>QKWP01000221.1:37958-145234 GCA_003550325.1 Gigaspora rosea
AAAAAAAAATACGAACTAAAAAATAAAAAAAAAATATAAAATTAAAAAATCCCCATTTAAAAGTAAATTATTAAAATAAAAAAAAATTAATATGTATATAAAAAAAAAATTAATACGTGTAAAAAATAAAAATAAAAATAAATTATTAAAATAAAAAAAAAACATAAAAAAAATCAGACACTGTGCAATAAAATAGTTATTATATAGGTGTTGAATTACCCGTTACATACACAGGTTTATATTTAAATCCCGTGCCTTCAGCACGGAATATGAACCTGTGTGTACTTGGTTATTTACTACAACCCATACAATAACTATAAAAAACACTACATGTACATACACGCAGAAAATATCTGTTAATAGTCAATATTATCTTAAAATCTGCGTAATATAAATTATAGACCAAAATTAAACCTGATAAATAAATAATACATGTAGTGTACAAATCTTTGTTTACCAAAGTAAAATAAAAATAACGTGCTTTTTTACTTTATTTATTTGTTTATTTATTTATCATTTTTAATGTTTTTATTTTCCCAATGTAATTCTCCCAAAAAAGGATAAATTCGCCAAAATATTAAATATAACAATGCAAAATTTTAAATGTTTCGCCAAAATTCAATATATAACCATTATTTAAATTAATACTAATTTGCCAAATTTTAAATTTGGACCTCAAATCAAATTTGAATCAATTTGCTAAAAAAAAATATGACATATATCAGAGATGTCCGGGTCCTATAGAGGATGAATACTCCGAGTATATGATCTAGCTGATGCAAAACCAATAATAACCAATAATTTTACAGAGAGGATGCATAAAACAATGGAAGCAAAGCATAGTGGAACTCAAACAGTTGTAAAATTTATTGAATGATTATATGGTGTTAAAGTGTTTCAAAAATCATTAGTTCAGAATGAACTTGAAGAAACCAACTTGATGCAGGTCTAGTTACTTACTGGAATATGCGCACAATAGAACATAGGCAAATAACACCTAAAAAACTAGTTGATAAAAAAGTCGTATAAACCAAGGACGCCTTTATGTTCTTCTTGGTCTAGTTAAGCAAATTCCTGAATAGCAAAGCTATATGCTAGCTGAAAAACAAAGCAAGAAGTTCTATTCACTGTATAACTTTTATCAAGTTAACATGTCAGCGAAAATATCAGAACAAATTAATGAAATGATCCTCAAATTGATAAATAGAGATAATCTTTGTGTACCAACAACACATTATCTTGTTAATGTAATATTAGGCGAATGTACATATTATGACTATATCTGGAATAGCCCTTTTCGAGATGTTTGCAAGCATGTACATACAGCACAATTGTATATAGAATTATTAAGTGATATAAAAGAATGCCTCGTAAAACATTTTAAGAATAAGGAACATATAATTGCAGCAGAAAAAAAGAATTACATTATTCATAATGGAACAAGTGAAAATGTTTATTAAGAAATCCTGAGGCTTTTTAATAGTAGAGGTAATGACATTTTCTTTCCAACAGGGCGAAGAACAACCATGAAAGATCTTTTCCGTCCAATAAAAAACATACAAGTTCCTACAACAATTGGATCATCTAAAAACCATGGTGCAAAACCTCCCAAATCTAGTCAATTGTTTAATTCTAATGATTTACAGTTCAATGAAGCTGAAAAAATTTATATAAATGAAAATGTTGGTCAAGAACTCAATATTTTTGAGTATTCAGTGCTTTCAGAAATTTCTACAAGTCAAAATGAAGATGCTATAGAATGCACAGACTCTTATTCAATTCATAGACATAATACTACAAGAATTAGAAATAAGCATTAATCTTTTTCACAAGTTTGTATTTAATTATTTAATTGTTTTTATAATAAGGCTATTAATTTATTTTTAAATGTAGGTATCAAGTAATGAACAAGAAAATAATAATGGTTCTGCTATAAAAGATTCACTTGAAGAACTTTTCCTTGAAAAAGTATGTGATTGGAATCCAAAAGATTTTACAAATATGGCAGTGTCAAAAAAAACTGCAACTTAATGATAATCCAGTTGAAAATGGAGTTAAATTATATAGGTGGATTAGTAACAGAAAGATCTGAGAAAAGAAAACCATTTCTAATTAGTCTTTGAAGACTTTTTTTTTTAGTATTTAAATGTTTTTTTTTTATATAATGTTTAAATCAATATTATTGCTATAAAGCGCTATATAATTTCTAACAATAAGCACTTATATAGCAGACTTGGATATAATTACTATTGATCTATGAAGTATTTTTAATTATGCGCATTAGTCATAAATATAAAAAAAATATATACGTAGTAACCAAACAAACTATTATTATTTTGGTAAATAATAATTTTTTTACAAAATTAAATATGCCTTTTTAAAAAACAAGAATAAATGCCGAAGTTGAAATATAAAACTAAATAAGGTTTATTTCACGCATAGCAAAATTTACATATAGCAATATATAAATTAGAGTTTCTCAAATTCAAATCAAATCAAATATTGGATCAATTTGAATTTGATCAAATCAAATTGACTCTGATTTGAATTTGATTTGATTTAAATATTTGAATTTGAATTTGATTTGAATTTGAATTTTTAATAGTAATTTTCAAATCAAATCAAATATTTGTCAAATCAAATCAAATTTGGCCATATTTGAATTTGATCAAATCAAATATAGTCAAATTTGAATTTGAATTTGATCAAATATTTGATTCAAATATTTGAAGATCAAATCAAATTGCGGAACCCTAATATAAATGCCATAAGGTTTATTTTATGCATAGCAATATTTACATATAGCAATATATGTATCAAATATCAAGATTACATGTAACTATAAATTGCAGAGGTAGCTACCATATCAAGAATATTAGGCCCTATCAAAAATGGTATACAAATAATTTTTTTTTACCTATTAAGAAAAGTACCAACAATCCATCAAGAATGGTATTTTTGCATTATTGAGGTGTGACAAAATTTTTAAAGTCTATTAATAGCAGTGTTAGCATTTAGAATAAGATTAAAAACTGTATAGTTATATAGTAAAATTAGTAAAATTGTTCAAAAAAACTTTGTTAGAAGCGAAAATAGTAATGTTTTTAGAAAAACTCTTTCTAACGATCCCTCGCACCAATTTTTTCAAGAAAGCTGATCTATGAAAACTATATAGTTATTATATGTAACATGCAACAAAACTTCACTTTTAGCAGCTGGGAGACAAGGTCATTCATTAAGTGTTTGGTTTTAATGAAACCAAATGCGGTCATTACTGAAATAGAGTTGAAAAAGAGAACTCATCTAAGCGAGGTCTCCCAGCAGAAGTCTGGAAAACTACCAAGCAAAGAAGTAGTAGCTAGTTTTGTAAAGTTTTTTGGATGTGAAAATATACAAAAGTACTTGGTTGGATATTATATTCTGTATAGTGTAACTTTTTTTAAGTCTTTACAACTTGGTGTACTCCCTTTCATTCCTTTGATATTTTTAAAATTTCAACAAAATTGGGTATTTTGGCTTACCCCTCCAAAAGACTGGCAGTATTTACTCCTTCCAAATTGGGAATGCCTACCTATTTGGAGTCAATGTCATGAGTAGTTATCAGCTACGATGTAAATAGTGAATGATGTATTAGAGATGTTTTGGACCATTCGCAGAAATTTCTTACAAACTATGCTACAAGGCAGACTTTGCTGTTTCTGTTTTTTTTATCTTTTCGTTTAATATTGACATATAATACTTGGGTAGATTGTTTATACAGTATTATATAATTTTTATAGATTATATATTTTATTTCATATTTGTCAAGATTAGTCTTTTCTTTGTTTTTCTCATCTTGTTTCATTTTCTTTTATTTGTTGTTTATTTGGTATCCTGTTTAGGTTTAGTAGTTTTCCCCTTTATACTTTCTTTTGTATTTTAATTTTTTTTCTTTTTCTTTTCTTGTAATGGATTTTGAATAAAATCATAAGCTAGGTGAGAAGGATTTAAAGAAAAAAGCAGTCTTAACAAGGCTAACAGCAACTATTCAGTAAGTACAGAAATAACTTGCAGTGAGTTGCGGGCCTCTGTATGAGAAGAACTAGTTGTCATAGCAGGTCGCACCTAGATACTTTGGTACCGAGTGAGTTTTTATTAAGGGTAGAGTATATGTAGATCATTTTTATATTACTAATTATGACTCTACTATGTAAATCAGATTACACAATACAATCACTACGGATGAGTTGCACAAATATAAATATAACGTTATAAAATATCACTAAACCTGTTTTTGAATACTTGTTTTATCAAATTATCAAAAAAAACCCATATTAACTAAGTTGGTATGTTAAAATTTACTTACTAAGTTAATGAATTTTGCGAGTGATAAATAAATTTTACGATTGACAACGCGAAACTAGCCAAACAAATCATGTGATTTACAAGTGATTTACAAGTGATCGACATAGGGTAAACTCTACCCTTAAATTTAGGAGAATTTTAGCTAGTAGCTGGATAATTGTAGTGTAGCATTATAACTTACCGTAGCTAAAATAATGTAATTATTACTATCTTCTATAATAAAAGCAGGACCTCCAGTTTAAAAAAAACTTTTGTTAGATGCTAAAATGATTTTTTATGCATTTTTCTGAGAAAATAGACAATTTATTATATAAAATAGAATGGTGTAGATAAAAATTAAATCTAGTTGGCTAGACAAAAATATAATCTAATTGGCTAGACAAAAATAAAATCTGATTGGCTGCTTTATGCACTTAGGTTATATAAAGGCACATTGTATTGTTTTTACAAAAATAATTTTAGTTATACAAAATTAATGTTGTGTAAAGTTTATACAAGTCCTATTTTGGCAACTTTTTTGTTGCTGAACCAAGTACTGTTGCCTCTCTCTAATCCGAACCTCTCTAAACCGAACACTATTAAACTCTCTCTAAACCAAACAAAATCTTCTAGAACATTTGTAAATTTTATTATAAAGTTCAGATAAGCTATATATAACTTTTTGAAAACTGAACTTTTCCAAATTTTTACATAGTAAAAAAAAGCAGTCCCAGCAGTTCAGATTAGAGAGAGTTGACTGTAGGGTTCAAATAAACAAATGCAGGTTTATTTTAACCAAAACTGGGTTTAAATAAACAAAAATAGTTTTTTAGCCAAAATTGAGTTCAAAATGGGTTTATTTGAACCAATATTAGTGTTATTTATAGTTTATTTGAACCAAAATTTGGTTATTTAAATTAAAGTTTATTTTGAAAAAAATCAAGTTTATTTAAACCAAAATCGGATTTATTTAAACTAATATTAGGTTTATTTGATCCAAAAATAGGTTCATTTAAACAAAATTAGGTTTATTTAAACCAAGTTCAGATTTATTTAAACCAAAATTAGGTTTAAAAACAAAAAACAAAAATAAAATAAAATAAAAAATTTTTTAGTACTGCTACAAGATAGTGATTTATTAATTTAGTTTTAGTCTTATTCTATACCTCTATATAGTATATCATTAATCTACAAAAAAGAGGTGCAGAGTGCCTTGAAAATTTAAGGAACACATGAAGGATCAACTTTAGACAAATATAAAAAAATCTTGTTAGAACAAGAATGCAGTACTATAGATTATGGAATAGAAGAAATCCTAAGTCAAAATGAATTTACTTCCACTGAAAGTCATTCTCGATAAAAAAAAGTGATGGAAGAAGACAAAACAGAGGATATACACAAGAAAATATATAGTACCGCACATGGAATAGATACAGTTAAGATCATCATACTGAACTGGAAATCCCGCTATATATGGCAAAAAAAGAAAAACTCATTCATGGACATAAAGACAGAAAGTATCCCTAAAACAAATGGAACAGTGCAGATTACAAAGAAAAAAAACGGGAAAAGGAAACATATATGATTCAGATTGGGCACTAAGAAATTCTGAAGCATACTTTGCTAAAAAAAGCTTCCCAAACTAACAACACATACAATTTCACATTGTGGAATATACCATTGGAAGTTCAAGCTCACAAAATTAAAGAATATTTATCTTACTATGGTAGAGCAACTATAGTGAAAGTTAAATACTCAGGAAAAACAAAATAAGTATTCATAAGAATTAATACATTAGTGGACTCAAGATTAAAGGCCTTAAAAACAAGTTGGGCTATACAATTTGAAATGGCAAAACACTTAGAACTACGCTAGGAGAGTTTAAAGAAGATATATTAAAGGAAAGAAGAGACCATAGATTATCAGTAAGCAATTTACCAAGAACGGCAATAGAAGGTGCACTGGTCAGACAACTGAGATTTATAAAGGCCAAGACAGTATATATAAGCAGTAATAGTAATAGTAAACAGTAAACAGGCCTCAATACTTTGAGTTGAAAGAGAACCTCAAGAATGCATTGAGAAAGACAGTATACTATTACAATACGAAATTGGAATGGGTCCCAAGGTTCCTGAAAGAGCAGAAAGAGTTTTCAGCAGGGCTCCGAATGTCAGAGGAGAATAAGACAGAAAGTGTATCCAGAAGTCACCTGTTCAGACCTAGCATTATCCGGTACTTGAGTTTACTTTGGGTAAATCACAAAGGGATTAAGCAGACTAAAACAGAAGGAAAACAAAAACAGAAAGCATCCCTTCAATCTAAACTCACAGATAATTCAACTCACAGACAGGAAAGTGATGCACTTGAGAGAATATTAGCACGTTTAGACAAAATCGAAGAAGGGAAAGAGGTACACCCTCCAATTCGATTCTAAAGAGTGCCCAGTTAAATCACAAAATGCTAGGAGTGAAAGGTCACTTCAGCAGATAAGGGAGGAGTTAGAGAAAATAAATAGGTCTTTTTAAAAGTGGGATATCATAATATTAATGAACTTAGAGATAATATTCTTAAGATACAAGAAATAATTGACTTTGGTATACAAGAGAACTAGGATATTATTGGGTTAACAGAAAAAAATATTAGGAATAAAGAATTTTAGTTTAGCAAATTAGACCTTAAGGACTATAGAATATATAGCACACGTAAAATAATTGAAAAGAAAAAAGGTTCAGGGGTGGCATCCTCATTCACAAAAATTGGCAAATGCATATTGCAGCTTGTGAAACTCCAGATACATACTCTTTAAGATACATACTTCTTTTTAAGGATTAAAATTCATCTTTTGGGTAAACTACATGCCTTTTAATGACCTGACCCCAAGGCTCAGAAAGAAATCCAAAGAAGGATAGTTCATGATTACTGCAAGAAAGAACAAAGAACTCAAATAATTATTGGAAGAGACCTAAACATGAGAAAGAATTAACTAAACTTAGAGCTTATGAATGAGAAGAAGAGATATACAAGTTTTTCTTTAAATAAATGACTTAAATAGATTGTCTTTGCAGGTACATACAGAATAATTAATCCTTTTATACCAACATACACCTGGACAAATAGAAGATCATGCTCCAGAATAGATTATATTTGGTGGATGCTGATCTCAAAAGCCTAGTTTGCAACAGTAATATTGAGAATATGGAATTCTGTTTAGGTAGTGATCATCAGTTGATTTGAATGGACATTTTTACCAAACCAATCCTGGGAACGAGAGCTAAAAACAAACAGAACAAAGCGAGCACCCAGAAGAGAAAAGTGTTTCTATATGAAAAGGCAAATAAAAAAGACTAGGAGAACTTCGTAAGGCTTTTGGATAGCTATGTTAAAGAAAACTGAAACAAACTGAAGAAGGCCAGCAATATAGAGCAAAGCAAAAAGACAGCTGAAGAAAGAATAAACAACTAATAGAAACATATCGTAGAATGGATTAGCAAAGCCTGAGCAAAACGTTACTATAAAAAAATTAAAAATACCTCTGAAGAGAAGAAAAATTAGTATCATGGAATCCCAGGTATAAATGTATTAAAGCGTTAAGAAAGTTAGCAAGAAGAGCTTTTTCAGAACATGGAAACAGAATAGAGGAGCAAGAAAGAGACACAGGAAACCTTCTCATTGCAAGTATGAATAGTAATAATAAGGTAACGATCCCAGAACTAAATAGCTTTTGGACAGATGAATGGATTGAAAAGACTAAATCCTGGATAAAAATTCTGAAAAGAAAGATGATATTGGAGATGAGGAAAGAAAAAGAAAAGAAAATCAAAGGATATGTGAAGAGGAGATTCGGAATGGTTGGTAAGAAGAAAAAAAAGATGTTAAATAGTATTTTAGAAAAACCGTGGAAAAGAATCCAAATCGAAAGACTTAAGTATATCAATGAGAACAAAGAAAGATGAGAGCACATAATACATGAACCTGATGAGGTTAAAAAAACTGTAAAAGATTACTTCGATGTGCAATACAATTCTAGAAAAAAGATAAACTTAAATGTAAACGATACTTGGCAAAAAGAGTACGAACCCAAAACCTGGATTAATGAAGACTACTATTCCCCGGTTCTTAGAAAAATAGAAGTAGAAGACTGGGAGGAGGTTATCAAGCTAACAGAAAACGCATTAGCATCTGGTCTTTCAGAAATTGGATACATGCTTCTAAAAGCAATTGGAATGAAGATGAAAAAATATATAGTGAATATGCTTAATGATATTAAAAAAGGATATACCCTAAAAAATGGAAAGTAAGAATGATTTTTTCCATATCTAAACTTGCTGAATAGGACCTAATTTTGCAGAGTATGAGGCCAATAATACTTTTAGAGGCAGCAAAGAAATGTTATGTTAGGATCCTGCAGAAGAGACTAAGTGAGGTATTAATAGAATACAGAATCCTAAAAGGCTCCAACTTTGCTGGACTATGTGGAAAGAGTACATAGAACCCAAAACAAATTATTAATGGAATAGTAGAAGGCACTATAGAGAATAAAAAGAAGCTCTGAGCACTTGTCCTTGATATTAAAAAGGCCTTTGACAGTATCAGTCTAAGAGGGTTAGAAAGAGCCTTGCAGAGAATTAAAATGCCTTCACAGCTAATTACTCTATTAATTGACCTGTTTGAGAACAGACATATCCAAATTATAACGAAATATGGTCTCATTGAAAGTTTTCAAGCCACAGAGGGCATAGATCAGGGTGAAGGTGGTTTCCTCTCTTCTGTGGCAGATATATTTTGATCTACTCTTATGCTGCCTGCAACGGTTAGAGCTTGGCGCAAATTTATAGTAGAATGGCCTCTTCTATAATAAAAAGGATATTAAAGTAATTATAGTTGCAGGTATATTGTATGCAGATGATATAGTTCTATTAGCAGAGTCACAAGACAAACTTCAAAAGATTGTTCAAATTGCGGAGGGTTTTTTCGAGTTAAACAGAATCTCTCTTAACTCAAAAAAGACGGAATTAGTTACATTTAATGTGGAGGGTAAGGATTCAGGCAAAAAAATCTTTCTCCAAAAAGGAAAAAGTTATATATATACAAAAGACGATAATGAGTCTACATGATATCTTGGGGTTTGGATATCTCTGAAAAAGACAAGGAAAAAGTGTAAAGCAAAACTTAAGAGAGAAACCTCAGACCTTTCAAATTTAATTAAAAGAAAAGAAATCTCTGTAGAACAGGAAAAATATATAAACAACAAAATCTTGCTTCCTCGGTTGGAATATCATTTAAACATTCACTTACTGTCAAAAAAGGAATGTAACGAAATACAAAGTCCTATGTTACAGGTTATCAAGTGGAAAGCTGGTTCTGAGAAAACAATGGCCCATGCATACCTGTATCATGAACTAATAATAGTAATAAAATCCTTATAGCAGAGGCATCTGGAACACATAATAGCTGAGTAGTTCGTAAGGCTTAATAGTACAGGTATAGTACAGGTATAGCAGCAGATATCACAATGCTAAGGCTAAGAAGAGCCCAACTGGATCTTATCTCAGCAGTCTCTATATAGGAAATAGATGAAGAAGAGTTATTAGAGATAGACTAGAAATACAACTTAAACGCGCTATCCTTGCTAAGACTAAGAAACTAGGTATCAATATAAGAAGTAGCCTGATAGAGGAGGACTGGAGAATTCTAGCCAACTAGGATAAGAAGACAGAAATCAAAAAAAATCCTTAAAGAAGATAACTGGAAAGGAAGTATAGAAAGATTAAAAGGACTTGAAATATGATCAACAGAACAAATAACGACACATAAAGACTCTACCCTGTTATCATAGCAACAAATTAAAAAACTAAAAAACCTTAGTGCAAGAAAAGAATTCCAAACTGGTTTAAAAAATTAGAAAAGGTCATTATCTTGAATAAGGACACGAGAAAAGTGAAACCTCGATACCAAGTTACAAGCTCGAGTTGCAATCTATTCAAAAAAATGCATACCAATTTCAGGAAAAAGAACGAAGAAAGACTGGGTCTTGCGGTATTCTGATGAAATGAATAGACCTTTTATAGACAAAGTAGAAAACAAAAACCAGACCTCTCTACTCGAAATCTCAGAATTGACAGAGAATGATAGGGTTTTTGAAAAGAAATTAGTTCTCTGTAAGGATTGCGAGAATAATTTCTACACAGAGAAAAAGCAATTACAACAACAATACGAGGAATTAAATCAAGCAAAAATATAGGATTAAAGAATGGGAAGAAGATGATAAGGAAAACAGAGTGGAAACCAGAAGCAATATGGAAAAGACAAGAATTAGATAGAAAGAACTGTGTAAAAATCTGAAATTGGATAAAAGGAAAGTAGAGAGCATAGACAAATAAGTAAAACATAGTATAGATGGCTGGGACCTCCTAATTGAAAAAAAGAAATTTCAGGAAGTCACGTGCTCTGAAAAAGTGGCTTCAATGCAATCTTCTATATCACGAGCCCAGGACTCTCTAGAGATTAAGAGCTGGGAAAGAAGTAGCATCTACAGAATGACAAATAATATACAGAAACGAAAGGAATTATTAGGCATCCTTGAGAAATACAAGAGAAAAGAAAATCTCCTTTTATACAGATGGCTTACTCGGAGGTGGATTAGCGGAGGGGTACAGTAGTAGATAGTATAGTTTAGATAGATAGTAATAATAGAATAGTGAATGAAGTAAAACGAAAAATAGAGGGATGGTTCTTATCTACTAGATCAGAATTGGTAGATATTTTAATAGTTCTGCTGATTTCTCCTACTGATTGTAAGGTAAAAATTTTTACAGATAGCCAAGTGTCAATACAGGTGGTAAGAAGCCTCAGAATAGAATGGAACTCCTATAGTTGGTTCAAGACAAAGAATATAGGAATCATTGGAAAAATAAAGAAGAACATCGAGATGAAAAGACTAGGGGTTAAGATGACAAAGTAAAGGCCCACTTGGGAGATTTTTTGAATAAAAGAGCGGATACCCTAGCCAAAGAAAGAAGAAGCGATATAAAAACTACAAACCTTTCAGAAAAAGGTTCAATCTCGAGAGTTTTTCAACCCACATGGAATGAAAAAAGTATTGAAGTGCTTGTAAGGAGCTTTATAAAAAAATGGATCAATATATACTATAAAGCTGAATAGATATTCTTAAGATATAATTAGGACAGTCTTCATCAAGAGCGTACTTAAGACAAGGATTGGAAAACCTTTAAGGGTTTTTGGCATCTCACAAAAAAATCTAGGGCCCTCACTAAAAAAGACCATGTAAGGTGGATCTTTGGAATTAAGGCAGTGAACCAACTTCTCCCCTCACTACTTAAAAGAAAGAAAGATTGTATAGACTTATACCTTGATATAAATTGCCTTAGATGTAAAAAAAGTGAGGAGAACTTTGAACACCTTACTAACTGCAAAGTTAATATCCTGGTTTAAAACAAAAAGGAGAAAGAGATCATCATAGAAATCTGGTCGATCCTTAATTAGGAGGAAAAATCTGAAATAAGCCTATACCAACTCCAGGAAATCCTCCTTGAACAGAGTAAATGCAATATTGAAAAGAGAAAAATTGGTGAGAGGCATTCTTCCATACTCTGCACAACCTTAAAGCAATTCAATAGCTAAAAAAAAACAATCTCTAATATACTTGTTCTTTGGTTAGATAAATGGTGTCCATGTTCTAGGAAGATATTCAGAGAGAAAGATATAAAAGAATTGTCGAATGGGAAAGAAACTCAGGTATTACCGCTAAACCATATGGGCAGATTTATTTCTATATAATTATTAAGAATCAGCACTCTAATTAGTCAATTTGTTTAATGTAATAATAAAAAGTAATACTTACTTTTTTGAAGCCACACATTTTTTTTTAATATAGTGGTATGAAATTTTGTGCTTATATTCAACAAGACTTCAGTTTCAATGATTCTCACTGGTCCTACAATATTTTTTTTAGGTGTAACTTTTACTAATAATGATAGCAAAAAGACTATTGCGCAAGAATATAGGACCATGTGTGATATGTGGCAAGAACAATAAGAAAAATTTCACAAACTGACACCAAATCTTTTATCTAAAGCTATAAAGAGTCAAGCTGCTCCAAGTTTAAAGACAGAACTCAAATTAAATGACCAGCTGTATCAACAAAATTATAAATAAGCTAATAGTATTCGATAGAGGCTCTCAAAGTCCATAAAAAAAAAGAAATATAGATCAAATTTAGTTTGTAGTTCTGATAGAAAGAATACTGAAGATAAAAATACTAATGAAACTAATGAGCTTTTTAGTATTAATAGTTGTTATTATAGTAGTATACTTACACCTGAAGACAATAAGAAGGCATTCGAATGGCACTTGAATTCCGCTGGATAAGAAAATTCTATTGGACAATTAAATGTTGGGCATTGTTACCAAAAGGGAATAGGCGTTTCAAAAGATAACAAAAAGGCATTTGAATAGTATTTAAAATCTGCTGGAAGTGGAAATTCTGATGAACAACTAAATATTGGAAACTGTTATCAAAATAGAATAGGCGTTTCTAAAGATAAAGAAAAGGCATTTGACTGGTGCTTAAAATCTGCTAAGAGTGAGAATTCCAATGAAAAACTGAGTATTGGATATTGCTATCAAAATAGTATAGATGTCCCTAAAGATAAAAAAAAAGCGGTTGAATAGTATATGAAATCTGCTAGTAATAAGTACTTAGATGAACAATCGAATAATGAAATAACCTTCATACCTGCAGAATTTAATAAGAACAATATTAAAAAATGACCTTTTTCAAGTGTACAATCGATATCAGAGCAACATAAATGATTTGTTGCCTTTGGAAAAGATATAGAAAAAGGACTTTCAGCATTAATTGCACAACATCAATTGGTTACAAATGATGAACAGTCTGCTGCTCACATGCATAATGTTCAGTTGGATGTTAATAATAAAATTATTAACTTAAATTACCAACTGCCTAATAAAGGGGCGAAGCTTTCTAAATTAGATGCAATTGTTCGAGCATTTGATGAGTCTTTAATATCTTTGGATTGCTATCATTGGTTGGCTGCCATTGAGCCTCAACTTGCTCGGGAACATAAAGTTGCAGCTCAACAAACTGAAATCACAAGACTAATAAATGAAAAAATTGGATATATACTGTACTATACATTGTAAAGTTCCAATTTACAGAGGTTTACTATTATACCTACTATCTACCCAAGTACTTAACTAAAATACTCTTTACTATAGGCCAAGACTTCTAAACCTTGAACTGAAAGGCAGAAAGAAGCATGAAAAGACTTGGTCTGGGTCTTAAAGTTCAGAAAGTCTTGTAATAGTGGAGTTGATATTAGGATTTGTATCTCTGTTTAATTCTTTTTATTGTTTTTGTATTTTGGTATATTTATTCTTTTACTAATCTTTGTAGTCTCACTTTTATCGCAGCCTATGGAATTCTAATACCGAATTTCAATTGTTAATTCTCATAATGATTGTTATGAGGAATCACAAGAATCAGGGCCAAATTAGCTCGAATTCAGAGATCAACAATTGGTCGGTAATGGGGTATGGAGTTGTTATTGTTGGATAAACAAAGTAATCAAGGTAGTAATCAATACATAATTTATTATAAATAAAAAATTGAGTATTACTATAGATTCCCCAAAATAAGCAACTCTCTAAAATAAGCAACTCTCTGTTTTTTTCAAAAATCTCAAAAAATGCGTTATTAGTTGCTACATATAAAACTTTTTTTACTGAATAAACTTTAAAAGGTCGATTAAGTAAAGTTGTTCAGTGCATAAAAATACACCTATAGTAAAATTTGGTATCATTTAAACAACTTTTATTAGTACGTTTTTAAATATTTTGAAAATAAGCAACCTCTTGTTTTTTGTGTAATTTTTTGGCCAAAAAAGGTTGCTTATTTTTGGGAATATATGGTAATTCTCTTTTTATTGTTCTTATTATATTAGTCATAATTTTAGCTCTTGGCAATGATCACAGAGACAAAAGGTTTTATAACATATAACTTTGTGAGAGTGATAGTAGTTTCTTAAGGGACATAATAAGTATATGTTTTTATTTAAAAAAAAAAAGAATAGTACAAAGAGAATATAGAATTCTAGAGCTAACCTTTCTACTCTGATTTCAAAGGTTGCAATTTACTAGTACTTTTACTAACTAGAACTAATTAGAACTACCTCTAACTATTTTGAACTATTCTTTCTTTTAATGAGCCTACGGCTCTTATATACTTTTAATTACAGACTAACAATCAATTAAATGGGTTCAATAGAGTCTATGGACTCTTTTGACTCTTTTGACTTTTTCAACTCTTTCGACTCTATCAGCTCTATCGAGTCCATCAAGTTACATCCTTACTATAAATGGTAATACTAAAATATTAATATTCAAAAATAGAAAAAATATATATATAAAAATAGAAAAAATAAAAATAGACATTAAGCACAGTCTCAACTTTCGGTTATATAGGTCGAATTTACCTGTCATAACGTACAATCTCTGCATATATTTATAGCATCATATATTGGTATATAAACAACTAATCGATTAACCAACTAATCGAATAATTAATTAATTAGTTAATCAATTAATCGATTAGTTAAAAATCAATTAATCAATTAATCGATTAGTTAGTTAATCGATTAAAATCAGGTTTTAATAGTCAATCGATTAGTTGCCAACTCAATCAACTAATTAATTAATCGATTTTTGATTCATATCACTAACCTGAACCCTACCTAATCTGAAATTTCAGATCAGGTTTCAAGTTGACCCAACCCAATTTGGAGCACTAGATATAGCTGACAAATTTTATGAAAATAATAAAGAGTAAATTTATTTATCACCTCATGCGATGCACCTTATATATCACTCTCCCAATCAAATTTCAAGATCAGATATAATGTTACACAATCAAAAAATTCAAAACAAATATTTATTTTGTCATAAATCATCTATAACTTAAAATTGAGTATATGAAACTACTCTTAGGATTCTAACAAAAAAATTCTTTGCAAAATTTTACTATAAACCCTTTTCTCACCTATACACTCAGTCTATATCTTACCTAACTCTAACCAATAAAAAAATGTGTTATTTTAATTGTTTTGATTTTATGTTACGCCTAATTTTATGATCTGTAGCAGGTGTGAAAACATCACATGTGCGATGTATAAATTATTTCAATAATAAATTAATACATGTAATATTGAATTTTGGCCAACAAATGCATGTTACAACCTTTTACAATTACACAATCAGACAACAATTAGATGATTGTATAAATATGTAGCAATCTACAAATTAGATTAAAAGTCATATAATTTTGCAAATTACAGTAATTTTAAAAACTTGTAAAAATGGCAAAAGAGAGACACTTATATATTAAATAAAAAATTATTTCTCTTTTCAAAAATAAAACAATTAAATTTTATAAATCATATAAATTCTGAATATTACTAATGTTTTTAAATAATAATATAAAAATTCACAGAATTTATAAAATTCAATTGTTTTACTAATTTAAAAAGAATAGTAATATATACTTAATATCCAAATAATCTGTAAAATACTATATATTTAATTAGTGCTATACTAAAATACTGTAGATAAAGTTTTATATTACAAGTAAATAATAATTCAATATTCATAATTTATTTAGGTATATAGATTATTTTTATTAATAAATATAGCAGATTATAATAAAATCTAGATTAAAATGAATTATAGTATAAAATCTTGAAACTAAATTTGTTTGGAGTGCATTTTTTAGTGTTAGGGGTTTAGAGTAAGGTTAGTTTTAAAAAATTATATTAATCAGTATTAGTTGGCTTTAGAAGGCTAGCAGATTAAGTAGAAAATGTAAATTTCATTTTATATTATGATCTGCAATAATTAATTGAGTAAGAAAAAATATTTTTACAGTGAATTTAAAAGTTGCTATTGTTACAAGCGGTATAGCCTTCTTAATATACCACTAGCAACATAGCACAAAGCGACAGGGATCTTGTAGAGTCAGAGAAGATATGAAGCGGTATGGAAGTGGAATGTTTCCTCACTATGGCAGTTCGATATATTTTACTCAAAGAACAGGAGTGTATTTAGTTGGGCAAAGATATATTTTATTTAAGTACGTTACAAGACTTTGCTACAAGACTATCTAAAGGTTTCTGTGCCTAAAGAATTCCTATAACTAAAGAATTGCAGGGAACAAATCCTAAAGTTAAAGAAGGGTAAAAGCTAGGGTTTATATATATTTTTAGAAATACATTCATGTAAAAGTATAAAAGTATAAAAGTATATAGATATAAAAGTATAAAGATGTAAAGGTATAAAAGTATAAAAGTATAAAAGTATAAAAGTATAAAGGTATAAAGGTATAAAAGTATAAAGGTATAAAAGTATAAAGGTATAAAGGTATAAAAGTATATGTTATACAAGTGTTAATCTATTATTATCTACTTAACTATTAATCTGTTTCTAATAAACTATAGCTCATTTTAATCATAGAAACTTATAGAATCTAATGGTAATAAAACTAGGACTTCATTCTATAACATTTCCGTCCCCTTTAAGAACGAACTCCGTGAGTTCCTGAATCTAATAACTTTGAAACATTATTAAAAAAAATTATATACTGTCTAATTATAAAATTCATATCTGTATCTAGTACTTCATTAAACTCTGGGTCCTTCGATAGTTTCTTTGCTTGGTTTTAGCATGTGATTAATTTAATAAATGTGGCTAAGGTTTGAGGCTAAAGAATAGAAGTTTCTATTTTGAATTCTATTGTCTGGGTAATTGATGTACCTGGATCTTTTCCTGTTTCTAGTACTTTGTCTATTTTGGTTTTGTATCTCTCGGTAATATTTTTAGAATTTTTGGGGAAACTTTCAAATATGGTAATAAGAAGCTAGAATCGTAATGGGAAAATCTAATATAGATATCATGTCAACTTGGATTTACTTGTCAAATTAATGAGGATGTTTGCCTGATTTGGGAATTAATTTGGAGATGCACATCCATTATCATGCATATTTGTTGAAACTGATGATTCATACATGATTGTGCTTGAGAATCTCAATTAATAGTATACTTGTTATGGCCTTGTTTTTCTTGTACACCAAAGAATTTTATCGCGTGTTAATTTTTGTAATTTCCATATGCTTTGCATTTGTATTGTTCATGTGCAAAAATTTTGCTTGAGAATATTTTGCAAAACTTGGCAAAACTTGTCAAAAATTTTGCTCAACATGTGTTTTGGCAATTTCATTGTTGCTTTCTCCCCATAAAAGTTGTGAGGTCTCCGAACTTTCCTTATCGATTTATCTAAAATTAGCTTCTATTTTTCTAATTGGTGTTTATCGTTAGCTAATTTTTAATTCTGTGAATTATTTTCTCATCGTTGTGATTTTCTCTATTGTTGTTTACAGTTGATTGATTTTCCATTTTGGAATAATCATCTCTATTGTCTATTTCTATTTAAAATCTGTATCTCAAATGTTCATCCCCTTCAAAATTTTCGCTCAAAATCTTCCCTAGTTAATATTCCTTTTTCTATTCCTTTTTTTTTTGTCCTTTTCTCTTTCTAAAATTTTCTAATTAATTTGTTTCTCTTTCTTGTTTAGATAATAAATTTTCTTTTTATAAAAACTTTTCGTCGACTTTCTGCCTTGCCTTGCCTTGTCTTGCTCCAGGTGTGTATACTTTCGGGCTGTGAGCTTAGCCTTAGCACTTGCTATGTGCGAAGCCGGTCTTCTACGACTGGGTGAGCGCTCTACATTCGGTTTTACCACTGTAGTAGTCGCCCCGGTAGATATTTTCCGATTCAACTCGGTCTTTCACAAGTGTGGTGGCCAACGCACTTGTGTTTATTTTATTTTCTCCTTTTTCAGTATACATAATGCTTAGAAATAGTTGTTTCTAATTTATTTTTATTTTATAGATGACTCGTACTAAGAAGGCTGATTCCGTTTCCTCTCGAATGGCGAGGCTCAAAAACTGCCTAATAAACTATCAAGAACAAGCGCAAGAAATAAATCCTCCTGACATCGAAGCCCTTCAGCAAGCAAGTCAGTATGAGCAGATGGTTCTAGAATGAAATAGGTGGAGGGCTTGGGCGGCAAACTTAGAAGATGAAAATACAGTTTTGAGAAGAAGAGTTGGAGAAGTAGAAAGAAGAGTCGAAGAAGCTAGTGAGTTGGAAGAAGAAAATCAAGAGTTGGAAGAAGAAAATAGAGAGTGGCAAAGAAGGGTTGAAGAAGTAAATAGAAATCGTCGTATTATTTTACAATTAATTTTGTATCTATTTTAATTATTCTTGTCAATAAAATTCTTAAATTTTTCGAAATTTTGTAAATAATATGAGTAATAATTAATGTTGTAATAGTAATAATAATAAATAAAATAATATTAAGTTTTCAAAAATAAATAGTAAATGATATTAATAAAGTTAATAAAATTGAAAAGTGTTTCGATATAAGAATAAAGTTTTGAAGTTTCTGTATCTAAAAAATCTTAAGTATAGAGTATCGAATTTGTTAAAGTCTTTGTCTATTGTTGCTTTTCCGGTTAATTGATTAATGTTCGTCGAATGCTTTGTGTAGCTTCGAAGTAAGTGACACGAGTAACCGTTAGTATAAATTTTCGTGGTTACGACCCTTGATTTTGATCACGATTAATAATATGTGTTCTGTCGGTCATAATCATATAGTAATAGTCATTACATTATACTGGAAGATCATGTGTAATATTAAATTAATAATTTTTCCGATTTGCATATTTTAACTCTCTTTTTTTTTTTTTTTTTAAAAAAAAATATAGATCTTGAGACCGTTGTTGTTCTGGGAGTCGCAGTTAATTCTCAGAGTCAATGCTCTTGGAGCTCGTGGACTTCGTCGTCGTAATTGGTGTCGAGGTCTTTCTTGTATTTTCGTTTCGACGTCGTCTTCTTTCGCATTGTTGGTCGAACGTCATGCAATTTCTTTGTTGATGCGGGTTTACATTGTCGAGGTAGGTGCCTGTTTCTAATTTTTGTTGCTTTGGGTAGTCTTAAAGTGTAGCTCTACAAGGTTTTCATCCACGTAGTTCACTCTTTTCTTCTAGGCTTCGTTTCGTCTTCAGCATTCTCGTAGTCGTAGATTTTGAGTCTTGTTGGACCTTTTGTCATTGCAAGGTAGTCGACCGATTCTTAGTCGTTTTAATGTTCCAGGTCTGGGACTTAAGTTGGTCTTTATCTTGTTCGTTGGGCCTGGTCTTTTCCTACGGTCTTGGTTTGGCCTTGTTTCTTCAGGAGTGGGCTTATTTCGGCGTAAGGCCGTTTGAAGTTAAAAAAATTTTTTTTTTGTAATTTCTTTCGTATGGGTCCCGTTTTTCTTTATGATGTGGTCTTGTTGGGCCTGATCCAATTTTTTTGTTTCGAGTAGGGTCTTGTTTTGCTTTACCAGGTTGAACCTTCCTTCCTACATTCCAGGTATGTCTCGTTAGGTCGGGTCTTGTATATCTTTGTTGACTCCGGTATTTCTTTGTTGGACTTGTCTTCTCTTCCGGCTCTTTTCTTTGTTGACCTTTATCGAGGCCTGTCTCGCTCTTCTGGGTCTGGAACTTGGCGCTGGATGTCTTCGTATGTGTAGTTGTTTTACGTAGGTATCTTTTTCTTTTATGGAGGTTGATCTTGTTCCACTTTGTTGGACTGGCCTTACTTCGTAGGGTCTTGGGGCTTGATTGGTCTGGCTCGTACATCCTTCGGAACAGGCTTGGTACAGTTCTTTTGTTTGTCTGGGTCTTATTTTGCTTTGCCGGGTCATGTCTTCTTTCCTTATGGGTAGGTCTTGTTAGGTCTATTCTAATTCTTATTTCGTTTTTGATGGTACCAGTTCCGATATAGGTTAAGTATTATGTTTTTTTTTTCATCAGTTTTCTTTGTCTTTCGGTATCTTTCTTTTTATTAACTTCTTTTGTCTTTGGGTATAGTTCATATTTTGCTTCGTCGGGTCTTGGGTCTGAACTTGGCACTTGACGACCTGAGATATTTCTTCTTATACGTAGGCTTTGTCCTATTCTATGGGACCCTGGGGCTTGAGTCCTTTTGTGGGATCGTTATGTTTAGACATTATTACTGTTGAATTTGATATGTCGCTTTCAGGACTTTGGGACTTGATTTGGTTGACAAAGTACTATGATTTCCTGGCATTTGGGAGTGGTGAATAAGCGATTCCATCCCTTTTTGGTAAGGCATAGTAGCCGAATCTTCTAGGATAAGTACAGGTCTTTTTCGGTGGAGCACTGTTAGGAGATGTATCGGGAATTTTTCTGGGTCTTGTAATATTCGAATTTGGGATAGGTTCACTGCGTATGAGGGGTTATTAGGTAACTATCGAATTTTTTTTTTTTTTGACTATAATTGCGAAAGTTAATAACGATTTATATATATATATTTTTTTAACTAATTCTGAATCTTATTCTTATTTTGTTTCTCAGTTTTGGGTTCTTCGATATATATATATGCGATGGATAAACGATTTAGGCGAATGGGATTATTAAAGTAAAGAAAATGATCAATGCGGATGAGATGATCATTCTTCGTATTTCGGGTTTGGGCTTTCAACATGATAAGTATCATTTGTTATTTTTATTATTGATTATATATATATTTTCCTATATATATTTCTGCGATTACTAATACCGATTTTTTTTTAATAGGAACTCGAAACAAATCGTCCAATTCTTTTGATAGGGCGAATTGTGTTTAATGAATCGATTAAGAAGCTAGGATCTTTAGAGAAGTTGAAGTTCCGAATGGAGATCGAGATTCTCGAATTGAGGGTATGAAATTGGGATTTTGGCGAATCTAAAAATGTTGGTATTTGAGGTTTAGGGATTTGACTGTCTTTGCTTTAGTCGGAGGTACTGGTGGTCCAAGTTTGGCAGAACGTTTATGGACTTGGTTGTTCAACTTGGAATTTTTCAAAGAGAGCAACTGAAGGAATAATCGTATTACGTCTGCTTGGATACGATTATAAGAGATAAGGTTTTCGGTTAGTAGATAGATTCGGGTTTAAAGATTAGTAAGAGAAGTTAGGATTTGGGTGTTTAGCGGGTTATAAGGAGTAAAAGTTTAGGGGTAGTTTTAAAGATAAGAAGCGGATAATGAGGAATAGATGGAGATGGAGGACAGGTTTAGAATTAGGTTTGGAAAGGGTGATTAGAGGCGGATTCTAAAGTTGGATTAGATTTGGGAAAATCGGATAGTTAGAAATGAGGTATTCGGAATGGATGATTAGAGGTGGATTCAGAAATTATGGGTAGGATTTGGGGGATTGAATAGTTAGGGTTTGCTACAGGATAGGTTTTGTAGTTTGGGGTTGGGTAAATGTATTAAATTAAATTAAAATATTAAATAAAAGATAAGTAAATAATAAGTAATGAATGTTTGTTATAGCATATATATAGTGGGTACTTGGAGTCGGATTTGTAAAGTTGGGGTTTAATATAGTCGGATTTTAGTTAAATTGGGTTTGGGTAGCATTAGGGTTTGGAGGGATATGGAATTTGTGGGGTTGGGTTTAGTGGATGTGGAGTTGGTATAAAATGGGGTAAATTTGGGATTTTGTAGAGTTGGGAGATTTGGAGAGAACCAAATTTTGAGAGGGTGAGAGGTTTTTCATTTTATAAAATTTTCATTAATAAACTATTAAACTGTGTCAAAAAAAAACTAAATAACTAAATGGGGTGCTACAAAAGCAGAGGCTTCAAGTATGCCCTTCTGAACGAATCTTTTTCAATTCGACAGGAAAATACCGGTGCAACAAATGCAAGAGGCTTCAAGTATGCCCTTCTGAACGAATCTCTTTCAATTCGACAGGAAAACCAAAAGCTATTACTCTTTGGTAATAGTCAGACGTAAATAGACAAAATAATCTTTCCCAAAAGAAAAAGAAGGAGAGGATTCAACTTAATGTTTCCACCCTTCAATATTTGTACAATGTTCCTGGCTGCTTTAATTTCAAAGATGAGGAGAAGGAGAAGAAGAAGGTCCTAAAAGTTCTGGCTGTTTTTAATATTTTCAACAGTTTTTAATGCTTTCCAATTATTTTTGATGCTTTCCGCCAGAAGGCACCAAAATGTTACAAGCGGTATAGCCTTCTTAATATACCACTAGCAACATAGCACACGGCGACAGGGATCTTGTAGGGTCAGAGAAGATATGAAGCGGTGTGGAAGTGGAATGTTTCCTCACTATGGCAGTTCGATATATTTTACTCAAAGAACAGGAGTGTATTTAGTTGGGCAAAGATATATTTTATTTAAGTACGTTACAAGACTTTGCTACAAGACTATCTAAAGGTTTCTGTGCCTAAAGAATTCCTATAACTAAAGAATTGCAGGGAACAAATCCTAAAGTTAAAGAAGGGTAAAAGCTAGGGTTTATATATATTTTTAGAAATACATTCGTGTAAAAGTATAAAAGTATAAAAGTATATAGATATAAAAGTATAAAGATGTAAAGGTATAAAAGTATAAAAGTATAAAAGTATAAAAGTATAAAGGTATAAAGGTATAAAAGTATAAAGGTATAAAAGTATAAAGGTATAAAGGTATAAAAGTATATGTTATACAAGTGTTAATCTATTATTATCTACTTAACTATTAATCTGTTTCTAATAAACTATAGCTCATTTTAATCATAGAAACTTATAGAATCTAATGGTAATAAAACTAGGACTTCATTCTATAACACTATATAAAAAATTTTAATTTTTACTATTAAATTGAAATTTATCTACTAAGTAAAATTGTTTGTAATAAAAATTTACATATATTCTAAAAATTTTATTAATTTTGAAAATTTGATAAAGTTTTTATTAGTGTTCCTCAAATTCAAATCAAATCAAATATTGGATCAATTTGAATTTGATCAAATCAAATATTGGATCAATTTGAATTTGATCAAATCAAATTGACCCTGATTTGAATTTGATTTAATTCAAATATTTGAATTTGAATTTTTAATAGTAATTTTCAAATCAAATCAAATATTTGTCAAATCAAATCAAATTTGGCCATATTTGAACTTGATCAAATCAAATATAGTCAAATTTGAATTTGAATTTGATCAAATATTTGATTCAAATATTTGAAGATCAAATCAAATTGTGGAACCCTAGTTTTTATAGTATCAACTTTGTGGAGCAGGTCTATTCTGCAGGGGTAATCACAAATTGGCCAATCAAATCATATATAACAATAAGTAAAATAGGGTTATAAAGATAAAAACAACTACTGTATATCTTATATTCTACTGGGCTAGTTTTAATGATTCGACCACTTAATATCAGAAAAATCTCTCTACAATTTTATTTAAAACTTTAATATAGTTATTTTTTTTTAATTTAATTTCTTTTTCGATATGCCTCGCCGTACCCCATTTATCCAGATACCGCCTACCAAATCTAACCACCCAAGTTCTGCCATGAACTTTCATCTCCAACTTGACTTTCTATTGGTAGCACTCTTAGAGAAAATTCTATTAGGAATTAAATGACTCCATTTTAAGAATACTTTTAAGAATCGACATTCTCCAAGAACCTAAGGCCCCAAGAATGGTATATCTGCATCTAGCCTGGAGGGCCAGCAACTGCAACAAGGGAATTGCATCCAATAGCTGACTTTTTTTGGTTGGATAGCTCCTTGTCCCACACAGATATCTATTTACACTTCAGTAATAGCACATTTACTAAAGCCAACACTTGTGGTCAGGATAGTACTATGCTTGTTAAATTTATTATCGATATTGCAGGTCCCTAATCCCATAGTGTAGGACACTTTCGAGTTCACAGTTCCCTAATTCATATAATTCTCCCTTGAACCCTGAGTTACCTATTTCTGCTCTTGTAAGGTTCACTATGACCCTGGTATCTAATATTCCCTTCATACAAGTCCTTTTCCGAATACTCCAAACTTCCAATCCAGTTAGCCTAGAAGGGTTAATTTACCTGGCATTAGGTACTATATGGTTTTTTTTCTCTTGGTACCTACTTCTGTAACATAGGTTCTTTTTCTCCAGTGTGACTCAGATGGCCAGGTTGGTGAACCCTCTTCTCCAAAGGTCTTTTATCGTTCAGTTCTCTAGGTCCAGTTTCTGATACTCCAGTTCTGGTAGCACTGTCAAAGATCATTGTTACCTCCTTACTTAGGACTTGCCAAATGGGTTTCTGTTTCTTCAGTTCCTTGGATTTGTTTGTATAATAGTATACAACTATGCCCAAAAGCTCACATTTGAGATAGTGTACCAAGGCTACAAGTAATATACCAACGATTGATAAGAAGCAGTTACTGGAACACAGATCTATTTTCAAAGTGTCGCTAGTGGGATTTGAACCCTAGATCTGCCATATGAGTAGGGATAAAATAGGAGTTCTGGGTCACTTTTTTTACACCTCTATATGACAAATGATTAAAAATCATTTTAATCACCATCCTGCTATATTTTATAGCACTTTTATATACTTTAACTTGGTGTAAATTTTTATATAGCTAGAACACATTTATTTACTCAAATTCATATTAAAAAAGATATCATTTTGTCATAGTAGGTACAAATTTGCATTTGTGTCGTCGCTCGAATGACAATAAATTTGTGTTTGTATTATCATTTTGTCATAGTAATCCTATCAATTTTTATAAAATAGAAGCTCCTGAGCCTTTTCTTGAAGTCTATTAATATACTGGGTTACATAATATCCATTAGCATGCTTTCTACAAAGGCCAGATTTAGAGCTAGTCGGTTTACTACAAACTTTGCAAGAAAAACACTTTCTAGCCTTCCAATGTTCATGGCACCCTTCAGGCCAATAACAAGTACGCCCACAGATGTCTCCAGTTCTGAGTAAATAATCACAAGTATAATCACCTAGCATAGTATATATCTAGTATAAAGTAATTATGGGTATTGTGGCGGATATGAGTATTGTGACGGATTGTACAAATTCAATGATATCTTGTGATCCATTGATCAGAATTAGGCAATTTTGGTACCAATCGATTCGTCTCATCGAGACAGACCGATCGGTACTAAAATTGTTCGATTCTGATCAATGGGTTGCAAGAAACAAACGTTTAAAGCTTTTTAAATTATCATTTCTTATATAATTTAGATACTTGGTAAAGGCAATAACGGCTTTTTATATGCACGCAATTCATTTTTTTAGTATTAATTAAGTAAACTTATCAAAATTTAGGCTTTTTTTATTAATAATATCTGTGACTATTATGGCGGGTATGGGCATTATGGCGGGTATGGGTATTATGGCGGGTATGGGCATTATGGCGGATATGGGCATTATGGCGGGTATGGGTATTATGGCGGGTATGAGCGATTATTTAAAAGATAATTCCTCGTATTACCGTAAAAGTTGATTCCCTAAAAATAATAGACCCACCATGAATGACTCGGGTGCGAACCACAGAATCCTTATTAATTAAATACGGTTGTTTTCAAATAGTTAGAATGTCTACAATAAATACAAGTGTAACCTCTGGGCGAGTATAGACCCTGGGTCTACTAAAGGGTTTAAACATTGGTGAACCCGGGCCTTGTATATGAACTTTTACAAGCAGCCCTATCTAGAGATTAGATTTAAAATGATTAAGTTAACTTGAATCTAATGATTAAAATAATCTCATTTGAATAGGTTCGCGTTATCGCGTAATCATTACTTAGATTCAATATTACCCACTAATTTATTAAACTCAAATAAATTAAATTTGCTTGTTCATTACAAAATAGTCGCGTCATAAATAACCTACTAAGTATTAATCAAATTTAATTTTTTTTTTGTTTTCGTTAATTCTTATACCTTTACAATAAAATCTTCACAAATAAATTTTTTGAGAACCTAATTAAATAAAAAAAAATGTTAACTAAATCTAAAAAAATTGAAAAAAATGACCAAGCTACTCATCGAGAAGCTATTCAAGCTGCTCTTCAAGCACTTGAAAAATCTGAAAGTCCTAATGTATGTGCAACTGCTCGAAGGTTTGGTGTTGCAGAGACAACACTTAGGCGCGCAATAAAAAATAATGGACCTCCAAAATGTTCTGGCCCTCCTACAATTTTAAGTGAACATGAAGAAGCGCAGTTAGTTGGTTACTGTATAAATATACAAAAATTAGGGTTTGGACTAACAAGAGCGGGTGTAAATCATTGCGTAATGGAGATTGTACGCAATAACAATCGTGATCATCCTTTTGGTGACAAGGGACCTGGTCAGGCCTGGTGGGCACGTTTCATGAAGGAACATTCTGAATTATCTTTTCGTGTACCTCAAGCCTTGTCAGAGGCACGAGCACAAAGGGCCAATACAACCATTGTAAAGAACTACTTTGATAAGCTTCACGATATAATTCAGAAACATTCTCTTACTGCCGAACGCATCTGGAACATAGATGAAACAGGCTTTGTTATTGCCCCTAAGGTCCAAAAGGTTCTTGCACAAAAGGGCGCACGTCAAGTTCATAAAGTCTCTCATGGTAACGTCCATGATCATATCTCTGTTGCACCAACAATCTCAGCTGCCGGTGGTTATGTTTCTCCATTAGTTATTTATAAGGGCGTTCGTGTTATCCCGGGTTTATTAGATGGAGCTCCAGCTGGTAGTGTTATGGGTTTTACAGATACTGGATACATGAAGAAGAACTTTTTCAAATGTATCTTGAGCACTTTATCAACTCAATTCCACCCGCTCGTCCTGTTCTTCTAATGCTCGACGGACATAAAAGCCATATTAATTATTGTAGCATTAGTTTTTGCCGTGAAAATAGAATTTTGCTTTACGCACTTACACCCCATACTACACATATACTCCAACCATCAGAACTCCCTTTTGCCAAACTTAAAAAGGAGTATGATAAAGGCTGTGAAATGCTTTACAATAATAGTAAAGAGTTAGTAACAAAGCATTCATTTGCAAAAATACTTGGGCCCGCATTCCTTTCTATTTACACTCCAGAAGCAATTACTAACGCATTTAAAGCTACGGGGATTTGGCCCTTTAATCCCAGTGCTATTAGTAATGACCGTCTCAATCCTTCATTAACTACCCACCAATTTGATATACCTACGTCCCAGCAACATATTCAAGCATTCGACCAAGTACATGTGCAAGCTAATCCACAACCTACCCAAGTTTTTGTTAATTCCCAACCAACTAATCCATACCTCACCCAAGCCAATCTTGTTAACGAAGTAGAGTTTTTAAGATCTGAGATCGAAGCCCTTAGGATAGAAAATAAGATGCTGAAGAAGGAAAATGTGTTGATAAAAGAGGAATTGGAGACCTTCAAGAATCCCAGTACTTCTCCCTTAAAGCGAGTGCTCAAGTACCCAACTTCTCAGCATAAAGATCAAGAGGCAAATGGACAACCAAAGAAAAGAAAAACTTTGCCATTTGCATGGCTTCTTACCAGTGATCAATCTTGGCAAGAGATAAAAGAGGCAGAAGAGTTGGTGAATAAAAAAGCTGAAGACGTGAAAAGGAGAAAAGAAGAGGCTGCTTTAAAACGTGCTAATCGTGAACTTGAAAAAGCACAAAAACAAGAAATTAGGGAGCAAAAAAAACAAGAACGAGCGAAAAAAATAATGCTAGTTAGTAGATTGTACGTACGTACGTACGTACGAACGTACAGTACCTGGTACCTACATATGTGCAGATCGTAGCATTTGATTGGCTGTTGATTGATGTACATCATTTCGCCACAATACCCTTAATCGTTAAAAATCGCAATTTTTAATTGCTTTCAAGAAAATCAAAAAATAATAATAACTTTTATATGAAACCGATTTAAATTTTTTGGTGGCGTAAAGCAAATCATGTCTATTATTTGTAGAACAAATTTGACATATTAATAATTTATATTGTAAATTTTTATTATTTTCTATTCTTAACCCCGCTACAATACCCATATTTACCTTATATGAATTTTCAAATTGAACAAAAAATCTGCTATATTAATACAAACATCGGAATACCAGCACCCATATACAAAATGATACTTCCATGTCCTAGGTGTGGAAAAAATAATTTCAAAAATAATCGAGATCGTGATGAATACTTAAGTCGAAAATTTCTATGCAAACTTTGTAATACCCAAAATTCTATTGTAGCTCCAACATCATTACAACAAAATTTAGATACAAATCAAATTCTAACTCAACCCTATGTTCCAGTAGGTGATTTAATCCAATTAGACAATACACTCTCACAACCTATTCAAAGCTCAGACAATGTTACTTCGAATCTACCCCAAAATGATACAGAATGGTTTGATAATATAGAAGATAGATATAATGTAAACACTGATGAAAAATGGCCCGAATTAGCTGGAACCTTGCTCTATGACTATCCAAAAAGAAATATCATAAAGATAGAAGGCAATTTTGGTGGTAAACCAGTAAGAAAAAATTATAAATTAACGAACAAAGAGTTAATATTCGAAGAATGCAAATCTAATTCTGATCCTTTAAGACCTCATCAAAACTTAACAGCAATGAGTTTATGGCAGGCAGTTATTCCATCTACTAATAATATAAAATATAGATTCAATCATTATATTGAGAATTGTGATAAATATTTAGAAGCTCCATATATGCCTCAGCTTATAGCAAATGCAAGAGAACAAATTACAAGAGTTTTTAGAGTTGAATTGCGTAAAAAAGATCAAATAAAAACCACATTAATTGCTCAATGTATATATTCTGGGCATGTTAGCAAAGGGAAGGACAAACTTAAAAGTCCATTAATTATAATTACTTATCACAGAAGCCTCATGCATATTATTCTTACAGAAGAAGATATCAATGAACATATAAATTTATCTATATCAGAAATAGAAAATGCTATAGACTCATTTATGCAAGAAGGATCAGGAATAAATTTGGTAAGGATTGAAATGTTACTATTGAAGCTTATACTTATCGAAGAACTGTTAGTGGATCATATATCTTGACTCCAAAAAAGCTTGCTAATACCAAATGTACAATTAATCCTGATAATTCAGAAATAATTGATCCAATTACTAATATGCCATCTGATAATTGTCTTCAAGGTAGCTTGTTATTTTGCCAATAAAGATGGTCATACTTATCATCTTGATCGAATATTTACTAAAAAGGAATATAAGCAATACTTAGATATTGTTAATTTGGATAAAATTCCAATGCCTACACTAGTTTGTCCACGTATATTTAAAAAGATTGAGGATATGAATCCAGATATCGCAATTACTGTTTGGGAATGGAAAGAAGAAACATCAAAACCAAAGACTGTAGTTGCTGTAAAAATTATAAAAGACCTAATCATATCAACCTTATAGCTCTTACAGATATTAGTAAGTCAAAAAATACTAGTAAATATGAGCAAAAGAATCACTTTCTTTGGATTAAAAACCTAAATGGCTTATTATTTAAGGATACAGCTCATCGCGAAAAAAAACATCCATGCCATAGTTGTACTCAAACTTCACCAACAGAAAAAGCCCTAATTCATCATCATGAATGGTGTCCTGGTATACATAGAGAAGCCCCCAAAAAGTTACATTGCCAATAGAAGGGGTTAATAACTTCCAAGAGTTTAAAAATTATGATCGAATGCTCAATGCTCCATGTGTTATTCTAGCTGACTTTGAAGCAGATAACAAGAAATGCGATGAGAAATATGGAGGCAAATGCGAAAGCTTGCTGAACAAAAGGCCAATAGCTTTTGCTACTTGGTCCACTGGATCGATACTGGAGAGGTATGGGGTCCATTCATATATAGAGGAGAAAATGTTACTCAGGAGTTTGTCAAAAGAATCGATAAGGAATTGGTCGAAATTAATAGAGTCTTAGCTATAAAACATGAACGAATTAAGACTGACAAAGACAAAAAGAAATTTAATGAAGCAGATAGTTGTTGGATATGTAAAGAAAAATTTATTATTGATAAAAATAAAGTCAAAGCTTAGAAAATAAGGCATCATGGTATAATAATAAGCTAAAAAATACCGCAAAGAATTTAGAAGATTATAAGTCCTTAACAAAACAAATTGACAAGATAACTAAAGATATTAATTAAGCAAAGTCTATGGATATAAAGGTTTGGGATCACTGCCATATCACAGGTAAGTTTCGAGGAGCTGCCCACAATGCATGTAATCTTAAGCTTTAAATCGAACCTTGGAAAACTCCAATTCCAGTTATCTTTCATAATTTTAGGGGCTATGATTCTTACTTAGTATGTGAATCTGTTGGAAAATCAGTTAATGCACATCAGATAAAAGTTATAGCTAAAACATTTGAGCGATACAAGTCTATGAAGGTAGGTCAGCTAAAATATATAGATAGCATGCAGTTTATGAATAGTAGTTTAACTAGTCTTACAAAAAATTCGGGTGATAATCATCCAATACATCTGAGCACTTCGAAAAACTAGGCAATACAAAAGATCAATTAGATTTAGTATATTGCAAAGGAGTTTATCCCTATGATTATATGGATTCACAGAATAGATTTTTAGAGACTGAGCTTCCACCAATTCACAAATTTAGTACATATCTTCATAGTAAAATTAGCCAAAAAGATTATGGGCATGCGCAAAAAGTATGGAAAGAATTTAACTGCCAAAATCTAGGTGAGTACCATGATCTCTATCTTAAAATCGACGTACTTAGCCTTGCTGATATCTGGACCCAATTCCGAAAAACATGTATGCAGTATTATGAACTCGCTCCTAGTCATTATGTCTCTGCACCAGCCTTAGCTTGGGATGCTATGCTTAAGATGACAGAAGTTAAGATTGAGCTCTTTACAGATATGTCTATGCATGATTTAATAGAAGAGGCTAAGCGTGGAGGTATAGCTATGGCAGGACATCGACATTTCAAGGCCAATAATCCAAAGATAGGTAGGGTATTTAACCCATTCAAGCCTACAAAATGGATCTCATATGTCGATACTAATAATCTTTATGGGTGGGCCATAAGTCAGTATCTGCCTATTGGAAATTATCAATAGGAAGGAAGAGAAGGACATTTTAGAAACAATCCAACCTTCCAAAAAGAAATGCTTAATAAGATTCTTAATACCAAAGCAGATACTAAAAGAGGATATTTTCTAAAGATTAATGCACATTTTCCTTTAAAAACTCATAGCTATTTGCGTGATTTACCTCCAGCTGTAGAGAATATGGCTGTAACAAAAATATATTAAGCCCCTATATTACAGAGCTTGTAGATAGCTTGGATAGTGGATGTTTCTCAGCTACAAAAAAATTAGTACCTCATCTTGGTTCACGAAAAGAATAATTATTCATTACCTAGAGCTTCAATACTATGTAAAATTAGATATGATAGTAGATGGGGTAATAGAAATCTTATCATTCGGTCAAACTAACTGGCTCACACCCTATATAGCTTTTAATACAGAAAAGCGACAAGATGCTAAGAATGCTTTTGAGAAAGATTTCTTTAAGCTTATGAATAATTCAGTATATGGCAAAACTATGGAAAATGTTTGCAAATACCAAGATGTCAAGCTTATGGCTATGAATAATGAGCAAGATGAAAAGAAGTTTATTAATAAAATCCGTAAACCCTCTTTTAAATATGCTAGACAACTTGGACCTTCACTTATAGGAGCACATATGGGAAAAGCTAGTGTGACTCTTAATAAACATATTATTGTTGGAGCATCAGTTTTAGGACTTAGCAAGCTCTTAATGTATCGCTTCTGGTATGGATATGTAAAAGAGAGATATGGCGATAAAGCCCAGCTTGGATATATGGATACAGACTCATTCATATTCCAAGTAGAAACTGAAGATATCTATAAAGACATGTTAGAGCGACCCGATCTTTTCGATCTTGATGATTCTAAGACTATTGGGCTTTTCAAAGATGAGACTCCAGGCAATGTAATTACAGAATCTATGCATATTTGGGGCAAAGCTTATTACTATGTTTTGGCAGATAAGTCTACAAAGTCTAAGCATAAAGGAGTTAGCAAAAAGGGTATGAGTGAAATGGCTACTGATACATATTTCCTATCTTTAGATGATTCACTTCTAGATGATCCGGTAAATAATACTGATATCTTTGACCCTATGACCCAAGTTTATCGAGACTGTCTCTTTGATAATGAAGTATTCCATGCCAAGAATGTTGGTATACGATCAAAAGACCATATATTATTTCTGGTTGAATCAGAAAAGAAGGCTCTTTGCTCTATAGAGACTAAGCGTTGGATATTATCTGATAAAATAACTAGTTTGCCATATGGTCATTGGCGTATACAAGCATATAAAAATTTTGTATCAAATGGAATATCTCCAGAGTTGGCTAAAAAAAGAGCTTTAAGTGTTAAGCTCTCAAAGAAGTATCAAAATAAATGTGTATCTCATATATCTATTGCGAAGCAATGACTCTTCGAGTCTAGAATAATACATAAGCTAAACTAGTAAATTTCCAATTCAGAAAATTCTTGCTAAAGACAATCACGCTTTTTTGCTTTTACCACAATCACTTTGTAGCTAGACGAATCAGAGTCAGACCCAGATGAAGATGAAGATAAGGACTCATATGCAGTATCATCTCTATGAGAAGTAGGACACTACATGTCTAAAATTTTCTTTTTTCTTTTATTGCGAAGCAATGACCCTTCGGGTCTAGTCTTGTATGATGTATGAATTCATCGAGAAATATACAGACTAGATATATTGCTCTATAAATCATCAAATAGATACTTGTAGAATGGTATAACTCAACCATAAATTGAAATTTTTTAATTATAAGGATCGATTTTTGTTACATGCAACCATAGCCATTGCATTCCTAATACAAGATCAGATTTAGATTATTTGTAGACTACAAAATCATTAAAAACTTCATCACTACCAGATACTAATTTATCCTTACCCTTAAATTGAAAAGATAATACAAGGCTTTACACGATACCTAAGGCATCCTTCATTTTCTTTTTAAAATATTTTGGTGGGTTACTATATTTTATTCCAAGTTTATCGACTAAGCTTTTTCTAATAATGTTTTCAACTGATAATATATCAATTAATGCCTTAACCATGTAAGGTTCATAACCCTTTTCATGAATTTTACATTTTACATATGCCATCTTGTAATATAATTTATTATTATATACTATATTTTTATCTAAAAAATAACTAATTATTTATCCATTCTTTGATATATATCGAGCTTGTAACATACTTATTAAATAAAAGTCTTAGCTAATAAACACCTGAATATAGGGATTTTAAAGATCAACTAGCTTCATGCGTTATTAATTATCCAGAAGACATTTCGTTTATAGAAAAAACAAATTAATTCAGCTAAAATAATCTAGTATGTAAAAATTACATAAAAATAAAATATGAGAAGGCTACAGGACCCCCCTTCTTTATTTAATATTTTTTGCCAGAATAGCAACATACAAATAAAATAATATAAATACGAATAAAAAATCAAAAGGCAAAGTAACCGCAAACTTTCAATACTTTTGAAAATGTTATAGGGTTGAAACCGGGGTAATTATATAGTATTTGAAAATCAAGAATTATGCCCACACTAGATAGTTCTTTTTGATCGCTTTCTGGATTGGAGTCATTAGTCTTGGGGGCATTACTATCATTGGTCTTGGGGGTGGTATTATATTGGTCTTGGGGGTGGTAGCATCATTAGTCTTGGGGGTGGTAGCATCATTAGTCTTGGGGTGGTACTATCTTTAGTGCTCATTTTACGTTCCTAAATACAAAAAAATCTAGTAAGGCAAATTCATTTTTATAGATACCATTAGACAAAATTACATTACTTTAAAAATAAATTATGGTCGAATAAAAAAATTATATATGAGCAAAAAAAAAAATATTATAACCCACCTACAAGAAGCAGAAAAATTTGCTTATTTTTATACCATTCATTCGCTAGATCTAAAAAAACTTGCTAGTTACATGATTAGTAATTGTGTTACTCTAATACTGCCAGATCTCACTTAACAAAGCAACTCTATTTCAGTTGTAAAGCCCAAATACTAAATATATTTAGATTCTTTTAGGAACATATACCCTTAGATTCGATGATTGCTACTACCAAGTGAAAAAGTCAACGATTTTGGAGATCTGGGAATTCCAAGTTTCTATGGTATATGAATTTTGATAATACAACTGATAAAGAACATTGTACTCTTTCTTAGTATAGCCCTTCTAAATCCCATTTGTGCTTTTTCTTATCGCAGTATTGTATATAATAAGAAAGGGCTTTCATATCCGTAATGGTAATATTCGTTATAAATCAACCATGAGAATTAATTCTGCAGAAATGAGATACAAACCATTCAAGTTACTTGTATCACAAACTTTATTTTTTATGTGATACAGTATCTTAAAAAATAAATACTGAAGTACGTACGTACATGCTATAATTCATATAGATTTATGTTTTTTAAATATCTCATAGTATGAGGATGCTTTGAATCTAAAATAAGCACCTATTTGTTTATTTTTATAGTGAATCTGGGAAATCACTATGTATAAATTGCATATTTTATATATGACCGAATCATCTAATAGAACATCAAAATTTGAATTATTTATTGTCATTATACAACTATCATAGGATGTACAAATATTTATGACTTAGGGACCCCTAAAAACAAATATGAGGCTAATTCTCTTCATTTATATTTTCCATACAGGAAGGTTGGCTACCTCCTATATCAGGCATACTAATATCACTGTCATTTCGTGATAAGGATATATTAGGGGTTGAGGTAGTATTTGCCAAATTAGGTAAAGATAAGTATGTCGTATTATCTAAATTTCTACCTACATCATTAGTGTTATGGCATGAATTCCTATCCGCATCATTTATATTACTTACATTATCTCGATTAGTAGTTTCGTCTCTTCTGGTGAGATTTCTCCGGGTCGGGGATGCAGATCGATCCCTTTGACTAGCGGGAGATTCACGACGACTCATGCTTATCATTGATGAAACTTCTTCGTAGGTTGGTAGTGGAGTATGGTTTCGCCGTCTTTCTTCTCTTCTTCTCAAGGATGTGTTTACGTTATGTATTTGATCAAACTGTGTTTCTAGATTTTTTTTATACATAATTAACAAATTAATAATATGTTTCTATTTCGAAGACACCTACAGCAAAGGCAGACGAATGTTCAAGAACCTTACCCGGTCTCTCCCAAAAACATGAACGGAATTTCTCAAAATATCGTACTCTGGTTCTGGTTCTACGCCCTGCACGATTTCCTGCCATATATTGACACATTAACTAAAGAGGATCAAGAAAATCGTTAGGTTATAACATAATTATAGTTCAATCTATCAATAAGTGCCTTCGGTAAAAATACTTACAGTGTGATCCCTTACAAGATTTTGAAATTTACCCTTGTATTGATATCCTATATAGTTGGTACTAAATCTCTCATTAATTATATTCGCAATATTATTCCAAAAACTCACCCTACTACTTCCAGGAATATTGTGATACTCGGCATTTCTATTTCTTCTTTCAGCAATTAATAAGTGCAATTGATCGTTGGTCCACATCACTAAGATTCTAATGCGACTCAACCGTGACTCAACCGCAATACACCTGTTTTTCATAGAATTATATAGAAAAAAAATACTGCAACTCAACCGCGACTCAACAGTGATTAGTATCATTAGCTGATACAACCAAATTAATTGACAGATAATCACGGTATGGCATCCTAAAGAAGTATGATTTTTATCACATCTCGGACCGGGTGATCCAAAATAAAAAATTTCATATAGAATAGAAATCGAAAGGGGGAGGTAAGTAGTTAGAATTACATTAAAAATTTATTAATATACGTTCTTCTGTTATAAAAAATCTTTATATAATATTTAGAATACATTTGATTTTTCTAAAATAAATTAACACACTAAAATTGAATCGCATATTCATAATGTATAAAGTTATTAAATTCAATAGGATATAAATCGTATAATCTCTAAAACGCACTATAATAAGTCATAAAATGGTTAGCATAAACACTCGTGGAACTGATTGTACTAATGCTGAATGGATTGAATATTGTAATATGCCCAAATTCATGATAATGAAACTCCTAGTGAGTGGATGAAATGAATTTGGGAAGGTCTTACATATTTCAGAGAGAATAATCTATTACCTAATGTAAGTAAAAAATATCTTGAAGCTAGAAGATTAATACGATTGCCGAATAGTGGTTCATATGCTCCTGAAATCGGAATAGCAATATGTTTCTCTTGTGATCAGTTAGTATATACTGGACAAAGAAAGAAAAATATAGAAAATTATAACTATATAGGAATGGAGCGACATTGGAAATTTTCATGTACTGGTAATAAATACTGTGGTGTAACTTATAATGAGTACTTACTAAAAGTCAAGAAAAAATCTATTTCAGGGTATAATTACGATAATGAGTATGCATTACACAGATATGAATTATGGATGCAGAATGCTATTAAAAAGACCAAACGTGCCAGAGAAATTGGTAAGAAATTTCAAGCATGTATAATAATACAATGTAAATTCATTGAATATTATTATCATCCTGATGGTTTTTGTGCTTCAGAACTCGCTCAACATTACAAATTATTATGGATAATTCGAGAAGAGATGCGTTAAGACCCAAAGGGTCATTGCTTCGCAATAGTTAACAATAAATAATACATATATTTATTTGATTTAGGCCCGAAGGGTCATTGCTTCGCAATAATCTATTTATTTGATTTATTATTTATATAACTTATTAATATATAAAGTCGGTAACTGTTATCAAAATGGTTGGATGTATCCACAAACTATCAAATTATCACACCGTATATATCTAGATCCACTCTTTTTCTTTTTATATATATATTTAGCTTTGTTACCAAGAACAAGATTTCCGAGTATATTAGTCTTACCTGTGCCACTTTTTCCTGTAACTAGCTTAGAGAATGGCCATGACATTGCTGGATGTCCAATATAGCGTAATGAAGCATGCTTTGTAGCCTCATCAATATCCATAAGAAAAAGTTCATTGGAGGTAATCCTGTCTTTGAGTTTTTCTGCATGACGGATTGGGAATCCATAACTTTGTTTTCTATATACTGGATAAAAATTTTCTTTCTTTTTGGTTGGATGAAAAATATTTTTGTATCTATACTAAATAATTAGTATCGTTATTATAACAAGAACAACAAGCTTAACAATAGGGGGAATCTGATACTTATAATTAACCAAAGCTTCACCAGCACCTAATGTCACAACAGGTAATGCTTCAATCTCTTTTATTGGTATATTATTATTCTTTATCTCAGATATAATATATGACGATGACTCTGGGTTTATTTTGGAAGAAATGCTACTTCTTGTCTGCCTATTTAAACTGGTTAAGGTTTGTTGAGTCAAAGATTCTTGGATATCTCTATCTACTTGGCTATTCTCTGTCTTATTGCGAAGCAATGACTCTTCGGGTCTAGGCTTACGTACAAAATATTTTGCAAGAGATAAAGAGTCCAGATTTTTTGGCGGAGACTGTGTAACTGATATATTATCATCATTTTTTTCATCTGTCTTACCTCCGATTTTGACTTGTTCTAATGATAATTTATTGCAGGGCAATAGCTCTTTGAGTCTAGTTTCTAAGAAGCATATCTCTAAATTTTTTTCAGCCAAATCATTTTTTATTAGTTCTAATTCGCCATTTTTTAAAGTTAACATATTTTTCAAGCACTCTAATTCACTATTTTCGAAGCTAGATTAGAACTCAAGGCAGATAATTCAACCCTAAGATAATCAATCTCAGATTCTTTTATAGATGAGTCCTTCTGGGTTGAAGATAGTCTCGTCTCCGATGCTTTTATCTTAGACTGGAGAGCCTTTATCTCTTTTAGTTTTGTACGAATCTTGTCTTTATATTCATTAAGAGAAATATCCTTGTGAGTAATCTGGGATGTTAGAGTATCTAACTCTGAGTGCAATCGCTTAACCTCATCTATAAGTTGGTAGATATGCTTGGAAAGTTTCTCTTTATCTTTATTAGATCGATTTAGATCCTGTTGCAAATGCACCTTATCCTGTTTGATATTTTTAATATACTTTTTATACACCTTCTGATAGTTTTTAAAATCATCAATAAGTTCAGAATTGGACTTACAACTATCACGTAAAGCTTCTTCAAGTTCCACCTTCCTAGTACTTTCAAGACGATGTCCTTTTGAGTTAATATCTCGCAATGTATATATATTAGCCATGTATTTTTTCAGCTTAGTTATATTTAATAAAAATAACCTATTACAGATATTATCAATAATAACATATTACAAATATTATCAATATTATCAATATTACTGGTATTATCAATAATAGCATTATGGATATTATCAATATTACCAATATTATCAATAATATTATTATCAGTATTTTTTTTATCAATATTACTGATACTATTAACAAGACTATGCAATCTGATACACTCAAACTATCACCAGATGACTATAAATATATTATGCAATATGAAGATGCAAAATCCAAACCTTTAGAGATGCTTAGACCTATGTCCAATACCCATTTTTATCAGATATGGAAAGGGAAAGAGGTTTGCACAAATGTTTGGAATCCATATTTAGCTGATTCAGAAAGTGATATTTCAATGCCTATAGTTGTAGAAGAGACAAAAAAGAGAAAATCCAAGTTCAAGTTTGTGCGTATTTCTGATCAACACTCTGTTAGTAAAGATTCAACTGAAAAGGTAAACAAAATATCAGAAGCAAAAAAAGAAATCATACCACCTGAAGCCTTGCAAAAAACCAAAGATTCTTTGGAATTCTATAAGAGAACACAAAAAGAGATTAAAAAAGTTAGAGCGGATGCACGTACTGATATTTCTAAAGTATCAACTTCTAATCTAAAAGTATAAAATTTATTTCTTCTTTATACTTATTACATAAATCATTATAATATCTGATAAATTCTGAATTGGTTTGAACACTAGTAAATAGTGCCTTTTTAAGTTCCTTTACATAAATGGTCATACTTTCACAATTTACGCATTTTTTTTAACTCATTTTCACTAGATAGATTATGACCCTTTAGGGTCGCCTCTTCAGGCCTATGAAGCAAGCTATCAGATGCTTCTTTATGCCATGACTCTTCAGGTTTAGAAGAATCCGTAGATACTTGGACCAAGGAAGCAGAGCTTCGAATCAAAGACTCATCATACTTGTGAAAAGTCAGGTTGATTTCTGGTTTAAGTATTTCTCGCTTGGACTTATGTACTGAAAGAGGTATAGTAATTACTTTATTTTTATGCATTAACTTAAATTCACGCTTGACAATGGGCTCCCATCCAGCTCGATCAAGCCAAAGTGTACCCAATAATATCCAAGGTTTATCATCATCTATGACTGGGAAGTCTTCAGAGATTGTACAACTATTTTCTTCCTGGCCAACAGTAACCGAAATATTATAAGATATGCCTGAAGACTCTATAGAATTATTATGCCATTTAGCAGATGGTTTTTTATTTTTATCAATTTCTGCTCCCAATAGTTTTTTAAGACCTTTTGAGATAAGTAAGCATTTTGCTCTACTATCTATCATAGCAGAAGGCACTTGTACAATTTTTCCTAATGGTGTGCTAATCTTGCAACATATAGTAGCGACATCATTAGGAATAATTTTACGAATAAAATTAATTTCTATAGGGTTGGGCCATGAAATTTCTGTCTCTGATTGCGATCCCTCTGGGGCTGTTTGCTGGGAAGCTATTTGAATTAGATCTGATATTGGTTGCAAGATGTGAGAGAATACCATAGTAATCTCATTCCAGAACTTTTCTCGTTCCTTGTCTAAGAAATTTGAAGTAAAATGATTTAGAACAGGATCTTTTAGTGCAATGAATTCTACATTAATCATATTATATCCATTAATAGATACTTCTTTAGGTTGTGTACGAGTAAATGAATCAACCATTGATCGTAAAATAGCGAAAAATGCATTTAGGGTAATATTATTTGTAGCAATTTTAAGTAACCTAGTATCTTTACTGCTCTTTTTATCAGAAGAGACACTAGATTTTTTGCTAGAAGTTTTATTGCGAAGCAATGATCTTTCAGATCTTGGCTTGGCACCTTTGTGCTTCTTTGATCTTTTGGTATCAGAATAAGTTATTTTTTTTTGTAGCATTGACTTCATATTCTTCAGAATCGCTTTCTGAATTACTGGTCTCAGAGGAACTAGATCCTGAATCATTCCATGAACATGCCAAGGTATTGGTTTCAAGTTCATTTTCACTAGATGTCATACTATTTACACTATCGCTAGAGTCTGAAGATGATTCATCTAAAATTATATGGGCATTGACACGTTTTGATCGACTCGATGATTTCTTTTTTTGGGTCTTAGATTTTGATTTTGATTTAGTCTTGCGACGAGAAGATTTAGGCTTGCTAGAATTCTTTTTTATAGCTTTTTCCATTTTAGTCTGATTGATATGAAGATCTTCTAATTGTTTACGAATATCTTCAATAGGATCATCATCATCATAAAAACTATTAGAATCAGGATCAGTATTATCTTTTACAAGATAATTTAAGAATCGATCTATATGAATCTTGTCTGCTTTGTCTTTACCAGGACCAGGCTTTTTAGCTAAAGTCTTTTTAGCTTGCTTCATAATCTCTATAAATTGTCTAATCGCTTCAGTATTAGAGTTAACTTGATATACTTGTTTTGGCTTTGCTTCAAAGATGTGCTTCTCTGAGGCTAGACTTTTTTTTTCTCTGGAAGCTATTCGTTCTTCTACAAGCTTGTCAATATCCGCATTAGAATAAAATTGCTGTTGATGCTTTATAGCAGATTTTGGAATAGAATATGCACCAGATAATTGCTCTGTTTTATATCTCTCAATTTCTTCGAGTTCTGTAAGCAATTCAGATACAGGCCTGTTAATTCCAATACGTCGAATTTCTAATTGATTATCAGGAGAAATACCACGAATAAATTGTAATCGAATTTGTTGTTCATCAATACCAGCAAGTCTAGCAAGTTTACGTAACTTAGAATAAATCGACCTACAGAATCTTTGCCTTGAACTGTTGTCCCAAAGAGCATTTGCTGTTTTTCTGCAGTAACTATAGGATAGTTTCTCTTGAACTAGTATATTGTTTGTCCAAGCATGATTCCAACTACAACCACACTATTGCCTGTATTAGCATTTGGCGCATTGGGTAATCTATCTGTTGGGCGCTCATCAGCAAAAGACCAGTCTTCATCAAATACTGTATGAGCTGGAATAACAATATTTCCAGCCTGGCCCACGGCGCCATGTCTTAAATTTGCTCCAAGTTGTGCTGCTGTTCGTCCTTGAGCCAGAGCTAAAGTAGCTTGTCCAGTATTATCTAATAAATTTCTCAATTCCTAATTTTTTCTTCGAAGAGATCTTTCATACCAATCATTAGCATCACCTTTAAGACATGTTTCAAAAAGACCATGTGCTCGAACTCTACGAACATGTCCAGCTAATACATTAATTCCTACAGCCACAAAGATATGAGCGAAAAGAATCAATAAATTCTTCTGGATCCTCATCGGGATAGCTATAAAAATTTGGAGGTGGGTATCCTGCCATTCCTCTATATTGGTTATTTATAGGTTGATTATTCTGAAGTACAAAAATTTGTTGATTTAAATTATTAATTAATTGTTCTGAATTTAAGGCCCGATTTTTCAACTTGCCCCACTTATTTTGTAATTGGTGATAGGTCTGTCTGTTTCTCAATTTTAATGCAAAGCTTTCTATAAGCAATTCTGATATCCGTCTTTTTTGTGTGCTGATTGTAATTCGCACATCAAGTTCTCAAGACTTGAATATATTATGGCATGTTCTGTGGGCCTCATAAGCCTGGTGAAGAAGATCATAGTCATTTTGAAGTGTGACTAACTGGGTTTGTGAATCAGCTAACTGGGTCTGTGAATCGGCTAACTGGGTTTGCAAATTTGTTAGCCAGGTCTGCAAATTCGCTACTCGATTTTTAGCATTGATTGCTCAGACATTTGCTCGTGGATATATTTGTAGCACCAATCTTTCAAACCTTTCTCCAGCATCAGAAATTATATCAAGATTTTCTTCAATATCATCTAATGAAGGTGCTATTGTAATTGGGCTTTCAAAATATTCTCTAATGTTATTAACCTCTCGTGTAATTCTACGTTTCTGGATTGTAGCTTGATTTTCAGGTAGAGATAATGTTCGGGGAGATCAGAGTGATTGGGGTGATCCTGGCGGTTGCGCCATATCTATATTATTATACAAAGCAAGAATTTTTTCATTAAGCTTGTCTATTTCATCCTGGAAAATTGCTAACTGTTTTTCTAAATAATCTATATAATTTTCTCGCTTTTAGATTCTTTAAATACATTTCCTAACTGTTTTATAAGATTAGAAATTTCTGATCTCAATGGGTCTAGTTCTTTATCCTGAATTAAGATTTCTTTTTCGAGATATTTAATATAATCTTCTTTTAAGACTAGATCCTGCTGTAATTTGCTAACTCAATCTTGTATTACCAATAAAGCACCTTTAAACTGTTTAATTCTTTCACTCATTTTTTCTCGCAAGTGAGCTGGTTTAAAAATGTTATCTATTCCTATAATATGGTCCGGAGCGAAAAGGTTCATACATCAAAAATGAATTTAATTTTTGTACTTAAATAGCTTAATAAATTATAATTAAATGCTTCTAATTTTTTTATATAAAATAAAGTAGGTTATAATTTATCATTTTGTATAATTTTTATTATAATAATATAGTTTTATTTTAACAATTCATTATATATAACTTTTTGAATTGAGTAAAAAAAAAAAAAAGTTTTTTTAGAAAAAAATCTATTTTAACCATTTTCACAAACAGTATGCAGTTTTATAAGTTTGTATTATGCAAGTGCATTAGTGTGCATATAATAAACATACAGTTAAAATTTGGGCAAAATTGGATTACTAGTTGTTAAAAAATTGGTCTTTAAAGTCAAGTAATTATATTTTTTTACTATATAAAATATATAAAAATTACTATTAAATTTATATAGTAAATTTTACAATTGATTTTTTTAAGAAAGTTAGCATAAATAAAACTTTTTATTTTATCAAAAAAGTTATTAAAAATTTTATATTTTTAATAATCCGAATACTAGTCACTTTTAATAAATTAAAAATATTAAAAATTATTTTGTAAAAAAAAAGTTTACTAATAACTATTTGAGGTACGAACCTTTTTGCACCGGACCATACAAATAGATTCTAAAAAAGCTCATAAACTAGATATATCGATCACTTTGCATAAGATTTATTATCAACCAAATGGTTATCAAAAAACTATAAAAAAATTGCATGAAGCTTCACTAAAACCTGGGTATAATTTTTCTATTAATGAAATACGTGATTGGCATGAAAGACAGCTTTATATCTGATTCATAAACCTCAGCCTAAGTTTATTCCACGAGCTTCATTTAATAGTATACAGATTCCTAATGAATGCCATCAAGCTGATATTCTTTATATGCCCCATGATACAATTAATAACAAAATATATAAATATTGTTTATGTTTAGTTGATGTTGCTTCAAGATTTAAGTGGGCAGTTCCTTTAATAGATAAGACATCTAGTAGTGTAGCTAAAGCCTTTAAGAAAGTTTATAGTAACTCCAAGTGCCCTTTTATTTGGCCTAAATTATTAATGGTTGATTCTGGTTCAGAATTTAAATCTAATTGTAAAGAATTAATGGATAAATATAATGTTAAAATTAAAATTAGTACATCCCATAGAAGTCAAGCTATTGTTGAGAGATTTAATCGTACTTTAGCTGAAAAATTATTTAGATTACAGGATGCTTCAGATTTATTGTTGCCTATATCCAAAAGATCGAGAGCTTGGGTTAAAAATCTTCCCATTATTGTCAATTATCTTAATAATTCGATAACTAGACTAATTGGTATGACCCCTGCTAAAGCTATAAAAATGAAGCAAGTTATTGCTATATCTTAAATGGGCCTATAGCTTTTAATGAATCTAAGCTAACATATAATACATCAGTAAGACATTTGCTTGAACCTAGTGAGTTAGAAGGTGGAAATATGCGAGCGACTGATATGAATTGGTCTCCTCAAGTTTATTATATTTGTAAAGCTTTGGTACAAAAAAATCAACTATCTTATATTGGCTTGAAGATAAGGAGAGCAATAGACCAAAGCGGTCTTTTATCAAAGAAAAGCTTCAAATCGTAAAGGATTTAGAATTACCTCCCCAATAGGTGCTTACAAGTTGAAAGTATTCGTGAAATATTTCAAGTTGGTATTTGTTATTAATTTTCTAATAGAAATTCATCTATATTATCAATTTCATTATTATTAAGGAAGTTACCAATTTCACTTCGAATTTTAGTTAAATCTTTGAAATGTGGTTTTGCTAATTTGTAATATAAACGATTAAGATCTTCAATGGCTTTTAATAGTCTAGGTTCGAATCTATGCCATTGTTTGTATTGCTCCTTCATTTCTATATATTTTTCCTTATTTGGAAATCTGATTTTTGCATATTTCACTATATATTCATCTGGCTCTTCATCATTAAATAAATTCCTGTATTGCTTTTTTATAGCCTTGCATTAATTTTCCATCTCTAGGTTTTCCGCAATAATCTGCTACTATAACTATCTCTTTGATAGCTTTAGCTATATCTTGCCATTTAGGCATTGATTGGTCTTCAGCTAAGGATTTGGCCTCTTTGGATATCTGATCGATATTTTTATTAGTAGATGTCATTTGAATATATGTTATGTTTTGATTAACTAAAGTTTTGTATATGGGTGCTGGTATTCCAATGTTTGTATTAATATAGCAGATTTTTTGTTCAATTTGAAAATTCATATATACTAGATATATACTATGCTAGGTGATTATACTTGTGATTATTTACTCAGAACTAGAGACATCTGTGGGCGTACTTGTCATCGGCCTGAAGGGTGCCATGAACATTGGAAGGCTAAAAAGCGTTTTCCTTGCAAAGTTTGTAGTAAACCAACTAGCTCTAAACCTGGCCTTTGTAGAAAGCATGCTAATAGATATTATGTAACCCAGTATATTAATAGACTTCAAGAAAAGGCTCAGGAGCTTCTACTTTATAAAAATTGATAGGATTACTATGACAAAATGATGATGCAAACACAAATTTATTGTCATTCGAGCGACGACACAAATGCAAATTTATACCTACTATGACAAAATGATATCTTTTGTAATATGAATTTGAGTAAATAAATGTGTTCTAGCTATATAAAAATTTACACCAAGTTAAAGTATATAAAGTGCTATAAAATATAGCAGGATGGCGATTAAAATGATTTTTAATCATCTGTCATATAGAGGTATAAAAAAAGTGACCCAGAACTCCCATTTTATCCCTACTATATGTGGGATATCAACTTACTAACTTCTATAAGTTGCTACACCCTTCTTAATATGGTTATTTAATCAAAATTTTTTTATAATTAAATATAAAATTTTTAGTAACTAGTTTATTAATAAAATTGATCTACATACCCTCTACCCTTAATGAATTTTTATATCATTTCTTTAAAAATAGTATAAAGTGTTCAAAGTAGTATAAATTAGTAAATATTGTGTGTAAGAAGGTGTAAAGTCATATCAATTTTTTTCTATTATTATTCTATCCCTATTATCATTTTTAGACATCTATATTTAGTAAAAATATATATATTTAGTAAGAGTTAATATAGCCCTAGTTTGTACTGTGAAAATTGGTAATATGAATTCCTAAAATTCTCAGAATTCCTGGTAATTGGAGAACTCTTGGGATTCGAAGAATTTGTGAAATGATAAAATTATGAAAATTCAAAGATAGTTATAATATCTAGAATTCCTAAAATTCTGTTATATGCAAAACAATTATATAAAGAAGGAGTTTTTTTCCTGTAATAAAGATAGCTTACTTAGAGTTCAAATTAACAACTCACTTAGTGTTTCTAACCTAGCTAAGTTATAACTTTCAAAATTAGAGAAGTGTTATTATTAGTAATTTCCAATAGAAACCGTAAATGGCCAGATAAAAGATCCCCCTAGATAGTAGACCTACTATGTACTATACTAGGGTGCAGATCGCAGAATCTTCTTTAATTAAATGTGTCTCTTTTTTAAAATCTGAATTGTATATTATAAGTACAAAGTGTATATGCTTCTTAAATTTTTACACTACATGATATAAGCTCTCAGCCATGTACTATACCCGGGGTCTATTATAGATTTTAAAATTGGTGAAATGTAACAGACCCGGGTCTTGTATCTGGCCATTTACAGTAATTGAATCAACTGTTATTATTATAAATGACAGCCCCTTGATAAGTAAAATAGTATCAAAGTCAAAATTCTTTGATTACTTAATATTGTTAAGTCACTAAATGATCGATTATAGCAAGACCTGAAGAACATTATACCTAGAACAAATTTTCTATGCCTCTTTCTGCCTACCAATTCAAAGTTCAGGCATCTTGCACAAGGAAAGGTCATTGGCTAAGTTAGATAGTAGTACTGTTAGTAGATTTTAGCTATAAACCCAATTTCCACTACCTTCACAGTGTACAATAATATTATAGGATTTATAGTGAATTTAATTTGTATAAATGTTAAGTGTCACTTCACAATTCATATCAATTTTAAAATGACACATGTCGATTTAAAATTGCAAATTGACATATGTCTAATAACAATTAATATTTTCACTCCGGCTCCGACCCTTCCGACACAGTCATGTACAACGTAATACAAACAGAGATCACATGACTTTTGGGTTCTTACACTTTGACCAATAGCTAGGTTATACGAAATCTGAGTCACGTAATCAGTACAACAATAGTCGACCAATCAAAATTTGAACCTGAAGTAGATTCAAATTAAACTACAAATTAAGCTACCCACGATTGACAATAGTCGCTACATAGTAAAGTCCAAATTCTACTATGCAAATCGATTCAAATCGATTAAATAACCTTATTTAGAAGAACAAAATACACGTACAGTAAAATTTTTAGCAAAATTGGTGAACATTTTATTATTTGACTTTTAACTTTTACGTTCAATGAAAAAATTAAAATTTTTTTTAAAAAATTATATTTGACGAACGTAAAAGTTAAAAGTCAAATAATAAAATGTTCACTAATTTCACTAAAAATTTTACTGTATATGTATTTTGTTCTTCCAAATAAGGTTATTTAATCGATTTTAATCGATTTGCATAGTAAAATTTGGACTTTACTATGTAGCAACTACTTGCAATCGTTAAAAAACCTCTTTGGTTTTTTAGCAATTGCAAGTAGTTGCTACATAGTAAAATCCAAATTTTACTATACAAATCGATTAAATCGATTAAGTAACCTTATTTGGAAGAAGAAAATACACATAGAGTAAAATTTTTAGCGAGATTAGTGAACATTTTATTATTTGACTTTTAACTTTTACGTTCGCCAGATATATTTTTTTAAAAAACATTTTAATTTTTTCATCGAATGTAAAAGTTAAACGTCAAATAATAAAATGTTCACCAATCTTGCTAAAGATTTTACTATATGTGTATTTTGTTCTTCCAAATAAGGTTATTTAATCGATTTTAATCGATTTGCATAGTAAAATTGGACTTTACTATGTAGCAACTACTTGCAATCGGTAAAAATCCTCTTTGGTTTTTTAGCGATTGCAAGTAGTTGCTACATAGTATAGTCCAAATTTTACTATGCAAATCGATTAAAGTCGATTAAATAACCTTATTTGGAAGAACAAAAATACATATACAGTAAAATTTTTAGTGAAATTAGTGAACATTTTATTATTTGACTTTTAACTTTTACGTTCGTCAAATATATTTTTTTAATTGAATGTAAAAGTTAAAAGTTAAATAATAAAATGTTCACCAATTTTGCTAAAAATTTTGCTGTACATGAATTTTGTTCTTCTAAATAAGGTTATTTAATCGATTTTAATCGATTTGCATAGTAGAATTTGGACTTTACTATGTAGCGACTATGTCAATCGTGGGTAGCTTATTTGTAGTTTAATTTGAATTTACTTCAGGTTCAAATTTTGATTGGGCGATTATTGTTGTACCGATCACGTGACTCGGATTTCGTATAACCTAGCCATTGGTCAAAGTGTAAAAACCCAAAAGTCATGTAATCTCTGTTTGTATTACGTTGTACATGACTGGGTCAGAAGGGTTAGAGCCGGAGTGAAAATATTAATTGTTATTTGACATATGTCAATTTGCAATTTTAAATCGACATGTGTCATTTTAAAATTGACATGAATTGTGAAGTGACACATAATATACACATATAATTTATACACATTTGTAAATCAACCAGTTCTAAATCTTAAAATACCAATCAAAAATAGTGCTTTTCATCTGGCTCAGATTAATAAGGCCACACAAAGTTGATTTTTTGTTTTGCATTACATGAGTTTCAAAATTTCTGGTTAGTCAGATAGATTTTTTTTTTAATCTATTATAAATTAATAGTTTTATATTGCATCTAAGGCTACATAATTTAATTTTACACTTTGCATAACATGGAATCAGAAAATTTGGAGATTAATAGTCAGATTTTCTATCAACTCTATTAGATAATTTCGGAAAGCTAATGTTTCTATTAGATGATACCGAAATAATTTATGGGAAAATTTTAAATAACAAAAATAGAATAATTAGAACAATTGGGACTTAAAAAAAAATTAGAAAAATTAAAAAAATGTGTTAGTAGTAATACAAAATGAAAATTTAACTTTGTATAATCTAAGAATAAACACTCCTTTGTAGGGGTCTTAATGGGTCAGGTTGGGTTGGGTTTGGGCCTAACCCGGGTCAGACCCACTTGGGTCAAAACCTGACCTGGGTCTGTCCTGCCCTATATCAAATCAAACCTGGGTCTAATCTGCCTCATGTCAAACCCGACCTGGGTCTGACCCAACCCAACCTGGTTGAACCTCGGTTAATAATGGTGATGCAATGATTGCTTATTATATTACTACCTAAAACCTATCTAAGTCCGATTGCTCAGCCTAGTAGTAGCACAGATTATTTTATAAAATTTTTAACATAATAAACTTGCATCCCAAGTTATTTCTATCTTGTTTAGGCATGAGCAGTTCTTCTATTATGCCAAAATAAAGAATCTTAAAGATTTAGCTTGAATTTTGGGTTATAGTGAATATCTAAATTTTTTAGTATTTAGACTTTCATTATAACAAATTTCACGAGTTACAAAGTCAATCTTGCCAAAGCCCTTATTAGAAGTGCTTTAAGCCAATTAGGTGAATATCAAAGTCTAAAAGAAGTTATTTTTGTTGATTTTAACAGCGATTATTTAAAAGATTCTAGAAACAAAATAGCAGTAAAATCTTTATTTTTTTCAAAACCAACTGCTTTTTGGCTACTAAATTATTGTAAATTCTTGCTCCATTATCGTATAAGCCAATAAAGCCATTTGCTGCAATCTTTTAATTTCTTTGGCTACTTTCTGCTAGGCTTTGACACTTAATTTAGTATAAATACGTAGAATAATTCATCCTTGTCGATTAATATACTTTCTTAAAGTTTCTATATCCAACTTAATCTCTAAATTAGATGTCTGATTAATTTCTTTTATTACTTTTATTAATTTAAACCAGTAACACAAATAACGTTTAATCATATTATTATAAATTTATAACTTCAGAATTTGATTTTGTTAAACCTTTAAAAGAAGGTTCTTTTTAAAATAAATTAAAAGCTATAATCGAAAAGAAAAACCTTGTCATATCAATTGTAGAAGTTTAATTGAAAAATTAGAAATTAACCAAGAAAAATCTGCTAAAAAAAACTGAAAGAATAAAGTACATTTTTTTGTTCCAACTATCAGAAGTTAGAGCTATCATAATTAACTTAATTGATAATTTAATAGATTAGATTTACCCTTTTGTACTAGATTTAGTACATTTTAAAAAATGCATTAAAAATTTAAAAAATTTAATAGTTTAATTTTTTTATATAAAAAAATCTAATAAGTATTCAAAAATTGTTTAGCAGTATTTTTTTTAAATTAATAATAAAATTTTTATAAAAAAATTTTTTTTATGTCTTGTATTTTTTGTAATTTCAAATGTACTAGATTTCATACATTTGTAAAGTCAATTATAATTATAATTTATTAATATATTTGGCAAATTAAAAGTTTTAATAAATAAAAAATTGTATAGGCTTGTTATAAAAAAATATTATTATTAGTTATTATTACTTATATTATAAGCTTTTATTAAAAATTTTTACAAATTATTACTTTGCATAGTAAGCTATATGAGTTTAACCAGAGTTTAAAAAAATTTTTGCTGATTAAATTTTCTAAATTCTTAATCAAAATTATAAATATTTATTATCTAATTTTAATTACAAAATTTTTTTAATACCAAATTAGTATATCTCAAATTATATTACTTTAAATTTTAAAAAAATTATATCTAATTTTTATATATAAATTGAAAATATTAGTGATATAGTATTTACTAGCAAAAATTTTAACTTTAGATTATTTCTTATATATTAATATAATCTTACAAAAATTTTTATAATTAAAACTAACTATAATTTATCAATAGTTTAAATAAATTTATTTAGTAAAAAATTTTTTATAATCAAAAATATTTGTAAAATTACTAGTAAACGTGCTAAAATCTAGGTTAAACTAGCAAATGCGAATTTAAAAAAAATGTATAAAATTTAAAAAGCTATGTAAAACTATGAGTTTTTTAAAACAAGTAGCCTATAAGTTAAAATATTATTAAAAAATATTTAATTAAATAGTTAATTTTAAAAATTAATAGATAATCAAGTTTAATCATGTACTAAATCCAGTATAAGTAAATCCTATCCATTAAGAATAAAAAAAAAAAGTACGCAAGTGATTAAAATATTAATATTATAATATTTAAAATACATATAGCCAACAATGAGTATGTCAATTAATTAACAATATAATTTAATCCGTAAATATTACCTACCATTTGCTGGTTAAGAAGTTTATTTAGGACCCTCTTCACAAAAAAGATATCAATATAGTATTTCAAAACCATTTGGGGAGTTTAGCAAATTCTCGAACTTTGGGTTGTACTCCAAGAGAAGGAGTGGTATAAAAGCTATACTAAGTGGCAGACATAAACAGAGTAAAAGTTCCTGGTTCTGAAAAAACCACTACTACCTATTTTCCCTGTAAATAAACTATTTCTTTCTTGAATAATTACCAAAATGAGGACCAACTGCAAGATTATGAATTTACTCACCATTATCTCTATTCAACAATTGGTGTCCATAAACACAACGATAATTTTTACTCTACTATGGAGTGTTTGGAGAATTGATTTGATAAAAATCAAGGATCAAGTCAATAAATGTATAAAAAAAGATAAAACAATAAAAGAATTATCTTTATAAATATCAATAAAAAATATTAATAAGTAATTATTCAGTAGCTAATGATCTGCATTATGAATTGATAATTGAGAAAATCGAAAAAGAACATGTTTCAATTTCAGAATTGAAGTAAATTCAAAAATGACTTGGAACAATAATAGTTTAGAATAATTCTTTTATCACACAGCATTCAACTTGCGCTTTTTTTATTGTATTCTGTACTGTGTAAAGTATGTAATAGAAAAAATAAAATAAGTGCTTACTATACAAGTATGAATTCATATATATAATATAATAAATGTTATTATAATACCTACAAAAAAACTAAAGCCAGTATAAGTTTAAAGTGTAACTGATTTATATCGACCTATTAAATAAATTGATAAATAAAATATTAAAATTTTGTTCTTATTTAAAATACATTAAATTTATGGTGTAAACAAGTTTTCACCGGGCGATGCTAGTATATAAATAATACCAAATTAAAATATTTATTATAATTGTATTTTACCCTATATTATTCTATATCATATCTTAAATTAACTGGATACCTCTCTGTTTATCAATTTTATAATTTATAATTCAGGTACTCTAGGTATGACCACTAATCTGTAATCGCTACATACATTAAAATGATGCAGATCCAATTACTAAATCACGAAAATTTTGTCTATAAAAATTGTATGTACATATGAAGTTCTTTTTATCATATGAATACTTTTTATAATAAATTAATTATTTATTTACTTATTTTTGCAATGAAATGGTTTCATGTATCACCTATCATCAGTAAAGTATATTGGATGTTTTGTGAACATCTTGAACATTTTTTCAAATTAAAATTACTTAAAATTTTATTAAGATTGTCTATTTTAATTTTTTTAAAAATGAATTCAGCACCTAAAAAAATATATAATTATATATTTATTAAATTAATTCATTAATTATTTAAGCCTTGGACTTAGGCTTGGACAGTTTTGGACAATCTTGGACGTTGGACAAAAAACATAGTATTGGACACGTCCAATGACAACACTGCCTATCATTAACCCAAGTCTGACCCGACTCAGGTTTTTTCTGACCCGGGTCTGATCCAACCCGGGTTTTTTCTAATTCAGGTCTGACCCAACTTGACCCAAGTTGGGTCAGACCTAGGACAGGTTGGGTCAGACCTAACCCAGCTAAGATTTCTACGCCTTTGTATAGAAGCTGATTTAGAATGATAATATTTATAATGATTAAATAAACTTTATTAAACAAGATCCCTACATTGCTTCCTGTGATATTCAGATTACCAACTTGTTTGTATACTAAATTAGTAATATTTGCTATTATAGCTAAATTGATTGTAGCTAAATTGATTAGCAGTAAGAGATGTATATTTTAACTAGAATGTGAAAAGTCTGTTCCAGTCTCCAAATATTGAGTCTTTATTAAATTTAGTTCTAAGTATAACTTGGAACTGCATGTTGTGAGAATGCGAAATGTACCCTTCTTCTAAATATATCAACTATATACTACTAATACCAACTAAAACTACTCTAACTCAACCCTAATAATGGTAAAAGTCTATGATTGAGATGTGGATTGACTTTGTCCAAGTAATCAGGGTCAAAATAGAGTTCTAGATTGTATCATATAGCTCTAATATGAGGTCACAGGATTTTAAAAATTTTATACAATTTTACGTATTGGTAAATTATCAGTTTATAATAATAACAGTTTATTTAATCATATATCAGGAAATTACTAACAATACTTCTACTCTAATTTTGAAGGTTATTTAACTATATTGAACTCTATTTATATTGAATTTCGTACTTTTTACTTGTTTTCTACTTGTAACTTGTCTTTTGTAAAGACCAAAAAGATATCATATTTATACTTTCTACTCTGCTGGATTCTAGTGTTAATTTTATTAACTCTCCAAGGTTTTAACAGGTTTTTTAGACTTGATATATTAATATATTTAATATATTTGATATCTAAGAAATCCTTACGATTTGTAATATCATCTATATCTTTAATATCTTCAATATTTCTAATGCATTTCAATATGTATTACAAATGATAAAAATAATTTTTAATATCTTTGATATATTTAGTATCCCCAATATCCTAAGTATATCAGATCATCAAATGGAGTTGAGAACAGGTAATTTGCTTATTACAGTACTATACTAAGAATTTACAGTATAATTTTTGGGATATAGGTATATTACATATTATTATTAAATATACATATTGGGCTTACAATAGACAACTAAAAACAACAATCGATATAGAGTAATAATATAAAAAGAAAATTGGGGTTATTTTTCCTTCTCACATTTCTCCCAACCTTAATTTCGAGTTCTACAAGAAATTCAAAAAACAAATTTTCGAGTCATGCTAAACCAATAACTACTTAGACAATATTTAATTTAACATTATATTTTGGAGTTTCAGGTGTCTTTCTTTAGTCTTCTGTTTATTTTTTTCAATGCCAATTCCATTTTAATAGCAGTATCCAATCTTGTGGTATGTTTCTAGATACTCTTTCTAGCTCTTTTCTTGAGTTTGTAACATACACGGGAATGCACTATGGTATTTATCTAGTGCTTTCTTTAAGTCTTATTTGGCATGTAATACAAATATATTCTTTTTTATTACAGTCCTTACTTCTTTCTTTAATAAGTAGTATTTTATTTTTACTTTCTTACTTTCTATACAATGTGCCCTTTTCTCACACATTCTTGTTATAACCAACCTTCTCTTTCGTTATTTCTATTAAATTCTTTAATCCACAGGCTTCATTTTCTTCTTTCTTCATACGGAGTTTCTTTGTAAGGCTTCAATATGCCTTAATTTAGGTTGGATTTTTCAGTTAAGTTTCTTTCTATGAATAGGGTCCCACAACTCACCCTACCCCATCCTAGCTATCTTTATTCTATTGTTAGGTCTGTTATTCAATTTTGGATCATGAACAAAAACAATCAGATTGCCAATCATTCTTTACGTGATTTCTAATTCAGTTTAAGGATGATCTCACGTATTGGCGAAGAATTTGTGGAGAGGTTAATTATATGATAAATAAGGTAAACAGTGATTTTTTAATATTATATATCATAAGCACATTATATTTTTGCAGAGAGGGATGCCTTAGCAGATACTTTCTCTAGAATTGAATATCTGGAAAGGCAATTGATTTATCGATAAGTACAGTATCAAAGATTCTTCTTTTTACTAATTTTATTTGTGCTTTGGTCATTATTAAACGTTTCTAACCAAATCTTATTCTTCTCCTTTTAGGTTTTGTTTTAAACATAGAGGTTCTACTTTCGAATGCACAGATTTTAACTTTGTCATCCACATTTGGATTGGCATTGCATGCATTTTTGGGTTTTTTTCTGTAGAGTAATTTTTCTTTCTTTGGTCTTTCTGGTTTGTGTTTACTGATCTTTTGTTAATATTTATCTGTCTTTTTACTCTAGATTTCATAACTATTTCCAAGACCTTCTGCAGATTTTAGATTCCATCCTAATACTGTTGTTTTGATTTCACTTTGATAACTGTTACCAACTTCTTGGCTTCAGTAAGTTTCTTTTGGATTGGTTCTTCTAGTTTACTAATAGGTTTCTGAAACTCGATAACTCTTCTTGTCCAATTTTTGCAGGTTAGCTATAATGCTTCTTCTTCTAGAGGTCTTTTGGTACAATCTTTCTTTTCTTTATTTGTATTATCATTTTCTACTAACTTTTTTTGATTGCTTTCAGCTAGAGCTTCATTATTTTCCTAGTTGATATCAATTTTGCCCTTGGGTTTTTTATAGTTGAGGGATCATGGATGACTTCTTTTTCTTTCTTTGAGGACCATTTAAAATTATACTCAACAGCAAGTTTTTGGAGGAGTTGATCCAGTTCGACCTTCTCTTCTTTAAATTTAGAACTATTACTTTCAAAAGGCTCTTTCTGTACCAAATATGCATTATGAACTTCAGTCACCAGATCTTTCTTGTATTGGGTCTTTGGTAAGAAATTTTTCAGTATAGGAGTTACTGGACCTTCCTTCTTTGTAGTCAAGGTTCAAATATATGAAAGCAAGTATACAATTGGTACATCTTCTTGACAGCAGTCATTTTTAAAATTTTTGAAATCTTCTAGTATTTCGATTAATAATTCCAGGGCTTTAGGAAGTTGCTCCTTGTCGATATAGTCATTTCTGAAGGCTTAGTTAATTAAACTCTGAACTTTGATAGCTTCCTCTTCATTCAAAGTTTCAAATAGGGCATAACACTCTTCTTCCAATCTTCTTGTGATGGGACATATAAATACAATTACAATTAGGGCATCTAATTTCTTTATGGAGGCTTCTTTGAACAGTTTTCCTTTGAGGTTGATCATATCTTGGAGAAAATTGTGGCCAGGTTTCTTTGAGATAAGTGTTTCTTCTCATTTATCTTTGTCCTAGGAATTCAGATTATTGGTTTTGCATAGGTTTCTCAGTTTGGGTAGTTTGAGAAGTTTAATCTCACAGTTGCCAGCAAATGTGAGGATGCAAAATGTACCCTCCTTCTAAATATATCAACTATACACTACTAATACCAATTAAAACTACTCTGGCTCAACCCTAATAATGGTGAAAGGCAATGATTGAGGCGTGGATTGACTTGGTCCAAGTAATCAGGGTCGAAATAGAGCTCTGGATTATGTCACAAGGCTCTAATACAAGGTCACAGGCTTTTGGGAATTTTATACGATTTTACAAATCGGAAGGTTATCGGTTTATAATAATAACAGTTTATTTAATCATATATCGGAGGAATTACTTCTGCTCTAATTTCAAAGGTTACTACTTAACTACATTGAACTCTATCTATATCGAACTTCATACTTTTCACTTGTTTTCTGCTTGTAACATGTCTTTGTGAAGACCAAAAAGACATTGTATTTATACTTTATACCCTACTGCGTCCCAGTATTAATTTTATTAACCCTACAAGGTTTCAACAGGTTTTCTAGACTCGATATATCAAATATATTCGATATATTTGATATACATGATATCCTTACGATTTTTAATATCGTTGATATCTTTAATATCTTCGATATTTCTAATATCTTTGATATATTTAGTATCCCTGTTATCCTAAGTATATCAGATCGTCAAATCGTGTCGGGAACAGGCAATTCGCTTATTACAGTACTATACTAAGAATTTCCAGAACGATTTTCGGGGGGGTATAGGTACATTACATAATATTACTAAATATACATATTGGGCTTACAATAGACAACTAAAAACAATAATCGATATAAAGTAATAATATAAAAAGAAAATTGGGTGCATTTTTCCTTCTCACAATGTGCATCGAATTTATTTAGATTCAGTATTAAAATATGTATACGTGCAATTTAGGTGCGTTCGCAGTCTTTAATGCTATACTGGATGCACATGCAGATGCGAGTCGAAGTCTCATTCTGACACTTGAGAGAACTTTAATAAAGGTTCAACTTCTGGAGCCGAGTCGGACCGGATAAAGAAATATTAGTCACACATAGACAAAATAATTGCTTAACCAAAACCAATGGAAAAAACATCGGCTATTAAAATTATTTTTGCTATCGAAAATATTTTCGGACGCAAAAATGTTTTTGGCTGTCGAAAATAATTTCAGATGTCGAAATAATTTAGCTGCTGAAATTTTTTGGCATTTAGGCATTTTGAGGAGGTATGACGAAAATATAGAAAATATCGACATACCGTAATGCCATAAATCATCTCGTATTTAAGCACCCATGTATAGTCCAGGTTACCTTTACTAAATCATCATTTTAAATGTTTTTAACTTCTTTTTTTCGCACAACAAACGGAAATGTTAATGGGTTACAGCTGATATGATAGTGGGACACGTGATGAATTTTGTAATGATCCAAATTTCGATAATTATTTTTCGGTAATAACAGCGTAGTTTTTCGATAATATAATTTTCGGCCGGTATATTATTGCGGTATGTTTTGTACTGGCCGAAAATTACCTGAATATCACAAAATTCATCACGTGTCCACTAATTTTCAAATCAGTTGTAATGACTTTCAATTCTTATAACTTCGGTAGAAAAATCGTACTATGAATGTTGTTGAATTCAGATGGGTTCAGTGAATATGTTGTAGGACAGAGCGAAAACTTCAAGTCTACTTAGTCCCTCTTTACTATGGAGTTAGGTTACCAGAGCTTCCGAAAAAAGTATTGTAAAACGTATAAAAAATTTTTTTTACCAGTTGGATTGCCTGCGTTAAATATGTTAATGAAACAAAATTAGAGTGGTGAAATAGTTTCATCGTTATTGGTGACTGGTGTTGAATTGGTGAAATTGGTGAAACTAATTTCACCAGCACCTCTAGTCTGTGTAACATGGACGGTACTACCTGCGGTTTTACCTGTCGGGTAACCCGTGTAACGTTTTTTCTATTGGGACCAATCACTAACATTGACTGTATTGGATTCAAAAAAAAACCAATCTTATTTCGAAATAACGCACATGGCATATCTGAAATAACGCACATTGGCATATCTGAAACAAGTGTAGCTGCAAATATGTCACACGAATATTTCAGGGCTTATGAAAATTGTTAGACCCGTAACGAAAATGCAAAATGAGTTTGATTACAAATTAGGATAATTTCGGTACTGCTATAAATGGCAATTGATTTGCAAGATTTTCACAGCAAAATTTGACAGTCTCTTAAAAAAAATCCGATAATCGACATCACAAAATCTTGAGTACTAAGTAATTTGATTCTTCATACCAGGCACGATTAGAACATTACTATTTGATTATGTTGATATCGATTCATCCGATCTAACCCAATCGGTCCTATTCAGTCCTGGACTGTGACTAATCCGATCTTTTAAAAGATCGACGGTCCTTGGACCAGGATGGACCGGGCAGACTGATTAACAGCCCTAAACGTTATTTTTATTTTATATAGTTCGTATGCCCAATCACATATGATTGGTTCTATTTAAAGTTAAGATCTGTTCATGCAGAATTTAGGAATAAATAAAAATGTTACATGTTCGTTAGGTTTATTAAAATGATTTAAAAATATTCTTCACAATGAATGACTTCTCACAAATCGATGAAGATAAAAATATCAACAAAAAAATATTTCGCATTCCATTTATGGATCAAGAAGAATTAGGCAATTTTTTATTTTATATACATTTAGTCTACGAGCATGTGTTTAATGGCCACGTAGGCGCTCCAATTCATGGAAAGTTACAATATGGTGCCAAAGCACTGCAATTTGGGTAAATAAAATATATTCTTGTTAATAAATACCTTTTGCAAAAATATTATTATTAATTTAAACTTCGTAAAAAAAAAAACGAAAAGGTGTGATACCGGTGTTTGGGTCACCGAAGTATTTATCAATGTTTATCCTTATTTTCTTTTTTTTCTTTTTAAGTGACTAATTTTTTAGTGACTAATTTTTAGGTTTACTTTAGGTTGCTGCTGAATATCCAAATACGGAATTTTATGCTGTTGATTTTAACATATCAGCTTCTAACACCGGTGATGATAACATTACATTTATTAAATGTGATATTCTTCAAAAGCTACCATTTCCAAACGATGAATTTGATTATGTTTTCTCTAGAGATAAATTTCTTTTCTTTGAAAAGGATAGTTTTTATGATTATTCAACAGAGATCCTTAGAATTTTAAAACCGGGAGGTTGGTTAGAGGTAGGATAAGGCGTTTATTTTAACTTTTACCCTAATTTTATTTTGATTAATTTGAAATTTGTTTATATTAGGTTGGATACTTATTAAAACATGAGATTAATAGTGGGCCTGTCTCTAAACTTATGATTGATGCATGTATGTTTATTACTTATTTATCTTATTTCGAAATATATTCACAATTTACTTGTATTATATTAATTTAGGGCAATCATGGCTTAAGTCACACAACATTGTTAAGGATTTCATGGAAAACTTTGAAAGATATCTTCAAGAAACTGGAAAAGTCGAGTCTATGTCGCATCAATTAGTAAAAGTTCCGATCGGTGGTAGCTATGCTTTTGGAGAATTTACTAGCGAGATTTGTATATGCTACCTTAAAAATGCAAAATACTATTTGGCTCCTTTTATGAATATTTCGTTTGAGGAATATGATAGATTGGCTTGTATCTCTGAAAGTGAAATGCGAGCTAAAGATTGTGACATGTCATACCAATTGAAAAAAATAATTGCGAGGAAAAAGATCCCGAACTCTAAAGAAAATTGAAATTATACTTAGAAAATTTTACAAATATTTCACTGGTTTATTAAATTGTAAATGGTGTTTTTTGGCAGCAGAGTGTATTACTTTTATTTATGGACGATTACAATTGAATAGGATGTTACGTGCTAATAATTATTAGTATGTTAGTATAAACTTTATTAAGTTACAGTTTTACTAAATCACGCCACTGGCGTTCAACGCCAGTATCGGAAATTAGATATCTACCCCAGTATCGCCATCAAAAATTCACCCCACGTGATCAGTACAAAACTTCTTTCAAGTTCGTTTATGTTAGGTTAGGGTTAGGGTGAGTGCTCAGTTAGGGTTTGGGTTTAGTTTGTTATATAGTAAAATCGCTCAAGAAAAACGTTTTTTTTTAGTTAAAAACTGGTTTCTTATGCAAACTTTTGAGAAATAAGCTTTTTTTGAATAAACGTTTGTTTTGAATTTTCCTGATCGTGTTACGTTACATCAAATTATGACACATGATTTTCCGACCTACTTTCCGATGATGTTCCGATCTAATTTCCGACACTGGCGTTGAACGCCAGTAGTGTGCTTTAGTAAAACCGTTAAGTCATATTTTAAAACCTAACTTATAATAATTAACTTCTTATATTTTAATTATTAGTATGTAAGTATGAGCTTTATTATCTATTATCTATTATATAATTATTTTATTTAATTACTAGTGCTTACTATAAACTTAAAATTTAAATATTGTTGGCTAATTATTATTATGTATATATGTTGTACGCCGAAATCGAATTTTTATGATTTCCAAATCAACTTATATTGCAACAAATTCTAATTCCACTTAATAAGCGGATTTAAAATTAACTTAAAATTTTAATAATTATCAGATTATTAAAATAGATGAAATTGAATTCTACGTATTTTGTCAAATCGTTTCATATTGTAAATTTTTAAAAATGTCCGAAGTACAAGAATATTTATTTTTATTTCGTAATGCATTTGAAAGCTTGCTAATTTCTTTATGGCAAATCTTTTAATCGACATCGTAAAAACCTTTGTTTTATTGTGCGAGAGGATTATATTTTTATATTAAAACCATTCAAAATACATCAAATACAACCATTAAAACTATAAAGATTATTAGTCAAAAAACATTTAGCATGCAAAATCTTGGAATATTAACAGTCAAATTTGCTGGTACATCCTGCTGACAGAATATACGACAGCATTACTTTGTAATTTACTTCAAGCTGGTTTAAGCCATGTTGGTTTTCAGAATTATGAGATTCTTCAAAAGTTATAAGTGTGCGAGAAGTTTTACAAGCACAATGATTATCACTAATAAGTAATATAAATCTCAATAAATGTAAAAGTAAAATTGGCTCGATAATCACGTTTGTAATAATTAATGTATCTAGAATAAATGACTAGAATATATGTTTTGCGTCATTAAAAATTTCGTCAAATACTTAATTAACATTATCCTTTATTAATTTTTTTTTTGATTAAAGAATGGCCTGGATATCAAATTTATTGTATTTAATTAAATTCAAGTGATTAAAAAAAAATTATCATTAAAATCACGAAGTTAGACTATTGTATTTTTGTTCATAAAAGATAAATTATAAAACATTCATATCGATAAGTCGTATTTATATTATTAACAAAATAATGACTTCAATGATTGTCTTTATGCTGTCTTACATTCAAAGATTTCCAATTTGTCTGCTAAAAATTTATTATTTATTTTTATTTCTTTAAAATCTTTAATGCTAATTCTTTAACGTAAAAAGGGTGAAGCTTATTTTAAAAAAGAAAAAAAAGTTCATTAAATAAATTATTACGTTCGTTAAATAATTTTTATTTCTTTACCTAATGATATAATCTTTAATGTTAATTCATTAACGTAAAAATGGTGAGGCTTTTTTAAAAAAAGAAAAAAGGTTCATTAAATAAACTATTACGTTCGTTAAATAATTTTTATAAAATATTTTCTTTCCAGTGAATAAACTAAGTTCGTTTAGTTTTATAAACTCTTTTTTTCATAAATAAAATATTTTAAATTGTTTAAATAATTTTTCAAAAAACAAAAGGACAACGTTATTCAATTAATAATTGACATAAATATATAATACTTGCTGATTATCGCACTTTTGATCAAATTTATAGATCGCTGCATAACCATACAATCACCTGATTGTTGTCCGATTGCGTGATAGTAAAAGATTGTAAATAATTTTAAAAGATTTTAAAATGCGTTTTTTGGCGAATGATTCAATATAAATATATTATTTTCTGGCCATATCTATGCTTACTAAAAAATCATTGCAAAATTGTGCAACTGAACAACAATCACAAGTGATTGTAGTGGTTGCATGGGTGTGCAGCGGTCTGCAAATTTGATAAAAAAGTATGTACGTTGTGGAAGGCGTAGGAATCGGGCTATAACTAAATACAACTAGCAAAACCACCATCTAATCAAAACTAAGGTCTAACAATCCGGAAAGATTCTTTGATCCTCGAATTGGTAGGCAGAAAGAAGCGTGGTTGATTTGGTCCGGGTCTCGGGTTCTTAGGGTCTTGCTGCGGCGTGATTAAGCAAAGATAAGTGTCTCTTGTATTCCTTGTATCTAGTTCTTCTTGAGGTGATTCTAATTCCACTCTATTTATATAACTCTTCTCTTTATTCGTAGGGCGGGAAAGATTAAAGGTTCGAATGCAATCGTTAATTTTATTAACTATCGGCACGTGATCTAGGGCGAGGATAAAGCAATTGGCAATATATTTTGAAGATTTTAATATGGATATAACACATATTATAAAATAATATTAGAACTTTAATAATATGGTTGATATTTTATTTCAGCTGTTGTTAAGTGCTTAATAAGTTATAGTTATTTTATAGGTTGTAGAAAATAAGTTATAGGTACATAGCAATGTTGGTTTATTATTTAATATATCATAAGTAGGAAATGAATTTAATTGATTTGGAATTCTTAAGGTTAGGTCTATAATTTTTAGTATGGTTATTCTGTTCTAATGTAAGTAAATTCCACTTACAACATATTCTTTAAATCTTTAAATTTATTGTTGTGCTTTAATTAAAGTATACATTTGACTGAAACTATTTTAGCGTATTCGAAACTGGTTACGACATAAGCCATAGTTATGTGTACTTACCTATGATTCATTCTTGTTAAATCGAAATTTTTTCGATCTCAACTTGGATCGAATTATTATGGTTTGACGTAAGCTATATATATATTAGGATGGCATATCTCAAAATTTATGATAATGGCTGTAATACTGGTTGAATTAAACGACAAATCTTATGAGGATCCAATTTCTAGTGTGGGTGGATTCAACTTTGCCAACAATTAACTCAAAGTAGCTCATGAGGTAAAAATTTCATAATTCAAAAAAACGTGGTTAATTCAGATTTGTTTCAAGACTGCTCGATATGTAAGTATCGAGACAGTTTTTGTCCCGAATCAGCTCGGATTAGGACATGGACACGCCCGATTATGGTCACATGTTCGATCGATTGATCGATCTAGCGATCAATCAAGGTCAAGTAATTGTCGCTTTCAGGAATTTGATAGTATAAGTGTATAATGTGATTTGAGATAATTGATCAATATAAGTGGGTAATTTGAGTATTCGTTCAACTGTCGGAACGACAGTCATTTGTAAAAAGTTAAAATGCATCCTATGACCTGTCGGGATGCAAACTATTTCAGTTTGTGATGAAACGTCGGAAATCATATTATTGTTAAAAATATATATTATGAATCATACGAACAAGGTAATTAAATGGATCCAAGAAGTATGAGTATTTAATATTGTTACTGTTAGGCCACGCAAAGTTAATTTTTCGTTTGCATAACCCGCCGACCCAATTTTTCCAAAAAAAATTTTTTTGTTTTAAATTCCTATTGTGCCTAGAAATTGACATAGCGTAGGATCGATTTTCCGGTCACGTGACTTTCCGGCATCAATTGTTTTTGTGATTTATGTCAGGGTTTGGGTTCATGTTGGTGGTTAGAAGGAGCATTATATAGCAAAATTGTGCGAGGAAACTTTTTGTTAGGCCAAAAAGACGATTTGCTAGTATAAATCTTGCGATAAATACGATTTTTGCAAAACAAACGTTTGTTTTGAATTTCTTTACGTTACACCTGGTCCTGATTTTAATTGGCTAATTGACGTAACCGGAAAATCGATCCTACTCCCTCTCCGGTCTCACCCGATGATGACCTAATTATCCGGAATTACCCGATAGATCCGATAAAAAAATCAAAATTTTCTGATTCCATCAAAGAATTGAAAAATTAACTTTGCGTGGCCTTAGTGTCAGTTAATCATTAGATAGTCATAGGGATGCGTCAATCTGGTCCGGTCCCTAGTGAAACCGTTATCATAGGATTTACTGTCCCCAAAAACGGTCCTTCAGACTATCGGCTAATTTTCATGCTGCCAATCACGTGATGTTACACCAAGCATTGACGGAAAACCACATAAATACATTTGCCACAGAATCTCTCTCTCTCCACTCACGAGCAAATCAACCGTCAGAAAAAATTCGCCCACCCACCTCTCCACAAAAAATCAACATGCTCAGAATCGAACATGCTTATGATTCTAAATGTTTTTCATGGCCAAAAATGACGTAATTAAGATGTAAACAAACATCATATGATCACATTACAGTATCGCAGGGAATGGAAACTACTATTTGTAACATGTAGTATTCTCGAATTTTTGTACCAAAACTTGATTCAAAAAAGAATTTGAGGAGCGTTGAAAGGAGATTGATTTACAGAAGACTTACAAAATGCCTGAAAACATTACTATCAGTCAAGAGTCTGCCACAACTTGGTCACGACCACGCAAAAAAGTTGCTTAAAGAACTATCCGTAGGTCATAATTTCCTAACTTGCGACGCCAAGGGGAAAGCAGACTTCTTCGATCATGTAAATTTTTATGATCGAAGTCTGGCGTCACTCAGATATGAACAAACTCATGTTAAAAAAATATCTTGTTAGTCTGAAGAAGTTGAGATATTTTGGGAATCATTTCGCGAAGAATCTAATGCTTCAGCAGGTGTGCGCTAAACACATCTCGATTGACGAATCTGATGTTGTCAGAGTTCAAAACAGTAAGCGTATTTTTATTATTACTATGGAAATATAGATTATTAACATTCACTAATCCATCATGCATAAAGAAAGAAAAAAATGTGATAGAATATTATGCGCGTTGTTGTTTTGTTTCCTCTGACTACATATTAATAAAATATTTTATTAACTTTAGTAAAATGAGCTTTCAAGTAAGCGAACATTGCGAAAACGAAAACCTGTAAATTATTCCGAACTTACCATCTCCTCGACGCCTAATCGACGGTCGGTCCTTTGAAGTCTAAGAAGTAGTCCTAAACTCGAAATAAAAGGGTAGATGTATGGCATATTATTATTATTATTATTATTATTATTTAGAATATTAGGTCACTATATTATTATTTATATAATATAAAAAAAAGATAAGCAAGTAAAAAGAGTTGAAGATCTGAAGGGAATGTTGCTGAACCAGATCCTAACAACGTAAGTTTAATTACATACACATCTAAATATTATTGTTTAATTTCATTAATTTCATTCTAAATTTATTGTTTAATTTCATTAATATTTAAAATCACCTCTTTTTTTTCTTCTAGTCCGAAAGTGATGACGAGGATGTGATGAATAAAGAAAATAGATGGTATATTTCTTTTTTTTTTATTTTTTTTTTATTTTTAGAAATCCTGTATCTTTAAGTTAATATCATTAATGCATGTTTGCGCTAACCTCTTTTTTTACTTTGGTTAAATTACTCATCTGAAAGCGAGTCTCCTGTGAGATGACGAAACGTAATAAAGATAGAGAGTGTGAGATAAAGAAAGAGAGCGAGTGAGAGAGATGACTCCGAGTGTCTCATTAAATCCTCTCTGACTTGCACAGGCTTGACTACATACAGCGCATCTGTTACATAATTGTATTTCATGTACCGCCACCTTTACACATAATTTACCCCGATGGATACAGAAATCGTTTATTCCACCTCAATTAACACAGAATCAACCACAATTCCCAATTCAGACTAAGAGTACAATCGTAGATCCATGTTGAAATCTTACCAGGACAACTTCTCAACAAGCTCCTACAAGTCTTGACCAATTTTTTTGTGGGAACGCTACATAAAATTCCGAAATATACCACGACAAATATCATAATTAATAAATGCGTAATTATTATTATCAATAGTCTATTAGATTTAATCTCATGATCTGCATTAAGAATCTTTTTTTTTAATCGTCTCAATGGGTGAAACCCAAAATAATGACTTACTGTATGTCAATTGATAATCGACGTAAATTGAAAACATTTATTGATTAATGACGATAATAAAGATTATAAATTTAAGAAGTTCTTTTAGTATAGCATAATTTTCATTTATACCTGAAATCGATCTTTTTTTATCTTTTAAACATTTGAATTCTTACTTACCGGTAAATGCTTCTAAATCATTACTCAAATACAATATCAAATTACACGCAAAATTTAAAAAAATTGCATAGGATGCATATGTATTAGATATATAAAGTTAATAATCATTGGATCAAAAATCAAAATGAACAGAAATCAATAATTACATTCTTAATTTATTAAATAGACATTGTTTACAGTAGAACTTTTCAATACTATTGTAAAATTTTCAAACTATTTTTTTTTATATCGATATAAATAAAAAAAAAACATTTTAAAAAGTATTTTCATAAATAGAATTATTTTACAGATTATTCCAACTCTAATGGTAGCTAAATCTCATTAAAATCGGTTTGTATTCTATGCTGATAAAATTAATTTACATTTATATTTTTCTCATTCAGTAAGTTTATACCTGATGATAACAATATAAACCATATCCTTCCAACCATAACTAATTGTTTCATTTGTATATTTTTCTGGATCTGAAAGAACAACAGAAAACAAATTTTCTCCGATATAGGGATTATCCCAACTAATGGTAAGATATGAATCATCCCCAATCGTAAAAGCAGCTAAACCCCCAGTCCCACCAAAGGTTGAGTCTGATCCACTAGAAAATGCTATTGCATTGCTGTCGGGCACTGAATCAATTCCAAGGGCGCTACAATCGGGAGTCCATGTCCCATGATTAAGATAGGCACTATCATAAGTTATTTCTTCATAAACCAAGTTAATTAGATAAATTGTTGTACTACGTGATGCACTAGATGCATATCCAGCGCAACATGCGAGATTGTTATCTTGACAAGTTGTAATAGAGGAGGTTGTAAGTGGTACAATTAAAGTTACCACAAAAGAAAAAATAAAAAATAAAAATTTAAGCATTGTAAATTTAAATTAACTTTGTTCAAGAAGTTTAATTTTTTTGAGCAGCAAAAAAGGGAGATGGTTTTTTTTTTGACGTCTTATAACTGCAGCTAATAAATTTGAGCTAATTATAAATAATTGTTAAATAGTTGTTAAAAACTGTAAGGTGTTTACAAAATAACTAACTGCTAAGCCTATTATTTCGCAAAGCCATAGTATGTTTATGATTGTAAACAGATGCAAGTAACATAGTGTGGCCCTTAGTATATCTTTTGTTTATGCTCATTTAGCATGTGGCTTGGTAAATATGAAAAATTGTAAGTTATTGTAAGTTCGTGACAGAATAAATTATATACACACGTTACTTACTTTTGTTGTGCAATTATATGCATACTGTTTACATTATAAACATTATAAACGTAAATGTTGTTAAACCTGCAACAAAAACAATCAATGCGTGCAAATTGATTCGTTAAACCATTCATGACAAATTTAAGTAACGGTTAATAAATATCAGTAAATATCACAATAGAAATGTACATTACGTAAGGAACCAATGCGAATATAGAGGGTAAAAATTTTTTTGTCATTTTTTAAAGAAAAAATGAAGTCAAACAGACTATTATTTAAATGTTATTGAAGATTTGAATAAATCATAAAGTATTTGTAATTTTAAACATCTGATACTTATATATCGGTATTATGAAAATCATAACGAAGGCAAATGTTTATTTATTTGGAATTTTTAAGCTATTTAAAAGCCACTTTTTTTCGCAAATATGCCTATATACGTTTTTTTTGGCCAATATTAGTATAAGCGTTTCGTACGTGTACGTAGCAATTTCATTTTAAGATTTTTCATTTTTAACTTTTAACAGAGCCAAATATAAAAATAAAAACTTACGGTTCAGCCATGAAAATTAATAAAAAAGGAACTATTCATTAAAAAAAATATATCTTTAAATACTTGTAAATGAGTGTTTATAAATGCTTTTGTTTTTATAATAAGTGGCTTTAATAATAACGGTATCTTTTTTTTTTTTATTATTATTAAAAAATACATATCGATATAATTATTATTACAAAAAAAAAATTTTAGAAATCATGAATATTAAAGTGAATCAATTACAATATCCTGAAAATCACCCGTCATGTAATTATTAAAGTTATTAACATTATAATACGAAATTGATAGTTTAAAGGAATGAATATTATAATTTACACCAATGATCAAACTAATATTAACTGTGCTGTTCTCGATACTTCTGATATTTTCGCTAGTTCCCAAAAAGATGAATTGTGTAATATGATAAAATTTTATTAAGAAAGCTTTTACAAACATTTACTTTACATGGTAAATAAAACTAAATGTACAAGAATCTAATGTCTTTAATTCAATTCTATTATGAGTGATAATAGCACGACCATAAATTATTCTTTATCTATATGACGAAATTGCAATTTATTAATAGATAAATGATAACAAAATCAAAATGTTGACGTTATTAGTCCAAGAGAAACTAAGTGTCCAGAAATGAATTACAATAATTATATGATTGGCTTGAGCTGGAGGGCAAAGTGAAAGCTTTTCAACCACTCTACTGAATTTTCGGAAACATCCGGCCCCGCTTCACCCTGACCCAAATTTTAGGTTCAATAACCAGAGATGAGCCTAAATCAGGATCAACGTCTAGATACCCGGATACATGATTCTTGGTTTAAATATAATAGCTTACTTTAATAGAATATATAAACTGAGATTTTTAATAAGTAGATATGTCATTGTATGTATAAAATAATAATCATTTAATTATTCTGTATGTTCTTATTTTATTTTATTAAATGCAAATACCAAAAAGAACTTACATAACTGAACAAATTGCTATAAGAAATGAATCGAGAAAGCGAATCAAAAAAGAGACAGGTTCATCACAAATGTCAGTTAACAACTAATAATAAAATGAAAGAGAACATAAATCAAGATGAACGAACGAATAACTAAGACAGTCTAAATAAAAGTATGATTTTAAATTAAAATTTGAGAAAAAATTATAATGTCTGACATGTAATAAATTATTTTTGAAAATGAAGCATCACTCACCTGCTTGTCAATTTACTGATGATGATCGTAATATTCTCAAAAGTTTCGTGACGCTGTTGCAAATATTAGATATTAGACATAATTATCATCCTATTTGTAAGGAATATTCCTGAGACAAATTGATGCAAAAAAGATTTTCATTAGAGAATGATATGGATCCGGGTATGTATCATAGTAATGAATATTAATATAAAAATATACCGTATATGGTCAATAATATTTATTTTAGGAGAAACAACGACTGAATTACCTCAACCTTAGTCAAGTCAAGGAAATTTTAATTGCATAGGTTCTTCCTATGCTTACTGTTTTTAGTATTAAGGTGTCACATAATTAATTTTTTCACAAGATGTTCAAGAATTATCCGGAGATCCCGCCGCTGCAATTGATTTTTAGTTATTCGACGAACTGGACAAGATTGTATGTTAAATTTCCTTAAAGAAATAGTCCATTTTATGCAAATTATACATTTGTTGATGTTATGAAAAACTCCACCTTCACTTCACTACCTACAATTATTCTGATTAAAATGGACAATTATATGGGTCCAATGATATCGATATCGAATTATCAAACAGTACTGATTCGATTTATTAAATGTACTTTGGAAGGAAAGTCAGGAACTTGCTTTCACATTCAATTTCCTTTGTGTCTGCTTGGGCAATTACAATTCACAATTCACAAGGTTAACATTACCACAAGTTGTAATAAGTCTTGGAAATAAGGAATTGCACCCGCCTTACATTATAATTGTATCAAGGGTTTGTACTCTTGAAGATCTTGATTTTATTAGTGCATTCTCTTTTGACAAATCACAAAATTATGACTACATGCACTTTTACAGCAAAGGTTAATGGAAGAACAAAGATTATTTTCTTTATGAATTTTTTATAAAATTATAAATTTATTATAAAATTATCGCCATTCATGCACATCGAGATCTACGGGTCATTTGATTATACAAACAAGTAAATTTTGTAACAGAGTTTTTTATAGTATTATAACTCATAATTGAAATCATGATAATTCCAATATTAACTCAACTATGTGTATCCATTATTGATAAGTTCTATAATTGAATTTTTTACAGTAACTCTTGGCAGAAATTACATTAATTCGAATGCAACTAACTCAAATTAACCATATACTTTAATCACTATAAAAGCAAGTAAGTTCTGTAACTAAATTTTTTATGTAGAGATCATTATAATAACTCCTTAACAAATGGTATGTATTGCATTAGCGAGTAAATATGTAACTGACTTCTTTACAGTAAATTGGTAGAATTCATGAAAATTTAACTATACCGCAATTTAACTATACTGTGGTCATCGGAAGAGCGAGTAAATTTTGTAACAGAATTTTTTTTACAGTAGAAATCACGATAATTCCAATACTAACTCAATCTTAACCGCTGTGCGCACCAAATTAGAGAGTAAGCTTTGTCAACAGAATTTTACAGTAGCATATAGTAGAAAATCATATACTCCAACATTAACTCAACTACTGTATGTACCTCATTATCAAACCATTTGATCGCGAGTTTTTTTTTAGACAATTTTTTTAAGTGCTTTTATAGGCACAACAACATTGTAACAATTCATAAAATTAGCCTTCTAATTTCCATACTATACAATAAAGATACATTATAATTAATATAACTGGCTATTTGATTTGTTATTGATTGTGAAAATATATACTGTAATTTCTTAAACTTGCGTAAAGTACATCAACTAGGAATTGGGAACCGATGTAAGTCCGGAGCGTAAAATTTAAAAATAAAATTATAATTATAAAAAAAAACAATTTCTTTTATTCTGTACAATTTTATTTTTTTTATTCGCTATTTTATTTTTAAATCGATAGAAAACCAATTTGATCTGTGTTACTGTATTACTGGTACTAATCAAATAGCAAATTACGTTATTGACATTTGATTATAATACAGTTATAAAAATGTTGAAGCATCAAAGAAGGAACGTGTCATGGTCAAACACATCAAAAAACCTAGTTTATACCGGCATATATCACATAGCGCGTAAAAATTAAATGTCCGTTGCGTCAACTTATAATAAACATTTAACGTAGGTACAAAATTTGATCGACTACTGATCAGATTACGAAATCGCATGATCACAGCCTATTTATAGAAATCAACAAAACAATACACGAATGAATTTTTTTTTATTCGAAAGTAACAACTCATGGCATATTGGGCGATATGCCCGAATTAATGGAAAAATTCTTAATAATCTAAATAAAGAATTTAACTCCTTATACTCTTGCGCACTTGTAAGCCGACCGACATTGGTACAAAATATCAATCAATTCCTATTCTTTGGCAAAACCCATTTACATTTGATTACAAGCCGTTAATCATCTCTGAATATCTTTCATCCCTTGGAAAAGACGAAAAAGTCGATTTACAATATCTGTTAAAAGTGTGTGAAATAGATACACAATTTCCTCAAACAACATTTGATTATTCAAATTTTCTCAAGGTTCTCGATTTATATCTTCTAAAATCTAAAGTTCAAGATTGGCTCAGATTCCAGCGATGTTCAAGACTATTTAGCAATGTGTTGACATTTAACATAATTAATTTGTTAATTAAAAAATTTATCGAAAGCGGAACCACTTTGCAAGAATTATATTTAGATTTTTCTGTACTTGATGAAATTCAACCAGTAATCTTTTGCTCATTAGAAAAAAATATTCAATTTTTATCACGTCTCCAAGTTTTATCAAATTAATTCAATTTGTTTTCAAATCAAATTTTAATATTGAAAGTGCTGCTACATTATTAAAAATCTTGGAAAAAGGTACTACGAAACTTAGTACTTTGAATATTAGAGTTCCTGATTATTATGATCACAATTATTTCATTCACTTATATGCATTATTAACTCGCAAAAGCAACTTAAACAATTTTATATGATCGATATATACCGGTATGGAATTTCTGGAAATTCACCTAGTATCATTTCGGCTTTAAAAAGTCAAAAATAATCATTACAAGAATTTAGAATAATTGGTTGCAAATTTACTGAGGTGTTCAAGGTGTTAATGAATTTTGAAAATTTAGAAACTTTTGTGTGGTTGGTTGTGAATTTTCTAATAATTCGGAACTGTTGAAAATATTAGAGAAAAACTTTTACAAAATCAAAACTTTTGAAATATGAAGTTTGATACATTAATTATAGTACAATGTATAAAAAAGTTTGGCTCATTACTACAGCGTCTAAAACTTGAATCGATAGATGAAGATATTGTTGAAAAATCATTATTGCTAGAAACGATTAAGTCTTTTTGTCCAAATATTACATATCTCTATATTAGGGATATTGGGTTTTCCGCTCAATTCCAAGAACTTATTGGCAATTTACAAAAACTTCAATTCGTAACGTTATATGACCCGGCTGACGTAGATGAGATAATAGAAGAGGAACTGAGAAGACAAGTGATGCAGTTTGCAAGAATATTACCGTCCACATTGCAATATCTTGACATAATGAATTCTCGTTTAAATTCATATGTTGATATTTTGCTCAATCATTGCGCAATGCACCTTTAAAAAAACTGATAATTAGCCATCTTAATGACGAGAAAAATGCTAAAGCACTAATCGAATTCAGCATACGAAAAAGAACTTTGAATTACATGGGTGTACATATGCGTGACTTAAATAATACCTTTCAAAAAGAATTGAAAGGATATATTACACTAGTACCATTTGAAGACGCTATTGTTTGGTGTTAATTTCTATAATTTTTGTTACAAATAAATTAGAATAAAGGTGGAGTCAAATTTTAAATTGTCTATCCGAATATCCATCCTTTTTTTAAAAAAAAAATGAATCGCTATTTATCTTTTTTGTAAATTTTACAATTTATCAAATTTTTTTGCCAGATAGATGAATTTGATTATTATTATTTTTATTATCAAAGATTGTAGTAGTAATTTCAAGATTTATTATAATTTATGTTAGAATTATAAGATATAATTTTTATTAATAGGTCAAATTATATTGCTAATATTTTAATAATATTTTGACTTTCGTTAGATATTTGAACTCTATAATTTTTATATTGAAAGTTACTTAAGACTGTAACCCATCTGCTATCCTGCCTTATACTTTATGATTATTTCTAAGGTATATATCCTTTTGTATTATTGTACTTTAGAGTTATTAACAAAAAAACCGGAAAATAAAATTAAGTTTTCTTTTAACTGTATTTTAAATTCGGAAGTTTTTTTTTTTTAAAAAAAAAGACTTTATTAGTTTAAGAAATAAATTTAATAAAACCTATATTTGCATGAAGCAGGAGATCGATTGGCATGTGCATCATACTATTGTTGATGCCAATGATATGCCTTGCTAAATAACATTCACTAAATAATATTTTTTTTTAATTTGAACAATGATGGATGACTGTGTATTGATTGGATTATCAAAGTTTAGTAGCACAGTTAACAAGAATCAATTTTTTCAATTGATACGCACTCGATTTTTCATCTCCTTTCAGCAAAAAAGTACCTTTATTCATCAAAGTAGATCTGGTCGTTTGTAGCCCTTTTTTGATCCTGAATTTGATCAATATTAATCATCAGGTCTTCACTGAGATGTTCGTTGAAACTTTCAAGGATGCTTGTAAGGATATCGACTGTCATGTGCATCATATCTTATGGCGGCACCAGTAAAACGCCGATGACATTTCTTTCCTTTTTTTTCACAATTTTCAAATTTATCGGTATCATTCTTTGCCAAAAAAAAAAACCTCGGTGTTAGAAATATCTTAAATAAATAAGTTAAACGGAATCAATGAGGTGAAATTAATGAATCAAATTCCTAAATTTTATTCTAATTAAAAATTTTTATTTGTAATTTATAAATATCCTAATCTAAAACAACAATACGAATAAATAATTTTTTTGGTTTTGTAAATTATATTTCATCTAACTTTCTTTGGCTCAGAAGTTTTTTGGATGACCTGTCAATTGCATATAATTGAATAATATTTAAAGCAGCATACCTATAATGATTTTAGCGTCGCCAGATTTTCTAATTAATCCGCACTCAATTTTTCTTCTCCCTTCACTGGCAATTTACGCGTAAGTGATGCAGCAACAGCAAATCCGTGTGAAATTTTAGGATAATATTGAAGGGTCGGACAAATTTTTGTGATTCTACCTACATATCTATACTTTGAAGAGATTATGAGTGGTATTTTTATTGTGTCCGCAAAACCGTAGGGACTTTTTTACACACAAGAGATCAGAGTTTTTGATGTCAAACTGGCAGGTATCCAAAATCTTTAATCTTTTAAAGAAAAAAAATTAATCAAATCGAAACGATAACAATTAAAATTTATATTTAAATAATCAAAATAAATGTTATTACAAAGTAGACAAATATATCTTTATTAAACTTAGATCATTTTTAACTATCTTGCAAGGTTATAACCAGTCGTTATTTATTCGATTCTATATATTCAATTCTATATATTTGATTCTATATCTAAAAATCACAAATATTTATGATTATTTGCGATTATTTTATCAAAGAGAGCTTAAAATCTTTATGATTTCGCTTTACGCATATTTTTATACATAAGTCTACCACTTAATAAAACTTTTGCAATAAGAGAAAAATAAATAGCGAAGTTAATAACTATAATTAATACGCTTCAACTTTTTTTAAAAAAAATTTATATATACGCAACAATAAAAATCAAACGGACTAAAATTTAAACCAACATTACCTTCGTTAAATCATTATTTTAAGCTTTTTATGCATAATGCACTTTACTGGGTTCACAGAAGAGTAAATAGTCAATTTTGTAACGATCTATAAAATCGGGGCACTCGGGACGGTCTCTCCTGTTCGTCAAACTTTCGTCAAACTTATAAGAAAAAAAAAATCTGAATAAGAAAAATTTTATAGAGATCATGAATTGACGTAGCGATTATTTATTTGATCAAAAATACTCAAAATTTACTATTCAAATTAACGAGCGAGCCAATGATGTATTTCATTGTAGTTAATTGTATGTCTTTCATTTATTAAAAAACAAGCCTAGATTAGTTAGAAATTCGCTTTTATTGGTATAAGCAATCTTGCGATCCTAGTTTATACTCGGATATAAATCATGATTTTTGAGTGATGATACAGTATTAAAATGTATTTTGGATCTTAATCTGGTGTATTATTAAAGGTGGTGTTAAATGCGATATATCTCGGTTTTGGTGATTGATTTAGACTTATATGTTTTAATAATACGAGTCATTTGTTGAAATAGTTATGATTCGAACTATTTTAATTTATCAATTTCTTTAAACTTGCTACAGATCTTATCAAGAGTTCGTTCAGTTTTTCATTTTATTAATTCGTTATAAGTTTCTTTACGATATTTATCAAATCATAATTTAAAAATTAAAAATTTATGATATAATAATCGGGCCTTCAGCATATAAGACGTCACTGTTTTACTAGTTTACCTTACGATTACCCTTTTTGTAAAAAATAGGACTATTTAAGAATTTTTAAGTTGTGAATAGAAAATTTCCTAATGTCACCAAATCAAGCAAATTTTTAGTAAATTTTTTTTAAACTTTAAATCAAAATAACTTAACAAAACTTGATCAAATTTGATGAAAATTTATTTAAATTAATTCTCAAAGTTTATTAAAATATTTTTTTAAAAAAATTTATCATTATGATTAAGGTTTTGTTAAGTTATTCCTGTAGTTTCAAAACATTTTATTATAGAAAAATTTGCTTTATTTCTATTGACCTACACCCAAATGTCATGTGATGATATGTTAAGGTTTGGCATGATATGTAAGATGGGCTGTAACATTTGACATGGGCCATAACATTTGATGTGGCACAATATTTGACTTGTGCTATAACAATTGACTCATAACATTTGACTTGTGTAATAAAATTTGTTATGCCATAATATTTGGCCTGTATCATATGGGCTGCCATCAATAGAAATAAGACAGATTAACATTTTAAAAAAAATTTAATACCTTAACTTTCATGGCTTATATTTCGATGAATTTTAAAGCTATCTTGATGAATTAATATTTTAAAAAAAAGCTTAGATCTCAAGCTTTCTTTTGAATATTAATTTCTTCAAAATTCACTGAGATTTAAGCCATGAAATTAACATATTGATTTTTTTTAAAATGTTAATCTGCCTTATATCTTTGACTAATATAGTAATGCTATGTGTTATTACTGTGTTGGCACTGGAAGGTCACTGGAAGCTTACTGGAAGGCCACTGGAAGAAAATCAATAGTGTTACTAAAACATTAAGTTCTAGTGACACTATTTATTTTCTTCTAGTGACCTTCTAGTAAGCTTCTAGTGCCAATACTATGTTATCATGTTTGGTTTAAAAATAATTTTTTGTTAATAAGTTAGTATATAAGATAGTTAAAAAATATTGAACTCTTTTTGATGATTCCTTATACCAAAATTTTCAAGAAAGCTGACCTATACAAACTCTATAGTTAACATATCTAACTTGCAACAAAATAAAAATGTTTTTTTTACAATAATTTATTTTTTATTAAGAATAGTTCAAATAATAAACATTGAATAAAAATCTATAAGTTTATTAAAAAGTTTTATTAGTAAAAACTTTAACCTGGCCATAATACCCTATTTACCTTAAAGGGATTTAGAGTAAAGACTTATTCATTTAGTAGTATTATATAATTTTTATAACCTTATACAGGTTTTAAGAGTATGTTTTTAGTTCTGTTATTTTTTATCTTTGTTTTTATTTCTTTTTGTAAATTTGGTTATTGGTTTAGATTTAGTATATTTACTTGTTTTTATATTCTCTTTTGTTTTTTTCTTTGATATTTTATTTTTTTTGCTATGATTATGTATATTCTATCCAATAACTTAGATAAAAAAATCTAAGAAAGTAGGCTATCTAATAAAGCTTTCTAGTTTGTAGTATCAAACTAATGCAGCAGATTGCACTTTGCATTTTGAAAATAGAATCAGAGTAATGTTAAGCTCACAAAATTAAAATTCATGTAATTCACAAATTATTAATATTTTAATAAAGAGTTACAACAGAACTGTCTAAATAAAAAAAAAGTATATTAAATAGTATATAAAGATATAGTATATATATAATACAAGCTTCCAAATGTAATAAAGTTAGAGAAATTCTCATTTAAAAAATAAAAAAAGTAAATTAGTATAGTGATAAAGAGACCTTTATTTAAGTAAATCAAAAACTCATTTTCAAATACAGTAACTATTAGAGTTAGATTAGTTATATTATTACAAACTTTTCAATAATAGTTACAGAATGGTTAAAAATTTGTATATAGTACATCAATTAGAAATCAGAAACCAATATAAGTCTGGATTATAAAATTTAAAAATAAAATTATAATATGGGGTGTTCCAAGTTAAAGGGCCCATTTTTACATATAGTTTATTTTGAGATAATTGAGTTAATCATTTGTTTTGATTTTCAGACTGATCCGGAATTAATCAAATGTCACGATTTTGATTGGTTAAAGGTAACAGGTGACTATTGGGTAATCTCGTGATGTGTTTGCCCTACACAACCTTGTGTAATTTTTCTTTTACATTATCTTAATTTTTTATTATGCAAATCGACTTTCCTTTATAATTGAAAAATGTCAATCATGTCAAAATTTATATGAATCTAATAAAAACTCATTTTTCAAAAAATTGTAAAAATGGGCCCTTTTAACTTGGAACACCCCATATATAAAAAAATCTTTTATTAGACCACAAAATTTAATTACTTGGTTTTTATAACATGAATTTCTTAAATTGGCCTTGAAGCTGGCTTTTTTTTTAAAAAAAAATTCATATAAAATGTTTTATAAAATTTATATATATATATTTTTAAGGGTTTAAGAATTCTGTGCACCTGCACGGTCGTGCATTCCTGCGATCGACCAATCAAACCTGATCACGTGAACACGTGATTAATCGTTTGTAACCGGCCAATCAGCATCAATTGAAATTTTATAAAAAAATTTTAAGATTTTAAAGATTTTTTTATTAAAAAAAAAAAAGAATACAATGATGAATTAATTGCATTACAACTAAAAAAAATATGCAAACATTCTTAAAAAAAAAATACAACAAATTGCACGAACATCCACCTTAACACGAACCCAAACTCTAACCCTAACTCTAACCCAAAGCTACCAAGAAACGAACCCTAACCCTAACTCTAACCCTGAAAAACAAGCTAGACAACCCTACTCAAACGTCAAAAAAGCATGCAAAAACACCCAAGAGAAACGGCAAGACCACCCAAGAGAAACAGCAAAACCACCCAAGAGAAACGACAAGAATACCCCATACGAACAGCAGAAAAATGACAAGACCACCCCATACGAACAGCAGAAAAATGACAAGACCACCCCCGTACGAACGTCAAAAACGCAAAAAACACAAAAAAAAACAAACAAGACCACCCAAGAGAAGCACATAAAGCCAGTGTTGTACACGGACATTGTTCTGCCGATTTTTCAGGGACGCGGACAGTCCGGGACGGGACGTCCGGGACATGTCCACAATAATATCCCAACATGATGGACATGTCCGCCGGGTAAAACCAATCAAATTGCAGAATTATACGAATTTTATTGGTTGATGATCACGTGTTTAGTGCCAAATGTCCGGGACAAAAAAAATTCTGGGCAGACATGTCCCAGACGTTCCATCCCGGACTGTCCGCCATCCGTGTCCGTGTCCCATGACAACACTGCGTAAAGCCAATCCAACACCAGCTAGCGACGATACCAACGACGACACAATTACGACACCAACGACGATACCAACTACGACACCAACTACGACACCAGTGACGACACCAACTACGACGACACCAACTACGGCAATAAAAAAAAAATGTTAGTAAGCGAAGACAAAAAAAAACAAACAGATGAAAAAAAAACAAACAAATGAAAAAAAAATAATGATTATCAATGATGATCATTATTTTTATATGATGCACGTAGGGGTGCACATCCGTGCGGGTGCATAGAAAACATTTTCCCTATTTTTAAAATCCTATCTAGTTATTAAAATATATAAAAAAATTTTTTAAAGTTTCCAAATTTTGATCTAGCCAGGTTATAAAAACCAATTGATTTGATTAATTTTTATGGACTTATGTATAATTTTTTTTATACTGTACTTTTATAGCTGTTCTTATAAATTTTGGAACATTTGTAAAAAAATTATTATAGGCTAATTCAATAAGTTAATTTTGATAATAATTAAATTTAGTAACAGATATATCAAATACATAATTTAATAAGGTACTAATAAGTATATATTATAAGACTAAATATTGGCAAGCATATTTGTTGCACTTGTAAGTTGTAAAATTTCAATTCTTATCTTTTGGTACAATCTATTTTTGCTCAAACAAAGTGTTTATTTATTTATAATTATTTTTTAATAAAAATTCAAGTTTAAAAAGTTGTACAGTATGGGACAGTATAAACCAACACTCTGTGCCAAATTTGAAATAAATACTCAATTCTGATTGGCTAGTACAGTCAGACCTCTCTAAATGCATAGTAGGGGCTGACAAAAAAACTTTGCATTTAGAGAAGTATTGCATTTAGGGAGGTAAAAATCTATTAGTAATGTATGAGTTGGGACCAAGTCAAGCCATGCATTTAGGGAGGTTATGCATTTAGGGAGGTTGCATTTAGGGAGGTCTGACTGTATAATGTAATCAATTGTGATTGGTCAAAAATTGCATATACTGTAAGTTTCTTTCTTTAATATATTAAATGCCAAATTTTCAATTTTATAGTAACCTTTAAGTTGATATAACCTTTTAAAATTAAGAGTGAATCTATTTGTTGCCAGCAGTAACAGTCACTGGAGTGTGATCGACCAATTAGATCAAAGGATTATGTGTAATATGAAAAATGTAAAAACTTTGATTTTTTTAAAAAATCACTTCTAACTTAAAATTTTGTCTATAAAACTACTTTTTTTATACAAAAAAAAATTTCTTGCAAAATTTTACTATATACAAAGCTATACTTTACTCTAACTATGTCTTTAACCCTGACCCTAATGACAGTAAGTTTCGATGCTTTGTTTTTGTTTTGATCGAACTTTACACAATCTAATTGGTCGATCATGCTCCGGTGACTGCCACTTCTGATGACAAACACATTTTTTCTAAAATTAAAATTAAAATAAAAATCTTTTCTAGCCAAATTGTAGCTTGGTTTTAAAGCTACAAATTAGCTAAAAAAAATTTTAAAAAAATTTTTATTTTTAAATTATATCAATTTTTGTAAAATACATATAAAAAGGTATTGTCCTGTACTGTATAAAATTTTAATTCCTATTTTTTAGCAAGGTCTATTTTCATTCAAATGAAGCCTTTTTTCATTTTTAATTTATTTTTCGATGAAAATTGGTTTTAAAAAATTTCAATTTTTATTTTTTGACAAGATCCATTTTTGTTCAAACAAAGCCTTTATTTATTTCTAATTATTTTTTGACAAAAATTTATTTTTAAAAAATCTCAATTACTATTTTTTAACAAAATTCATTTTTATTTGAACAAAGCCTTTATTTATTTCTAATATTTTTTTTGATAAAAATTATTAGTTATTAAAAAATTGTATAAAACTTCAATTTCTATTCTTTGGCAAGATCCATTTTTGTTCAAATGAAAGCATTTATTTATTTATTTCTAATTATTTTTTGTTTCTTGTCAAAGATCAAAAGTTATTTTTAAAAAAAAATTAAACTACATTTCAATTCCTATTTTTTGGCAAGATCTATTTTCATTCAAATAAAGGTACAGTATTTATTTATTTTTAATTATTTTTCATTTCTTGTTAAAGATAAAAAACTAAATTTTGATTCCTATTCTTTTTATTTTGTGCAAAAAAAAGCTTTATTTATTTCTAATTATATTTCATTTCTTGTTGAAGACAAAAAATTATAAATAAATATAAATATATAAATTTTTACTTTAATTTTATTTATCATAATTCTTCATGTATTCTCGACAAAATCTTGGTTATTTGGAATCCTAACCTAAGTTTTAATTTTAAACTAGTCAACAAATTCATGATCATCTTTACCTTTTTAATAGCAACATCTGTTCAAGAAAATATTTGTTGCAAAATTCTAATTTATATTGATTCCTTTTTTACATTTCTTGTTAAGGTTTTCATAAATTTTTGTACAACTAAGCACTCCAACTATGTTGGACAAGCATTCAAATAAAAGTTTAAAATCTGATTATAACAATCATAAAATAATCATTATTATACAAAAATAGCTTTTATTAATTATTTTATTATACAGATCATACCGATTATCAAATCAGCCTAATAATCATTTAGTTAATTTTTTACTAGATTTCCCAAATTTATAAGAATTAGAGTAGCTGCACAGCATGTGACATGGCATAAAACTAGTACAATCATGCAAACAAGTTCAAATATATGTTCATATAAAATAATATTAAATTTTATCTATTTAATAGTTTAACTTTTTACCCAAATCATATATGAAAAAATACTGGCTCAAGTAGCACAAATAATAATAATTAATCAAAGGTGAACTATTAGTTTGATTGCTTCAATTATAACATGCTTAATTTATTCTTGCTCGATTGGTAACTGTTAACATGAGAGAAAAACAGATTATTCTCTATTAATTAGATTCAATATAATATATTCTAGGTATCTAAACTTAAATGGAGATTTTTGCCTAAACTTACCATTTACACTTTAAATTTCTTGGTCCTAAAATTAACATGTTGCTATATAAATTTTATGAATACATGTCATTTCACCAATAATCATTTCATCAACAATTCATTTCACTGACCAGTTCATTTCACAGACAATTATTTTATCGACATGTTTAATTTACCATGTTTAGCCCACCAAAAATTGATTCACAAACAATTACTAAACTAACAGGTTTATTTTACCAACAACACATATCTACAGCTAATAAAAATATTGATCTAATCTTACATGATGTCAGGTAAGCAGGCTGTCAAAAAATCACTAAAAAATTGTACAATAATAAAGCAAATTACTTTCAGTGGCAATGTACTGCCAATGAAATAAGCAAGTTGGTATATAGTAACTAGATGTGAATCAATTGTCAATAAACTAAATAATCAAATATTGGTGAAATAATTGTCTGTAAATGAACTTGACAATGGATTAATTTTTGGGGTAAACAATTCTATTACAGAACTACTCTTCAGTAGCTATGATATATAATTATGGTTGAGTTAATTAGTATTAGAGTTATCATAATTTCAATTATAAGTTATTGTAAAATATTCTTTAAAACTTACTCACTAGCCCAATAAAACATATATGTGATTAATAGAGTTATGTACCAGAATTATGATTTCTAGCTAGTAATGATTTTTATTGTAAAAAATTAGATCACAGAACTTACTTGCCATTCTGATGAGTTAATCTTTTGCAGTTAAGGTTGGGTTAGTTTGTATTGAGATTACCATGATTTCTATAATGAATTACTGTAAAATTCTGCACAGAACTTACTATTCTGGTGACTATAGCATATGTGATTGATTTAGTTTATATCAAAATTAATATTATTTCTATGTCATTAATGTTGAATTGCTTGCATTAGAATTATGGTGATGAATTACTATAAAAAAATTATGCTACAGAACTTACTATTCCAGTCCACTATATATTTTAGTTTGTTGAGAAATTATCATAGTTTTTACATAGTTTAAATTGTATTTAATTTGTGATTTCTACCATAAAAATTCTGTCACAGAACTTATAGTGCTTGCTATTCTTATAGCTACAGTATGCAGTTAAGGTCAAATTAGTTTGCATTAGAATTATCATGATTTTTACTGTAAAAAATTCTGCTACAGCACTTACTTATCACTTTGATAATTACATTTTATGGTTAAAATTGTGATATTTTTATATAGTTAACATTAAGTTTGTTTGTAGCGAGCTAAAAATTCTGCTACAGAACTTTCTATTCTGATGGTTACAGTCTATGTGGATGAGCACCAAAATTATCATAATTTCTACATATTCAAGATTGAGTTAGTATGTATTGAATTATTGTGATTTCTCCTATAAAAAATTCTATCACAGGACTTACTTGCTGCTACGATATATGGTAAAATTGACATGGTTTACATTGGAATTATTGTGAAATTTTTTTAATACTTACTTGCCAGAATTTTATTCAATACCAAACTTACTTTTCAATCTTCAATAAAAGTTGCTTTTCAGATTGAGAAGATCTGAAGAACAAAACTTTTAATTAAAGCTTGAAAGAAGTTTACTTAGTACCAATATCTATGATTACAATTTTTAGTAAAATCTAGTTTGCATTAGAATTATCATAATTTCTATGTAGTTAAGATCGAGTTAATTTGTTATCAAAATTATTGTAATTTCTATCATGAATTACTGTAAAAAATTTTGTTATAAAACTTACTATTTCGGTGATTATTATGATAAACGTAATCATGGAATATTCACACCACAACAAATGTCGCAATTAGTTACAAATTTCTAGTATGTAGTAACTACTATGAGATCAAGAATGTCGTAATGCACAGGTTACTATTTAAATTTAGATGATAATTTATGATCAGTGACGTCAGTTTGCATAATTACTTATGAAGTTAAAAATCTTTATTCCTTCCAAAAATGAATAAATAAAAATCATCACTCCAGGATTCTGTGAAAATCAGCATAGGCCACATCGTACTGGTATACTATCACTATTTCTGTATTTTATAGGGTTTGTTGATCGGGCCGACAAAAAATTATCAAAATTACGTTATTGACATAATTGATTATAATCATGTTGAGGCATCAACAAAGGAACTTCTCATGGTCAAACACATCAACAACGTAAATTTTGATCGACTACTGGATTAGATTACGTAAGAATCACATGCTGCGTTACAGCCTATTTATAGAAATCAGCAAACGAATTTTTTTTTTTTATTCGAAAATAACTACTCATGGCATCAAAAATGTTAATGGGCGATATGCCCGAATTAATGGAAAATATTCTCAATAATCTAGATAAAGAATTTAATTCCTTATACTCTTGCGCACTTGTAAGTCGACATTGGTGCAAAATATCAATTCCTATTCTTTGGCAAGACCCATTTTACTTTGATTACAAGCCGTTAATCATCTCTGAATATCTTTCATCTCTTGGAAAGGACGAAAAAATCTATTTACAATCTATGTTAAAAGCGTTTGAAATAAATACACAATTTCCCCAAACGATATTTGATTATGCAAATTTTCTTAAGGTTCTCGATTTATATCTTCTAAAATCTAAAGTTCAAGATTGGCTCAGATTCCAGCGATGTCCAAAAGCATCTTACAATATATTGACATTTACCATAATTAAATTGTTGATTAAAAAATTTATCGAAAGTGGAGCCATTTTGCAAGAATTATATTTAGATTTTTCTGTACTTGATGAAATTCAACCAGAAATCTTTTGTTCATTGGAACAAAATATGCAATTTTTATCGCGTCTCCAAGATTTATCAATTAAATCAATTAGTTTCAATTCAAATTTTAATATTGAAAGTGTCGCTACATTATTAAAAATCTTGGAAAAAGGTACTACGAAACTTAATACTTTGAAAATTGAAGTTCCTGTTTTTTGTGATCCACAATTAGTTCATTCACTTGTGTGCATTATTAACTCGCAAGAACAACTTAAGCAAATCTACATGGTCGATACATATGGGTTTTCTGAAAATCTACCTAGTATAACTTCGGCTTTAAAAAGTCAAAAACAATCATTAAGAGAAGTTAGAATAGAAGGTTGCAACTTTATTGAAGTGATCAAGGTGTTAATGAATTTTGAAAATTTAGAAACTTTTCGTGTAAGAAATTGTGAATTTTCTAATAATAGGGAACTGTTGAAAATATTAGAGAAAAACTTTTACAAAATCAAAACTTTCGAAGTTACAGATGTGGAGTTTGATACATTGATTATAGTACGATGTATAAAAAAATTTGGTTCATTACTACAGCGACTAAAACTTGAATCGATAGGTATAGATTTTGTTGAAAAATCATTGTTACTAAAAACGATTAAGTCTTTTTGCCCAAATATTACATATCTCTATATTAGGGATATTGGGCTTTCCGCTCAATTCCAAGAACTTATTGGCAATTTACAAAAACTTCAATTCTTAACGTTATATGACCCGGCTGACGTAGATGAGATAACAGAAGAGGAACTGAGAAGACAAATGATGCAGTTTGCAAGAATATTACCGTCCACATTGCAATATCTTGACATAATGCGTTCTCAATTAAATTCATATATTTATATTTTGCTCAATCATTGCAATGCACCTTTAAAAAAACTGATAATTAGTCAACTTAATGACGAGAAAAATGCTAAAGCACTAATCGAATTCAGCATACGAAAAAGAACTTTGAGTTACGTGGGTGTACGTGACTTAAATAATACCTTTCAAAAAGAAATGAAAGGATATGTTACACTGGTATCATTTGAAGACGCTGTTGTTGGGTGTTAATTTCTATAATTTCTGTTACAAATAAGTTAGAAAAAAGGTAGAATCAAAATTTTAAATTGTCTTAAAAAATAATGAATCGATATTGTAAAATTTATAATTTATCAGATTTTTTTGCCAGATAGATGAATTTGATTATTATAAATTTTATTATCAAAGATTGTAGCTAAAGAAATTGATAATTTAAAAAATAGTTCGAATCATAACTATCTACCTTTAATAATGAATCAGATTAAGATCCAAGCACATTTTATTGCCATCACTCAAAAATAATGATTTATATCCGGGTAAAAACTAGGATCGCAGGAATACTTATGCTCAATAAAAGCGAATTTTCTAACTAATCTGGGCGTGCTTTTTTAATAAAATGAAAACATACGATTCATCACAATGAAATGCATCATTGGCTCGTTAATTTGAATAGTAAATTTTGAGTATTTTGATCAAATAAATAACCGCTATGTCAATTCGTGATCTCTGGAAAAATTTTCTCATTCAGATTTTTTTCTTATAAGTTTGACGAACATCCCGAGTGCCGCGATTTTGTAGAACGTTACAAAATTGACTACAGTATTTACTCGGATGCTCGATTAAATTATCTCTTTTGTGAACCTAGTAAAATGCATTAAGTATTCGTACCGCACTATAATAATATCAGTTAAATCCTTCTGAATCTCTCGACCTTCATGTTGTGCAAAATTTATAAGTAATTAACAACCACTACGTCAAAGTCTTATTTGAGAATAAAAAGCTTAAAATAATGAGTTAACGAAGGTCGAATTTTAGCCTTTGATTTTTATTGTTGCCTTATATAATTTGTTTAAAAAGTTGAAGCATATGAGTTTTTATTGTTGCCTTATATAATTTGTTTAAAAAGTTGAAGCATATGAATTATAGTTATTAACTTCGCTATTTATTTTTCTTTTATTGCAAAAGTTTTATGATATGGTAGACTTATGTATAACAATATGTGTAAAGCAAAATCATAAAGATTTTAAGTTCTCTTTGATTTTTTTAGATATAAAATCAAATATATAGAATCGAATATATAACGACGGTCATAACTTTGTAATAAATTTAATTGACATTGTTTCGATTTTATTGTTTTTTTTTCTTTAAAGATTTTGGTTTGTTTTTGGTACCTGTCAGTTTGACGTCAAAAATTCTGATCTCTTGTGTATAAAAAAGTCCCTACGATTTTGCAGATACAACCAACATACCACTCGTCATCTCTTCAAGTATAGATATGTAGGCAGAATCACAATGATTTGTCCGACTCTTCAATAATATCCCAAAATTTGAAACGGATTTGCGTAAATTGCCAGTGAATGGAGAAGAAAAATCGAGTGCGGATTAATTAGAAAATCTGGCAACGCTAAAATCATTATAGGTTATGCTGCTTTAAATATTATTCAATTATATGCAATTGACAGGCCATCCAAGAAAACTTCTAAGTGAAAGAAAGTTAGATGAAATCTAATTTACAAAACCAAAAAAATTGTTTATTCGTATTGCTGTTTAGATTAGGATATTCATAAATTACAAATAAAAACTTTTAATTAGAATAAACTTAGGAATTTGATTCATTAATTTCACCTCATTCCCGTTTAATTTATTTAAGATATTTCTAACACTGGTTTTTATTTTTTGGTAAAGAATGACACCGATAGATTTGAAAATGGTGAAAAAAAGAAATGAAATGTGTCGGTGTTGTTATTGGTGTCGGCATTGTATAATATGATTGCCGGCATGACGTTTAATCCTATAATTCAAGGTTAGGTTTATTGATAGAGCGCCAAGAGGAGATTTACATCTGTAATGATGAAAATCAATAATAAGGTTCAAAAATAGTGTGTCATAAGATATGATGCACATGCCAATCGATATCCTTACAAGCATCCTTGAAAGTTTCAACGAGCATCTCAGTGAAGATCTGATGATTAACATTGATTAAATTCAGGATCAACAAAGGGCTACGAACGACCGGATCTACTTTGATGAATAAAAAGCACTTACTTTATTGCTGAAAGGAGATGAAAAATAGAGTGCGCATCGATTGAAAAAATTTGTTTATATTATTTATCAGGTCTACTATTTCTTTTCGTGCTTTAAAAAAAGTATTTAAAGAACCCTTTTCTATTTCTGATTCTTGTTAACTGTGCCACTAAACTTTGATAATCTGGATATGAATTTTCTTATACAATCAATACACAGTGAATCCATCATGTTTATTAAACATCGTTCCAATCAGAAAAATATTATTCTAGTGAATGTTATTTGGCAAGACACATCACTGGCGTCTAACCGACAATATAAAAAGACGATTCAAAAATAATATGATACACATGCTAATCGATCTCCTGCTTACAAGTCCTTAAGTATTTCAAGGAGCAACTCGGTGAAGACCTCTAATTAATCTTGATCAGGAATAAGATCAACCGATGTGTATGAGTGACCGGATTTACTTTGTTGGGTAAAGGGTACATTTTTATACTGAAGGGAGAAGAGAAACGCAGTGTTGATCATTTGAAAGTTGCTATGAATGAACTCGTAAACAAAGCATGTTAAAACATCTTGATTTGCAAAAATTTGGCACTCTCAAATTAATGATAGGGTATGCTTTTGCTGTGAGTGCGATCATTCAATTTTACGCAATTGATGAGTTATCCAGAACTGCAAGGTTAATTAGAGTTTTATAAAGAGTAAACAGCAATTATATTTTGACTAATCCACTATATGTTTTCATTTTTTTTTATTGTTCATATAACCAATAAAAAATAATAAGTTATTAGAAATCATAAAAAAAGAACAAGGTAAAGTTTATTAATATGATTAAAAAATAGAATATTAATAACAATTAAAAAATTAATTTTGAATGCAATTAATATCAGATATTATATTTCAATTAGTGTAAATTTTGAAATGACACATGTTAATTTGAAATCCAGAGTATTATAAAACGGCATATGACATAGTCACTTTTGAAAATTTAAATATACTACTGTACTATAAATTTGTCATATATCATGTACATATTCTAAAAATGAGAATTTAAATACTTTAATTATATATTTATTTATTTCACTCTAACAAGAATATTAAATAGGCAATTACTATTTGTACACTAGTGTATAAACACGGGTACATATGATAACTTAAAATTTTGCTTATGAAACCACTCTTCGGGCTCTAACAAAAAAAATTCCTTGCAAAGTTTTATATAAACTATAACCAGTGTTTAAAATTCAATGTTCTCAGTGTTCTCAGAGAACATTACACAATTTTTGGGAACATAGATTATTAAAATATGTTCTCTATTTGAGAACATTCAATAAATTTTTTTAATATTAAAAAAATTTTAATTTTACTATATAAAGAACATTAAAATTTTACTAAGAACATTAAGAATTTAAAACTGTTCTTTTTGAGAACATAAAACCAAGTTTGAATTTTAAACACTGACTATAACCCCTTCCAATCCCAAAGCTGACACTAACCCTAACCTTAAATCGGGTTTAATTTTGGTCTATAATTTATATTTTACGCGGATTTGCAAATCAATTAATAGTACCCGTGTACATACACGTAGTGTATAAATAGTTTTTTCCTATTAAATATATGTTTGATTTACCATATTACATTTGTGTAAGTTATGAGAATTTAGGTACTTTTGACGGTCTTTTGACCACCTTGGTACCTTTATGTAGCCAAGAAGGTTTTGATATGGTATTATAACCTTTTTTACTTGAAATTAGTCATAAGAATGCTATCTTTAATTACATTACGTATAATTTTTTACTTTTAAAATATTATCGCTATTTTATTTTTTAAATCGAAGAAAACCAAATTTGATCAGTGTTACTGTATTACTAATCAAATAGCCGGTTTGTTGATCAACATAGTCTTGTAATCACGCGCCACGCGTCGGGCCGACAAAAATTTTCAAATTACATTCATATCAGCGGATCGGCATAGTTGGGTAAATCGACCAATCATGATCGAGGATTATCAAAAAAATTTTGCTCGAAAATTTATTATAGAGCGAATTTACACAAAAACGGCCTTTTTAACCAGCTTTGCATTTATAATTAAGTACGTAGAACATTATGAAACTCATGTATTTAATTATAAGCCAAAAGTAGATTAAAAAGGCCATTTTTTTGAAAATTAGCATCCGAATTTACCCTTGATAGTTACCAACCCATCCTAAAACACCCGAGTATTTCAACAAACGGTAAAAGTACTTCTTTCTACAGCTTAGCATAGCTCTTTTATTGGTTTTTTTTGGTTTTTTAACTTGTCTAAACGTAAAAGAAGCCCTTTTGTTAATTGTAAAAAGTGCTTCATTTGTTAGTTTTTCAACGTCACTTAGGAGCAAATTTTCGTGTAACAGTTTATTGAAAAAAGGCCCAATTATGCCGATCCGCTGATATGTATTGATTATAATACGTATACAATAATAAATATTGAGGCATCAAAAACGTAAATTTTGTATCACATAACCGTAAAAATTAAATATATGTCGCGTCAACTTATAAAAAACATTTAACATAGTACAAATTTAGATTGATCGACAACTGGACTGGGTTAGATTATAATCGTTATACATGTCACATTACAGGCCTATTTATAGAAATCAACAAAATAATAACAAACGAATTTTTTATTCGAAAGTAACTACTCATGGCATCAAGAATGTTAATGGGCGATATGCCCGAATTAATGGAAAATATTCTTAAAAATCTAAATGAAGATTCTTTATACTCTTGCGCACTTGTAAGTCGACATTGGTGCAAAATATCAATTCCTATTCTTTGGCAAGACCCATTTTACTATGATTACAAGCCGTTAATCATCTCTGTATATCTTTCATCTCTTGGAAAGGACGAAAAAATCGGTTTACAATTTATGTTAAAAGCGTGTAAAATAAATACACAATTTCCCCAAACCATATTTGATTATGCAAGTTTTCTCAAGGTTCTCAATTTATATGATCTAAAATGTAAAGTTGAAGAATGGCTCAGTTTCCAGCGATGTCCAAAAGTATCTTACAATATGTTGACATTTAACATAATTAATTTGTTAATTAAAAAATTTATCGAAAGTGGAGTTACTTTGAAAGGGTTATATTTAGATTTTCCTGTACTTGATAAAATTCAACCAGAGATCTTTTCCTCATTAGAACAAAATATGCAATTTTTATCGAGTCTCCAAGATTTATCAATTAGTTCAATTAGTTTCAAATCAAAATTTAATATTGAAAGTCTCGCTACATTATTAAAAATCTTGGAAAAAGGTGCTACGAAACTTAGTAGTTTGAATCTTAATGTTCCTGATCATTATGGTCCACAATTATTTCATTCACTTATATGCATTATTAACTCGCAAAAGCAACTTAAACAATTTTATATGATCGATATATATAAAATTTCTGGAAATTCACCTAGTATCATTTCGGCTTTAAAAAGTCAAAAACAATCATTACGAGAAGTTAAAATAGAGGGTTGCAACTTTACTGAAGTGTTCAAGGTGTTAATGAATTTTGAAAATTTAGAAACTCTTCGTGTAGGAAATTGTGAATTTTCTAATAATACAGAACTGTTGACAATATTAGAGAAAACTTTTACAAAATCAAAACTTTCGAAGTAATTACAGAAAGGGTGTTTGATACATTGATTATAGTACAATGTATAAAAAAGTTTGGCTCCTTACTACAGCGTCTAAAACTTGAATCGAAAGGTGAAGATATTGTTGAAAAATCATTATTACTAGAAACGATTAAGTCTTTTTGCCCAAATATTACATATCTCTATATTAGTGAGATTGAGCTTTCCGTTCAATTTCAAGAACTTATTGGAAATTTACAAAAACTTCAATTCTTCACGTTACATAACCTTGTAGACGTATTTGATGAGATAACAGAAGAGGAACTGAGAAGACAAGTGATGCAGTTTGCAGGAATATTACCGTCCACATTGCAATATCTTGACATAATACGTTCTCAATTAAATTCATATGTTGATATTTTGCTCAATCATTGCAATGCACCTTTAAAAAAACTGATAATTAGTCATCTTAAAGACGAGAAAAATGCTAAAGCACTAATCGAATTCAACATACGAAAAAGAACTTTGAATTACGTGGGTGTACTTGACTTGAATAAAAACTTTTATAAGTTTGAAAAAGAAATGAAAGGATATGTTACACTGGTACCATTTGAAGATGTTCTTGTTTGGTGTTAATTTCTATTACTAATAAATCAGAATAAAGATGGAATCAAATTTTAAATTCTCTATCCGAATATCCCGAATATCCATTCTTTTTTAAAAAAAAAAAATGAATCGCTATTTATCTTTTTTGTAAAATTTACAATTTATCAGATTTTTTTCCAGATAGATGAATATGATTATTATTAATTTTATTATCAAAGATTGTAGCTAAAGAAATTAATGATTTAAAAATAGTCGAATCATAACTATTTCTACCAAATGACTCGTATTATTTTTTTGTAAATACTAAAAGATAAAAATCTAAATCAATCAGCAAAATCGAGATATATCGTATAACATTGCGTTTAACACCACCTTTAATAATGAATCAGATTAATATCCAAGTACATTGTATTGCCATCACTCAAAAATAATGATTTATATCCGGGTATAAACCAGGATCGCAAGATTACTTATGCTTAATAAAAGCGAATTTCTAACTTGTTTTTTTTAAAATAAATAATTGGCTCGTTAATTTTGAATAGCAAATTTTGAATATTTAGATCAAATAAATAATCACTACGTCAATTCATAATTCTATAAAATTTTTCTCATTCAGATTTTTTTCTTATAAGCCCGAGTGCCATTATTTACTCGGATGCTCGGGTAGATTTCTCTTCTGTGAACCCAGTAAAGTGAATTAAGTAAATTTGAAGCTTTTGTGCCCGTACTATAATAATATCAGTTAAACCCCTCTGAATTCTTCAACCTTCATGTTATTTACCTGTAAAATTTATAAGTAATTAACAGCCATTACGTCAAAATCTTATTTGTGAATAAAAAGCTTAAAATAATGATTTAACGAAGTTATTGTTGGATTAAATTTTAGCCTGTTTGATTTTTATTGTTGCCTTATATAAATATTTTTTTAAAAAAGCTGAAGCATATGAATTTTAGCTATTAGCTTCATTTCTTTTATTGTAAAATTTCTATGATGTGGTAGACTTATCAATAAATTATACGATTTGTAAAGCAAAATCATATTAAATATAAAACGAATAAATAACGACGGGTTTAACTTTGTATGATTGTTAAAAATGATCTAAGTTAATAAAGGCATATTTTTCTACTTGTAATACATTTATTTTGACATAAATTTTAATTAAATTTCTTTGATATCACTTCGATTTTGTTATTTTTTAAAAGATTAAAGAATTTGATCGGTTGATTATCAGGTGACAACCAATCAACATTCGGGTAATCGTATTCCTGTTAGTTTGACATCAAAACTTCCGATCGCTTGTGACGGTTTTGCGGATACAACAAATATACCACTCGTTATCTCTTCAAAGTATAGATATGTAGGCGGAATCACAAAAATTTGCCAGTCTCTTCTCTAACCTTTCAATAATGTCCCAAAATTTACCCAAGATTTGCCGTTGCTGCATCATTTCGCGTAAATTGCCAGCAAAGGAAGAAGAAAAATCGAGTGCAGATTAATTAGAAAATCTGGAGACGCTAAAATCATTGTAGGTTATGCTGCTTTATATATTATTCAATTATATGCAATTGACAGGTCATCCAAGAAAACTTCTAGAAATATGATTTACAAAAAACCAAAAAAGTTGTTTACTTGTATGGGCCAGTGCGAAAAGATTGATACCTCAATATTTTAATTAACAGTACTGCTAATAAAAGTTTTTAAATTATTATAATAAATATTTTTTACAATTGAATAACTATGGTATATACTATAATTTTTTTTATTAATTATATTATTTTATATTACCTTTATTTAAAAATAGATGAAAGCAAACTTTTTAGATAAAAAAAAATTACAAAAATTTTTTCTTAAAAAAATAGATTTTAATTAATATCTTAATGAATTTGAAAGTTTAAAGCTTGCTACTACGCAAGTAACTAGCTATAGATTCAATAAAACTATATTTAAAATTTCATAAAAAAATAATCACTAGATAAAAAGTTATTAAACATTAAAGTTGATGTATTTGTTTTAAAAATCATTAATTTACTATATGTACTATATAAGTTATATTTAATAGTAAAACTAAGCTTAAAAATAACTATTAGAAATTTTTTTATATTTTATATAAACAAATATTTAAATTTTAAAATAATCTTTTTTATTATCTAATAAAATAAAGTTAAATTAAAAAACTTAAATTTTATATATAAAAAAATTTTTATTACTATATCATGATCAAATTTATCATTTCTAAATATAGTAAAATTTACTTAAAAAGTTAATGCTAAAAATTTCTTGATTTTTTATATAAAATAATTAAATAAATTATATTAAACCCTTTCCTATCTACCAAAATAATTTTTTAAATTAAAAAAAAATTACATTTTATTACTAAAAAAAATTACTATTAATTTTTATTTGAGGTATCAATCTTTTTGCACTGGCCTATATTGTTTTTTTAAATTAGAATATTTATAAATTACAAATAAAAATTTTTAAATTAGAATAAAACTTAGGAATTTGAGTCATTAATTTCACCTCATTGGATTCGTTTAACTTATTTATTTATTGAGATATTTCTAACACTAGTTTTTTTTGGCAAAGAATGACACTGATAGATTTGAAAATGGTGAAAAAAAGGAAAGAAATGTCGCCGGTGTTGTTATTGGTGTCGCAATTGTGTGTGGTTGTCAGCCTGATGTTTAATTCTATTTCAAGGATAGGTTTATTGATAAAATTGATAAAATACTATTTACATGCAGACTACCAGTATCAAAGATTGAAGGAGAGGAGATTTACATTTATAATGACAAAAAATCAATAATAAGGTTCAAAAATAGTATGATATAAAATATGATACATGCCAATTGATATCCTTGCATCCATCCTTGAAAGTTTCAACAAGCAACTCAGTGAGGAAGGACTTGATGATTAATCGGGATCTAATTCAGAATCAACAAAGGACTACAAATGACCGGATCTATTTTGTTGAATAAAAGATACATTTCTTCTGAAAGAAGATGAAAATCGAGTGCATATCAATTGAAGAAATTTGTCTGTATTAATTATCAGATTTGCTATTTCTTTTCATGCTATAAAAAAGTATTTAAGGATCTCTTTTCTATTTCTGATTCTTATTAATTGTGCTACTAAATTTTGATAATCTGAATATGAATATTTTTATACAATCAATACACAATGAATCCATCATGCTTATCAAAAATTATTTAATTTAAAAATATATTATTCTAGTGAATTTTATTTGGCAAGGCGGTATCTAACCGGCAATATAAAAAAGATTATTCAAAAGTAGTATGTTGCACATATTATCAAAATAAGTTCAACCGATGTGTATGAGAAACCAAATTTACTTTGTTGGGTAAATGGTACATTTCTACAGAAGGTGAAGAGAAACACAGTGATGATCAATTGAAAGTTGCTACGAATGAACTCATAAACAAAGCAAGTTAAAACCTCTTGATTTGCAAAATTTGGCACTCTCTAATTAGTGATGGGTATACTGTTGCTGTAGGTCCGATCATTCAATTTTACGCAATTGACGAGTCATCCAGGACTGCAAAAGGTTAATTCCACTCAAATTTGATAAAAATTTTTTATTTGAATACTATGGATTCATAGAATTAAAATAAAAAAATTTTTATTGAATTTGGTCAAGATCTTGCAGAGATATTTTCAATAAAAGTTCTTGTAAACAATTTTGGCGCAGCTTCTTTGTGATATACGTTTTTGGAAATGAAGAAAAAAGTTTTATCAAAGATATCTCTACAAGTTTTTGACCAAATTTGATGAAAATGTTTTTATTTGAATTCTATGGATTCATGGAATTAAAATGAAAAAAATTCATCGAATTTGGTCAAGAACTCATTGAGACATATTCAATAAAAGTTTCTGTAAACAAGTTTGGCACAGCTTCTTTGTTATATACGTTTTTAGAAGTAGAAAACTTTTATCAAAGATATTTCTGTGAGTTCTTGACTAAATTTGATGAAATTTTTTTATTTGAATACTATGGATTCATTGAATTAAAATAAAAAATTTTTATTGAATTTGGTCAAGAACTTGCAGAGATATCTTTGATAAAAGTTCTTGTAAACAATTTTGGTACAGCTTCTTTGTAATATATGTTTTTGAAAATGAAGAAAAATCTTTCATCAAAGATATCTCTACGAGTTCTTGACCAAATTTGATGAAAATTTTCTTATTTGAATACTATGGATTCATAGAATTAAAATAAAAAAAATTTTATTGAATTTGGTCAAGAACTCATAGAGATATCATTGATAAAAGTTCCTGTAAACAATTTTGGTGCAGCTTCTTTGTTATATACATTTTAGAAGTAGAAAATTTTATCAAAAATATCTTTGCATAACAAGTCTCAAATTTTATTGGTCATGTGACCTTGTTTTTTGGCTTAGGTTATATGATTTGGTCCGCAAATGAGCCAAAAAGGCCAGAAATAGGCCAGATTCCAGGATGGGGATAGCATTAACAAAAGTAAGGTATAGTAATAACAAGTCTCTAAATATAATGCATTAAAACAACTTTAAACAATTTTTTTGAAAATTTAAATTTTTTATATTTATAAAACCTCAAATAAAATTTAATATAATAATTTTATATTTAAAAAAATTTTTTTTTTTTTTTTTTTTTAGGTGAGACCTTGCTTATATCTTTAGCCTTGCTTATATCTTTATAGGTATTATGAATATCAGTATGGTACGACATGCCAGATCAGTATGGTATGCAATTTATCAAACCTTACTATACTGATCTANTATGAATATCAGTATGGTACGACATGCCAGATCAGTATGGTATGCAATTTATCAAACCTTACTATACTGATCTACATTAATATCAAATTAGTACATACGTATATTTAAAAATCGTACTATACTGATATGCTATTATATTAAATCTATATATTAGCAGAACAGTATGGTACGATTTGATAAAATCCACACCATACCATACCATATGGGTCTGGTAGCTATACAATGAAATTGACAGGGCGTAGGATCGATTTCCTGTCACGAGACTTTCTGGCATCAATTGTCTTTGAGAAAAAAATTGAATTCGTTAGGGTTTGGGTTCATGTAGGTGGTTAGAAGGTGCATTATATAGCAAAAATTGTGTGAGGAAACTTTTTTGTTAGACCAGAAAGATGAAGATGATTTGCTAGATTAGTGGTCGTACCCTAGGGTACAATAACCGGTTAACTGTTTGGCTATCCGGATACCCGAATTATAAAACTGATAAACAGATAAATTATTGAGGTATCCAGTTAACTTAAGATATAATATAGGATAATATAGGGTAAAATACAATTATAATAAAAATTTTAATTTGCGTATTATTTAAATACTAGAAACACACGGTGTAAAACTTGTCTACATCATAAATTTAATGTATTTTAAATAAGAACATGATTTTAATATTTCGTTTGTTTATTATATTTATTTAATAGGTGATATGTGTTCTTTCTGATTTTCATCTTGTATGCAGATCATGTAATAAATTACTGATAATAATTACTTATTGTTCCACATCATTTCTGAACTTAATTCTAAATGAACATGCGTTTTTTCTCGATTTTCATCGATTGTGAAATGCACAGTCATATAATAAATTACTGATAATAATTACTTATTAATAATTGCATTGATTTTTTTTCATTAATATATATAAATATTATTCTTTTGTAACAATATTATACAGATACCTTATTTGAGAAGTATATGTATTTCCTTTAAAGACAATTTTGTATAACAATTTTTATTGTTTCGTCATTTTTTTTTGTATTGATGTAACAGAAGAACATTTTATGCCTAAACAAAATAGGAATAACTTGGGATGCAAGTTTTTTATGTCGAAAAAGATAAATTTATGTTTGTTTAAAAAAAAAATTTAGTAATTATCTTCTAGACATGACACCTGACCAGATTCCTGCCGTTACCAAAAAACAAATGTGGATGTGTTCTACACAGGGAATGTAAAAATTATTAATTACATCGTTAAATATATATGAATATTAGAACTATTCTTTTAATGTATGAAAAGTTAGCATTTAATGTGGCAGATTAAAATGAAATCAGATTAAAATGAAACTGGGGACCTCTTTTGCTCACCTTTATAGTTTATAAAACCCGCATATACTCGTTTATTAATAACCCTAACCCTAATGCTAAAAAAACCCACCAAAAATGTTCTTCAAAAAATTTTAAAATTTTGCTTAAAAAATAGAAAAATTACATTTAATCCGATTTCATTTTAATCTGTCACATTTAATATTTAGGTGAGCATATAGTGATTCATTTTTATTCATTTTTATAATTTTTTTACTTTATTATTATAGAGTTACTTTATTTGATTTATGCAATAATACTGTATAACAATCATATAAACATCTTATCCGGATATAACCGTTATCCTTTTATTTGAATAGGATATAAAACCGGTTATTAAATTTTGTTAAAGGTTACAACCTTTCAGATAAAAAGTTATCCGGGTATGGCACTATGCTAGATAAATACGATTTTGAATTTTTTTACGTTATACCTGATCCTGATTTTTAATTGGCTAATTGATATCAGAATATCACGTGACCAGAAAATTGTTCAAGAATTGATTCCCTTTTATTTTTGAATATATTATCAAAATTGAACGTTAATGTCTACAATAAAGAAAAATCAGTAAGATAAAACACATTGAAAAATATATCATGTGTGAAAACTTATAATAAAGATATCTTGTCCGCTGATCAATTATTCAAGGAAACAAATATAACGATAAAAAAATGTAAAAATTGTATAGCTACCAGATCCGTATGGTATGGTGTTTATATAAGTAATTACATATAGTATATAAAAACTTAAATTGTACAAGAACAATACATATAAATTACATGCAAGAATAGAAGCTCAGACTAGTTTATCTGCGACCTAAACCTACTAGAGTGGTCAAGACTCACCTAGATTTAGATAGTTAAAATATTGTTTGTAGGTGTACTGTATTTGATCCACATTATGGACCAAATGCTAATTTTGCAAAGGGCTTGGCCTATTGGTGGGCAGTTGTTAGAGTCAGAGTGTAATTGGTCGGGAAGGCCACAAAGGCAGCTGAATATATAGATTCTGTGCTGGTGTGACTTTTTGTGAGATGGATATTGTTGTTGTATTTGGATGTGTTTGTATTTAGAAGGATGTTGTTTGTTCTTTTCCATTAGGCAAGGGAGGTACAGTATAGCTTCCATATCTGTTTGTATGTCTTTTCTGATAGTCTTAGAAGAATTTTGATAATAACTTGGGATGCTTGTTTATAAGATAGGTCAAAGGGCTGTATTTCTTCAATTAAGAGTCTTGGGATAAGGCCTTTGAGCATAGAGTTTAGCGAGTACAGATGTAGGAAGGATGAGTTAGGATTGAATGCTGGATGAGTGAAAATCAATTGTACTAGTTTGTCTGATTGGGTAGTTGAGAGTTCTAAGTTATTAGTAACCTCTTGTAAAAAAATTTTTTAAAATTTAAAACTTTAATTATTTTCTATAATTTTATAAAAATATAAAATATAGTTATTTATAATAATTTATTATTTAAAAACAAAATATAAATCTAAAAAAATATTATATTAAAAAAATTAATATAAAATATAGTTATTTATAATAATTTATTATTTAAAAACAAAATATAAATTTAAAAAAAATATTATATTAAAAAATTAAATTAAGTTTTATAAAAAATTTTCTTTAAAATATTATATAACTTTTTGCAAGCAAATTTGCCTGCACATGCTTAACAGACAAAGAGGTAGTAAAATTGTTCTTCTAATATTTTTATTAATGCACCAAAATGGGTTTAGACTATTGTTTCTTGTATTTTTTGCAACTTTTGCTTTTTTTCGCTATTTTTGTCTCTTCAGGCTGATCTATATTAATCAAAATAAACAATTCTATTGGCTCTAAATTATATGATGAATACAGCTTTAGATAACCCCAAATTTAATAATTTCTGAGACTACAATAACAGTTACCTAGTTTATTACATTTAAAATTTTATCATATGATCTTTATAAATTATGAATTTACATTTTTAAATTTTTTTTAAAACTTAATAAATAGTATGCTATGCTTTTTAAAACAAACTTATTGTTAAGGTTTCTAGAAATTAAACAGTAAAAAAAAAAATATAAAAAAAAGAACTTCTCTTTATAAAACACTATGCTTTTGAACATTGGCAATTATTTTACCTATTTTTACTATATTCTTTTTGAGTTTGCAATTATGTAAAATAAAGTGATTCAGTAGATGCATCAAAATAAGAGCTATTAGCAAAATGTATTTTTGAAAAGCTGGTACATTATTAAGATAGTGAAGACAATAAAAAAAAAACTACTTTATAGTAAGTAAGTTATTTATTTTTTTATTTTTTATTTTTTTTTTTTTTGCAATGTCGCATGCAAGTGGATTTTTATTAGGTTTTTTAGATAATACATTTTTGGTTAATGAGAGTACATATAGCCACATGTGCAACTTTTGGTTGCCTATTTGAGTAGTCCGCCCGAAGGTTCTACACTATATGCCATACCTGTAACCTAACTAGGAGATTACCCATTTAAACTCTCTGGTATCCCCCGTCCTGTATCATCCACGCCAATCACACCTACACATAACCTCATGCTGCTTCAATTGAAGACCACCCAGATCGACATTTGCCATATTACTTGTACCCTAATTCTATAGGCAATCTAGTAGTATTCCAACTGCCAGATTACCTTAGGGAGGGTGTAGTACGTACTCCCTAATCTTTTTATGTCCTACGCATTTCTAGATTAGGCTTTGAATACCTTTGCAATGACCGAGGCCACCAATAGCAGTCAGGGCTAACCATTAAACCGCACAGTATTCTTAACCTTGTAAGGTTTATTCCGATCCCAATACCTACATCAACCAGCCCTATAACCGATCCCTCCCAAACTACCAAACCAGTTAGCCCGGATGGGTTGTTGTACCTCGGCTTTAGGTGCCTTTTTGGTTAACTTCCCTTGGTTCCTAATTCCATAGCATAGGACCTTTTTCTCCAGTACGTCTCTAGCAGCCAGGTTGGTACCTACTTGCCCCAGGGTGTTCGTCCAGTTCTTCAGTCCCAAATTCCGGTATCCGCAGTATCGTCAAAGATCTTCACTACCTCCTTACTTAGGTCTTGCCAAACGGGTTATAGTTATTCTGGTTCCTTGGATTCATCTATGTTACGAAACACAACTTCGCCCGAAAGCTCCCATTCGAGATGGTAACCAAGGACTACAGGTAATGTACCCAACCGATCATCGAATAAATGTTACCGGTACACAGGCCTATTTTTCTAAACTGTCTCCAGTAGGATTTGAACTCTAGACCTGTCACTTGGGGGTGGCAACTTAACAACTTCCCTAAGTCACCACACCCTTAGTAAGTTATTTATTAATTTATTATAACTAATATATTTAAGCTATTCAATTTTGTTAACACTTACTATTATTTTACTCTTAAAAGTTCTATTTATTTGATATAAGTTATTTAAGATTATATTATCTTGTTTACTTTGTTTTAACTAGTTGGAGATATAATTGCTAGGCAGAACTTTAGATATTAATTAGGCAGTTTTGAACAATTTAAGGGAGAATGGGTATTTTGACAAAGTTAAAAAGTTTCATTCGTATTTGGTGATACATTGATCCAAATCAAACAATATTAGTATTTTCTGATTCGCCTCATCAAGCTGTGTCTATTGATACCAAAATTATTTGATTCTGATCACTGGATCACAAATTATTTAACATAAATTATTTTTTAAAAAAATAAGAAAATTTTGGCCTTGGGAGTATTGTGACGAATTGGGAATATCATGTGATCCTATAATAAGAACCGGTTGAAATTTCTACTATTCAATTCCTCTCAACGAGAGGAATTGAATGGTACAAATTTTATCCATTTTTGATCACGGTATTCAGAGATTCCTAGTTCGTTAGAATACCTTTAGTTATAGCATTCTATATAAAGAGGTATTATGACGAATTGGTCTATCTTCCCGGTATTTAGTAACCATGTGATCAGAACTGGTCGAAATTTATACTATTTGATTCCTCTCATTTAGGGGAATCGAATGGTATAAACTTCCCCGGATCTGATCATAGGATCACAAGATATTCCCAATTCGTCACAATACCTTTCTTTATCAGAATACCCCTTTCTCCCTTATATAATAAAAATAGTTTATTCAACAATTTTAGTTAGGTTAAATATTATTAAAAATAATATACTGTACTTAAACTTGCAATATATTTAATTTTTTTTTAACATTAGTCTAGTGATCATACCGTATATTCCCAAAAATAAGCTACCTATTTTTCACGATTTTGGTGTCAAAAAATTGGGGTAGCTTATTTTCAGCGTATAGCTGTTTTTGAAAAAATTGAAAAACGTACTAATAAAAAGTTGTCCAAATGACACCAAATTTTTACTATAGGTGTATTTTGATGCGCTGAACATCTTTACTTAATCGAGCTTTTGAAGTTTACTTAGTAAAAAAAGTTTTATATGTAGCAACTGCCAACGCGTTTTTTTTTGATTTTTGAAAAAAATCAGAGGGTAGCTTATTTTCGGAGTAGCTTATTTTCGGGAATCTACGGTACTACTTTTTATTTACTAGAGAATATAGTTATATTATCAAATGCTATTACTAATTCCAGCATCATAGCCATACAAGTAAAAAGTAGTTCGTCCAGTTACTCAGAGCACCTGTTCGTGATCTGCCAGAGTAGAATTAGTCTCACATAGTATCCAGATTTTTTATATGGCCACATACTAGATCACTGACTGAGATCTACAGCTCGTCATTAGGGATGTTACGGTCCTACAAGGACCGTGGTCCAGACCGGTCTTTTGAACTGGTTAAGTGATCTTCCGGTCTAGAATTAAGGACCGGGTCCGAACTGGTCTTTAATTAATTTATATTGATATAGAATTCGATTTTTACTTTAACTAGTATATTCAATTATAAAAAAATTTAAAAGTCGGATACATATCAGATGGAATTACAATTGGCTTTATTATCTTGTTTCTTAGGCGCCGATATGCATCATATGCATTCATGCACGTGACCCGAGAATGCATATTTTCCTATAATACAAATCCGAAACCTAGTATGCGTATCACAAAAATGATTTCGCGCATATGTTGAATGGCAGAACAATATTATTATGAATTTGGCTTAGTGAATCACGCGCACGCCTCACAAATTCGTAGTGTCCTTTCAAAAAATACATATTTAGCATATCTCTAGATACTAAAAAGAACAGATTAAAGATAATGTATAAGAAAAGCAATAAAGTAACGTATATCAGGGATATCTAATAGCGAAAATTCAAAAAACTGTAATTCACCTATCAAAATGAAAAATAGGATGGCGTGAATAAAAACTTATTACAATGAACAAATGTGCCGAAACATCTAAAGAAATTTATAGCAAAGTAAGTATATTTGATCTCTAACAAAGAAATTGTTGAATATAGAGAAACCTCCGTAATTGCATCTTCTCTAAATGCATTTTCAAATTCTGGCCCGAATATACTTGACCTCAATAAATGTTAGATGCATGTTGTTAAAAGTTTAATCCTATAGGATGCACTTAGTGAGGTTTCTCTGTAATTTTTTTTTTGTCTCCAATGTATATCAGATTCTGAGAATTAAAGAATGTTATATGAATCGCATATAGATAAGCATATTTTGTAATCAAAAATCTGAATAAAAGCGATTAATAAATTCTTATAACTGATATTAAAATAAAATAAAAAACTACTCATCGTAAAGCCACCTACAACAATAGATTTTATATTAATATATAAAGCTTCGTTTTTTGATTGTGAAAAAAAATCGCTAAAAAAAAAAATCACTAAAAAAAAATCGCTAAAAAAAAAATGGAAGATGATAATTCCTTTGACCCTTATAATAATTTTTCTGACCCTGAATATGATACCAATGTTATGTCTGAAGATAACGTTTCAGATATTAATAGCCAAATATCCCACGAAACCAATATTAGCGCACCCTCCCAAAGTAGTACTATTAAAAGAAACAGACCTAAGAAAAGTTAAATTTGGCCTTATTTTCTCTTCGACAACCCTGATCATATTGGAGAACCTGTGTGTAAAAAATGTGGGGATGCTTTTTTGAATAAAACCGGAGTTTCATCTTTACGAAGACATCTTAAAGAACATAACATTATTGCACCAGCTAAACGTCAAACTACTCTTCTTTTTCCTAGAACCGATCCACATAATGAAGAAGAACAAAAAACGCGTGATGAAAAATTAATTACTTGGATAATTGTCAACCAGCAACCATTTACTGTTGTTGACAATCGGTATTTTCAAGAGTTCATTAACTTCCTCGATCCTAGGTATACGATACCTACAAGACAAGCTGTAAAGGAAAAAATTATAGATGAATTTGAAAATAAACGTAATATAATAGTTAATAATATTGCTAGAATTCCTGGAAAGGTTTCCTTAACAGCCGATATGTGGACATCTTTAAATTTTGAAGCGTTTCTTGGTGTTACGATTCATTATGTTGATACGAATTGGAGTTTGTGTCATTTTCGCTTGGATATCATCCCGTTTAATAATAGACATACGGGCATAAATATAGCAGATACTATTAAAAATATTCTTACTCATTTTAATATCAATGATAAAACGCTAGCACTTACTACAGATAATGAGGCCGCAATGATTGTTTGTGGAAGATTAATCGCACAGGAACTGCAATTTGAATTTGATAATATTGAATTTTCTCATTATAGGTGTGCTGCTCACGTTTTCAACTTGGCTGCAAAGAAAGGATTAGAAATGGTCGATTCTTCTGTAAATAAAGTTCGAAACCTAATGGCTAAAATCAAAATATATATTCGCCTCTGTGACGACCTACGTAGACTATGTGAACTTAAAGAAATTCCATATCTTAAGCCTGAGTTGGATATTAAAACCAGATGGAATAGTACCTTTTACATGTTGCAAAAAATGCAAAAAATGGAAATGGCTCTTAATCTACTTGCTGCTGTTCATCCGTCTATTTGATTATTATATCCGAATAATAATAAACAATGCAATATAAAAGTATAAATTATTATTATGCAGGTTTTGTGTATCGAATTCAGACAAATACAATTAAAAAATTTTTGTTGAAATTTTTTACCTTTTATATTACTAATATGTTTGAATTTGGTGTATAAAATCTACAATAATTTAAATAAAAACATATATAATAAACTAATATAATAATTTAAATTAATATAACGTTTAGGATGTGCTTGCCTTACTGGAACCACTTGAAACTGCCACAAAATTGCTTTCAGCTGCATCGTATCCAACAATGGGCGATATACGTTTGGTGTTTTTAAGCATTCAAGACCATTTAAATGCATATATCGAGAAAGATAGATTTTCTCAAGACAGAGCTGCAGTATCAATAAATCAAAAAATAGAAGAATATTTGAGTATAATGGATAAGCCTTCTATGGTCTCTGCCGTCCTTGATCCTCGTACTAAATTAAAAATTTTTAATAGAGTAGATGCTGTTAATGCTAAAAAAGCTATTCAAGAAGATATGAATCAATACATTCACGAGAGTGAACAACCTTTACCAGCTTCTAACAATACTATGAAAAGTCTGGTTAAAACTGCAAGAAAAATTTTTTGGAACTTGCGTAATCGACTAGAAACAGAAGAACCTTCAATTCCTAATGACATAGAATCATCAGCCATGGATACCAATGAATTAAATGAATTAGATAATTATCTCTCATTTGATACTGTTGAAGAAGACACAAACCCACTAGATTGGTGGAAAGTGAACAAGAGAGCTTATCCGATTCTATCAAAGATGGCGTCTGATTATCTTAGCATTCAAGCTACTAGTGTAGCATGCGAACAGGCTTTCTCAATTGCCGGTAATACTATTTCAAGAACTCAGAACCGCCTTCATCCTGAAACAGCAAGAGCATGTCTTTGTGTTAAAAGCTGGATTAGTAATGAAGTAGGTAGAAATTAAATATTATAGAAAAAAAACATTTCCTTAATCCTTTAGTTAGATTCTTGTCTATGTATTATTATTATATATGTCTGTATCTTCTATATAAGAACGTTAAAGAATATTTAATATATAAATATATAAGAACATTAAAGAATATTTAATATATAAATATCTTCAAAATGATTTTCTCCTCCTTTAAAAAATTCTTTATTGGATGTTTCATCAAAAAAACTTCATCATAATCATGCTCATTCTTATACTCTAGAAACAAGTAGTGAATTAACTCCTTTAGATATTCCACAACGACCAATTTCTACAAATTTGAACTTATGATGTCGTTCAAAAGATCTTAATTAATTATCTTTTAATTCTGATGATTTACAAGAATTTTTATATAATTACGCTCGTGGAAAATTTAATCCTTCTTCTATTCCAAAAAAACCAAGAAGATTATCAACTATAAAAGCAAAAGATGGAAATTGGAAATTTAGTTTACCTGCTTCTCCTCTTTCTGAAAAAACTAATCATAGTGATGAATTTAGTGATTATTATAGTAAAAATAGTGAATCTAGAGAAAAATCTATTTCATCAATAACTTCGGTTATTGAAGAAAATGAAGATCTTCTTTCATTCTCAGATAATAACGATAATAATCATAATAACAATAATAATAACAATTATAATAACGATATTAACGATAATAATGATCATAATAATTATAATTATGATA
>QKWP01000221.1:152424-216690 GCA_003550325.1 Gigaspora rosea
AAGTAATAAAGTAATAAAGTAATAAAGTAATAAAGTAATAAAGTAATAAAGTAATAAAGTAATAAAGTAATAAAGTAATAAAGTAATAGAAACACTAAGAATATTCTAGCATTTAGAATTTAGAAACCTGTTCTATAACACTAGTAATGCCACTGAAATTGATTTTTGAAAAAGGCCTATTTCGTCTTCATTAGAGAAAATTAAAATTTTTTATAAGGAAGAGCAAATAAAATTTATATAGATATGTTCTTATAATTTCATCTATTCAATAAGTAGCTGAGCAATGCAGTTGCACGAAACTAGGAACGGGAAGTCAGTATGTTATTATGTCAGATATTATGTATAGATAGAATTATCTAACATAATTTTTTCTAAATACCCATTAGATTTTGTTTAATTATACGTGATTTAAATTAATTAACTTTTCTCAGTCAGTTTCTTTTATTACTTTTGTAACCATTCAGATATACTAGTGTGTGCTGATGGTAGTCAAGGCGTATATGTTCAGTGTCAATTTCATATTTTTATTTTTATAAAATTAATATATGCCAGTTACATGATGTCACAAATCATTTGGATCCAAGTCGGGATATCACTTAATTTGGTCTAATTAATTATGCAATCAATTTAAGAGTTAGTTTACGAAACAATGTAAGGAGGGTATTAATTTTAATATTATGTAATGTGAGAAAAATAATAACAGTTTTTAAGGGAGCAATAAGATGTTAAAGGGTAACAATTAACAAATGCAAGATTATTAAATTATTTTGTAGTAATGAATAAGATTAATCCAAGTATAACGATAAAAGTAATAAGGTTTTATAACGTAACTTCGTTATAAAGGCTTTGAAAAACTGATTATGTTAAAAATAATTAAGAAAAATAGAGCTATTTGCTCTAGACTAATGTTGTTAGTTGAAATTATTTTTGCTAATATCAAAATTTGTCTAAATTAAATATCTAAATGTCTAAATGACTAAATTAATTTTTTTAATAGCAATTTTTAAAAAAAATAAAGTCAAAATTGCCTAAATTCAATCTGCCTAAATGCCTAAATGTCTAAATTATTTCGACTAACAACACTAGACATCCGAAAGTCCACAAGACATTCTTTACTATTAAATTAAATATGAATAACCCTATCACTATCTGATTACTATCCTGATCATAAGATCCAAAAAATCCTTAAAAATTAATTCTTATATGGTATCGTATATAGTTTTGTTTTGCATACCGATAGTTGACCAAACACTCCAATTTTTTGTATGCACAGTAATCATTAATAGCATGCACACTTCGATCTTGTGATCTGTTCACCCAATAATTTGTGATATCACAGTTTGAAACTATAACAACGAAAACCAACGTGCAAAACTAATCCGAAATGATAAGTGTAATTTTTTTCTACGACAATAATTACTTTTTCGATTTAAGCATTTACCCATCACCACACTATCACACAAGATGATTCATATTTTGAGGACCTTGACGAAGTTGTTTGCGAATAATATGTATTTAAATATTTTTTAAATTGGTTCATAGTGGTAATCCTAATTTATCAATAAAGATTTTGCGAAATCAATATAGTGTATTCGAAAAAGTTTGTTTTGTCTCTTATTACGGGATAAATTATTACTATAAAGAAACTTATTGTACGGGTCTTATGTGACAGCCCATGCTTTTTACATTTGGTTATTGCACAGGATTGTTACGTCAGACACCGTGCAATAAGATAGTTATTATATGGGTATGTGGAATAACCCATTACATACATGGGTTCATATTTAAATCCCGTGCCTTCAGCACGAAATATGAACCCGTGTATAACTGGGTTATTCACTACAACCCATACAATAACTATAATATATTGGCATTGCCCTTTGCTATCGAGCAAATTACGCAGTTGTTTATAGAATTGTGAACATGCTCTTTTCTATGTTTTATTCATTTTTTTTTCTATATTATGACTATCATTCTGACAGGACAGGCTATAAAGTATCATTGTTTTGTACGTTTCTTAGCTTACAATCTTAACGGATCTCACTACCCACTCTTATTTATGACTGGGAGGGATTAATATAACCAGAACGAAAGTCAGTTCACCATTATTTTTCACTTACTAAATATACTACGATACTACTACGATCCATTGCCTCATAATTAATCAAGTAATCAGTTACCTCATACGTACTGACTAAGAATATTACTAATTACCTGATTACCTCATACTCATGTTCTATCAGCCAACCGATCGATCATGTAATCATAACTGGGTCTGTCACATGTCCATTCGAATAACACACAAAAGCTGCCTTGATACTTGCGTATTAAGCAGCTATTTGATGGAACTATACCTCATATTTTGTGTAATCGTACTGTTGTATCTAAAGTAGCGATTTATTTAAAGCAGCTATTAAAGTAGCTCTTGGCTAAAATTAAGCCCCTAAAATTAGATTTTCATGCTACTTTAAATGGATCACTACTTTAGATACAATGCTATCATGCAATAACCACGTTTTTTAATATACTGATAAGAAATATTATTGCGCTTTGCAAAAAGATGTGAACACTGCTGATCATTTTTCATGTGAGAATCAGAGATTTTATAGATTTTTTAAGATTTTAAGAATTTAACCGATTTCAAAGAAATATAAACATAACCAATCGAAAATATAAAGTAACAGACAATCTGGAATCTCAGTAATTCTCAACCATCATCACTAAATCACATGTTCACATCTTTTTGCAAAACACTATAAAGCACTAATGCATTTTTATTACCGTTATTGATGGTCAATTGATGCATTAAATAATGACAACATAATGAAAATGGTCGAAACATCGCATGATCACAGGAATGATATAATAATTACTTGAATATAATTATTCGACCGTAATAAAATTGGCATAATCACTGTTAGTTTTCCCACGTTCAGGTTGCATTTTTCAGATTCGACCAATCAAAAATATTAAAGCGAACAAACCCAGGATTGAAGTATAGCGATGAGAAATTCAGCAGATCAGTATGGTACTAGTATAGCATCAATTAGTTTTCACAAATCAGTACGTACGGGTGAGCAGATTAGTATAGTACACCCCGAATTTTTATTTTGTGATTAAACAATTGTTAATAATTTGAATTGTGATGACATTCTTGCTCATTGACATATTAGTTTAACATTTTAATCACGAGTTAAATAAACAATCAAAAAGCGTTAAAGCACAATAACTTGATTATATTGCTATATTAGTTTTAGCACGCTAATCACATTTTGATTATTTTATTGAATCGCTGAGAAAATTAGTGATTTTCAGTCTGGGTGGCAAAATTCTGACCAAAAATTTATGACAAATAAAAAAATCTAGAAATCAATCATTTAAATAATTGGTAGAATGTAATTTTTCTTGATACTGTATTTGCTAATATATTTACTATTTTTTTTACTGATCATGTTTTTATCTATTGCGGAGCAATTGTTCTTGTTCTTGTACTTGTTCTTGCACTTATCCTTGCACTTGTTCTTGAGAGCATTATACGATACGATTTCAAATTCATGAAACATTTGATTGACTTTCTAGCCCAAAATAGTTTATAAATATTTGGTAATCAAACAACAAAAGTAAATTTGGCAAACTCACATTTCACAATTTTAAGAGTTGTTTAAAGGTGTTATAATGATTACTCAAACATTTTAATTACTCGACCATGAATCATCTGTTAGTTTTCCCACGTTTAGATCACATTTTTCATATTCAACCAATCTAAAATATTAAATTGAACAGGCCCAGAATGAAGTATAAAGATTTTCAAATACAACCAATCAAAAATGCTAAAGTGAACAGACCCAGAATTGAAGTATAAAGAAAGATATATAAATTAAAATTGTTCTCTAGTTTATATTGCCCTAATTTTAATCATACAAGTGACCTTATTCGAAAAGCCCCTGTTATACAAAATACAGGAAACCCAAGATCATATTCATCGTTGCACACTTCTAATATAGGCAGAGGCATATGAATTCATGTAAACAGGTTGTCCGATTAGAATCAAAAGAGCTACTCCACTTAACTTGCCTGTAAACCATACACTACGTACTTCATACTTCATTCCTGGTAATCTTATAAATACAACCCGAATACAATAAAAAAATTTTGGGAGCATGATCAGAACGATCTGTAATCCGTGCGTGCAATTCATATTGCGCACACTAGAATTATAAAATTTTTATAAATGGGCATTGCCGTGGGAACAGACAGGATTTTAAGAGGTAAGATGATTTGCAATGACATTCTGCAAAAAGTAATACTAACCAAATATGGGATGAGATGAGAATCATGGAGAGCACGAATGGCTGAGGTATACAAATAAGATGAAATCATGTGAACAGATTGTCCAATCAGAATCAAAAGAGCTACATCACTTAACTTGCCTGTAAACCATACACTACGTACTTTGTACTCCGTTCCTGGGAAAAAAGTATCAAATAATTTCATCTTTCAAGTAAAATAGGTCAAAAACAATTTCGTCTTCAAATTTTAATTTCGGGTTTTAGAACCCGAAATGCTTTCATCCTTATGTATAGTTATAACCATCTCTTTTCTTAAAAACTTCTTTCATCTAGGTCCTTGCAGAATAATAACTAATAACTATAATAAAAAATATAAAAAAACAAAATATACGAAGAGAGATAAAAAAGAACAAAAACAAAGGGGTAAGAAAAATGGGGTGAAGCTACATGACCTAGACGAGAATCCAAAATAAAATAAAAAACAAGATGAAAAATGCTTAAAAAAAGAATATGGACTAATATACATATAAAAAAAAAGAAAAAAACAAAGAAAATAAATGAAAAAAGAAAAAGAATATTTGAGAATATTCCCTAACAATTTCTATAGTGGTTTCTCCAAAAAGCCTCACGTGACATTCATTGTTTACTTTGTTCCCAAAATATACTTGTGGCCTTGATTTCAATATAGTTGGTGCCTTCCCAATTTGGATAGAATAAACACTGCTGATCTTTTGAAGAGGTATGCTGAAAAGCCCACTTTTTGAAATTTCAAAAAAAATGTCGACACCAAAATTTTCACTTGTAGTTTTTTTAGAGAGTGTATATTCTTCCTTGTAAAATTGTAATATTACCCAACTAAGTCCTTTTGGAGCAGGCCTGGTACTTTTTCTTCAGTAAGTGATAAACTCTAAACTTGTTAGCAGGTAATATATAAGCTTTACCTCTAGACAACAAGTGCCATTCTTGCAGTAAGTGATAAACTATAAGCCAGTTCAGCAGGTAGTCTATGAGCTCTACTTTAAATAACAGGTGCTATGTTATGGTTTCTAGTTCAAGCCTCTTTATTAGCTACAGTTTTTTATTAAAATTTTATTATAGAAGATTTTGATTTTTGTTGGTACAATTAATCATCAGAAAAAGTGTAGCTTGCAATATTTTTAATTTAGAGCAATTTTTCTTATATCATACTAAATATTCTTGAATTCAAAATACAATCTTTGTAATTTACAAAAAATTGATTTCTTGTAACCTATTAATAAGTATTACATGCTTTTGGTATTATTTGATTCATTTCAATAAGATGAATTGAATGTTACTAAAATTATATAATTCTGTTTAATATTTCATGAAAAATTTAATTTCTAGTAAACTTATTTTTTTTAATCAAACTTTTTTGTACAGCTTATTTCTATTTATAGTAATTAGTTTGCTTGTTTTTAACTTTTTTATAGATCTTTTTATATTTAGTAATTTTCGTAAAACTTTAGCTATCTGTAAATATTTTGGAGGTTCTGTTCTTGTATTAGATTATTTATTAATTGGTAATTTTGATTATTTGAATTAATTTTAATTTAAAATTGTATAATTTTTTATTTAAAGACTGAAGGCTACTAGAGTATTGTGAACACTTTTTGAATTGTAATTACTCAAAATTGGGTAAGTGGCTACAGCACAAAATTTATAGCATGTGTTCAGCAGATCATATAGTATAGCATACTAAATTTTGTACAGTTTTATTAAATTATGCAGAAATTATACAAAAATTACCACAATTATAGTTTTTTTATTAGTATAAAGGTTTGAATTTTTTAAAAAAATTTTTTTTTTAAAAAAATTTAAACTACTTTTATATTTATATTTGTAGATTCTTTTTTAACTTTAACACAAGCAGTGACATGATCTAATATTAAGACCAAGAGAAACAAGCCCAATTAGTAAGTCTATAATTACACTTAAAAAATATCTTAAACATTCAATATTGCATTATGTACTTACACCTAAACCTAAATCACAAAGAAGAGTCTCCAAAATGAAAAATTGTGGTTTACCAGGCCACAAAATATATTTATAGCTTCAAAAAGACCAGGCTTCATAGATACGTAACTAAGTGAAAAGCATATAGCTCAAAGAGATAATACAAGGTTTCAAGCCTTTATGCAATGCATAGTAAATAGTATAGTACTTTTGTATATACAGTTGGCCCTCTCATAACCATTATGCATGGTGGACAGGCTTAGTATTAATTTTGAAAGGTAATCAGATTTGACAATATCATGTGAAATGTAGTCATGCATTTACCAATCAAATTGCCAGATTGAACAATTTCTGGGGCCTAATTGGAGTTGAAAATGGAATTACTTGTACTTCAAAGACCTGGAACTATTGCATTATGGATGGAAAAATTGTAAGATCAATATTCTAATCACATAATCATCATGAACGAACCAATTTATATAATTTTATGCAATTTGATTGGATATATGTCAGTGAATCAGAACCCCGAATAATCTATATGAGGTTATATTTGAGTATCATAGTAAAATTTTTTTAGTTAGCACTTTTGATTTGGTATATATAAGCTACATTTCAAACATAAGATTGAACTTTTACCTATTTTAACTTTTTTGAATTATAATATTTCTAAAAAAAAAAAAAAACACACTATTTTCTAAAAAAAAAAAGAAAAAAAAACAAACCATTTTCTAAAAAAATAACAACTGTTTTTTAAAAAAAAAAACTGTTCTCTAAAACAAAAACAACATAACATTCTCTAAAAAAAAAAAACTTTTTTTCAATTTTTGCATTTATAGCCCAGATATTTCATTACCATATTTCAAATATAAGATTTATAAAATTACTGCTATTAACATTCTTTTAAATATATCTTTTTTGCTATTTAGCTGTTTTCAAATATAACTTTTTTCTCCAATGCCCACTTTTTAAATATAATCTTTTTTTTAAAAAAAAATGGGCCTCCATTAGCTATTTTTCAAATATGATCTTATATAGATTGTTAAGGGTCCTGGTAGCTCTATACAAAATCAGAAATTTATACATAATGGCTATCAGATATCGGAAATGGCAGGCTATCAGTTATTACTTATAGAATGAGTATAGTAGATTGATTTTTAACTAATTTTGGCAGGTTATTAGTTTTGACAGAATCAGTTCTGAGAGAGCTGGCTGTATCTATTTTTTTTAGTAGTTTAAAAGTTAATAATCTGAATAGAATTTGGTAGTATATGCTAGTAATTAGACTTCTTAAAACTAAAACAGTTAAAAGAAAAGAGTGATTTTGAATATTTAGACCTTTTTTTCTTTTTTTTTTATTTTTTAAGCTACCTCTTTATGAAGCTTTTTTATTACTTTTTATGTGACAAACTTTTTATAGAATTTTAACAGTACTAGAGCAAACAAATTCTCTTAGCTATAGAGTTTTTTTATTCATCAATCAAGTCTTATTTCTACTGATTGTTTTTGTAAAAAACAGATGATCTTAATTTTTTGTAGATTACACCTGATTTGTTATACTAACTGCTTTTTTTTATTGCCTAGATTTTATATATATTTGAGCAAATTTGAAGCAATTCTAAAAAAAATTTAATTTTTTGTGAATTTTTTTTAAACCAAAAAATTGCTCTTTGTATTAACCCAAAAATAGCACTTTTTATTTTTTGTATAACTTCTGCAAAACTGCACAAAATTTTAGCATGTTATACTATGTGATTTGCTAAACATATGACATAAATTTTGTGCTGTAGTTACTTATCTGATTTTGAGTAATTACAATTCACAAAGTGTTTACAATGCTTTGATAGCCCCTGTAAATGATCATTTTTTTAATAAGTATATTGTAATTTAGTAACTATATTTTAGTACTAATCTTAGCTCCAATTGTTTATAACTTGCAACCAACCCAATATCTTCTAGTATAATAAATTTACCCATTGAATTGTTAATAAACTGTCTTTTCTACTTGATTTTAAAAAATTATTTTGTTAACAATAATTCTAATTTAACTTTTTAACATTTTATTGTAAACATACAATTTCTAAGCCTAATAAGTTTTACTTAAAATCAAAACTGGTACCTTGTAGTTGTAATTTGCAACCTCTTCTAATGGCTCTAGTGGCTTATAGTTTTTAGGTGGGCTTGGTGTATTATAAAATAAAAATATTAAACAAATATTATATATAAAAATGAAACAAAAAGCCAACTTTAAGGGCTGCATTATTTTCTAATTTATAACTTATTATATTTTGAATATAAAAATAAGAAAACTTATATTACTTTATGTTTCATAAATGTGTTTCCTTTTATGAAACCCCTAAAAATGGCATTCAAAAAAGCCCTACTATTGCAATTTACTATTAAAAACGGGCCATCAAATGTATATTGATCACTCAATTTTCATAGTAAAAAATTTACTTCTATAATCTGCTCTGCATAACAAATCATATAACTGATAATTACAAATTTATTCAAGTTGATAGCAAGTCAACAGATCAAAAAGAAAGCTAAAAGGGAGGCCTAAGCAGCAACTATCACAAAAAAAGACAGGTTCACTAATGGGAAAAAGCTGGTTCAATCACCATTCAAATCAAGGAAGGTGCAGAAAATATAAGTGATTGATTAAAGATTGCCTAATTTGGTAATTTCATATAAAACTAATACAACAGAGATTTGATGTAGGTATAAAAGTGCTGCTGCATCGTTCAGCTCTGTGCTAGTCAAAGTGGCTCGGCCCCCTGGAATACGGGCTTGGAATAACTGATTAGCCATCTTTTCGATCTGTTGACTGCATGTCAACTCGAAAAATAATCTAGATGAAAATCAAGCCTAAACAGTAATATAAGTATTCTAACATATCAACACAAATGTTATCAACCTGTCAAATCGCTTATACATCACTATGCCTTATCTCAAGATCTTTATCCCCCCTCTTCTAGGCCAATCAGAACGCCAGCTGAAAACTTTCCCTTATATATAGATGTACTTGCTGATGTTAACGTTGGCGATCCGTCACCATTAACCATGCTTTGTCACGTGATATATTCACGTGTACATAGAGTTGTTATGAGCACAATATGCAATAATAGCAAAAGAGAAAGTGATGAAGTGGAGCACCACTCCCATCATGTATCTTCATAATTTCTAATAAAGAAAATGTTTTTAATATGAAATCCGAGCGAGAATAAATTTGAAATCATAGATTTTAACGCCCAATAAAATAAGAAATTTGATTACACGCCATTTTAGATTGCTATCTAAAGTAATAATGTTTGTACGTACAGTACGTACGTACGTACGGTGCAAGAAATCTAAAAACCACAATTATACCTTATAAAGGCAAATACATGCATTGAAATCCTAAAACATTAACAATGTAAATACTTTATTGAAATCGATAACTGATAATTTAAGAAATATGGCGTAATCTGTAACTATAATCAAGTTACACATTAAAATTTAATTATCGACTTCAATAAATTTAAGTATTTAATTTCATTGATTTTGTCCCAACCGTACGTACGTACGTTAATGATAACTCCAAGTCAGTTAGTGTATATGCAAAGATCAGTAATTTTTCATAACCTTATCGTTATTTTATAAATAAAAGAAAGCAAAATTTTGTCAATACTAAAAAAAAAACAAGAAAAATTATGGAATCTACATCACATTTCGTAGAAATAGATGGTTCTAGAGTGAATTTTTCAGGTAAGATTATTGATTATATTTTAATGATATATTTTCATGCAGCTTATCGTACGATTGTTTTACGTTAAAAGTTATCTAAAATTATATAATTTTTTTTAAAAAAAATTAAAAAAGGACCTAATGATTATAGAGAAGTTGCTCTAGCTAAAGCAAAGGATAAAATTCTTTCACAAAATGAGTTCTTTTACTTTGAAGTTGAAATCGTAACTAAAGGCAATAAAGATGATAGGTAAACTTCTTTTTATCATGCTGTAAATTAGTATTACCTCTCTTTTTTATATTAATTTTTCTAATTTAAAAGAATTATTGGCGTAGGCTTTTGTACTACAAAACCAAAAAATTCAAATACAATTTCAAATCATATGCCCGGTAAAAACATAATACATAATTGATACACTACAAATTTCTTTATTAATTAAAATTTATTATAAAATCTTAGGACAAGATAATAATTCATGGGGTTATCACGATGATGGCTACTTTTTTAGTTCTAAAAATGGCAGGCCTTATGGACCGTCATATACAACTGGCGATACTATCGGTTGTTATTTAAATTTTAAAAATAGAATAGTTTTTTATACTAAAAACGGAGTAAATATAGGTAATCACTACTTTGTTAATACCTAAGGTAATTAAGTAGATTTTTGACACATATAATCACTTGTTTCAAGGAATTGCGTGCCATCTACCCGAAGATTTACCCAAATGTTTGGAAAATTCCAAGACACATTTGTATCCTTGTGTCGGGCTTAGATCGCAAGGCGGTTCTATAGAAGTAAATTTTGGTATTGGTGGTCGAAAATTTAAATATTCAGGTAAATTTATTCATTATACGCAATTTTTTGACTTTCATCTCTTTATTTTTTCATTTATTCAAAAATTTTTTTATTAACAGCAATGAACAATGACGACATTGACGATGAATTATATGGAGAAAACTGCCTTGAAGTTTTATATAATAGTGGATTAATTTATTTTTTGGACTATGAACCAAATAATGTGCTTGCTCTAATGTATCGAGGAAAAGCTCATTTAATTATGAAAATGTACAAAGAAGCACTTGAAGACTTAACTAAAGTGCTTGAAAATGATCAAAATAATTTTCTTGCACTAACTTATCGAGGAAAAGCTTATTTTATTATGGGCGAATATGAAAAAGCATTTGCAGATTTAACTAAAGTGCTTGAAAATGATCAAAATAATTTGCTTGCACTAACATATAGAGGCAAAGCTTATTTTATTATAGGTGAATATGAAAAAGCATTTGCAGATTTGACTAAAGTGCTTGAAAATGAACCAGAGAACATAATTGCACGAAGATATCGAGGAGAAATCAATCAGATGATGGAAAGATATTATGAATCATCTGATGATTTAAAGGAATTATTAAAAATTAATCCAAATGATGTTTGGGCAATAAACGCACACGAATTAGTAGAAAAGACGTGAATATAATATATGTATTATAGAATTTTTAAAACTATAAGATCCATTAACAACTATTTTTGTTGATAAAATTTTCAGTTTGTGAGTATTAGAGTCAAAAAGTTCTAAGGTTCCTTAATTTGAAACAGAATGGCATTATACTAAATAGTTCATATTCTTATAACCAAATTATCAGTTTGTAAGTATTTAAAATATGTCAAATATTACCTAATTAATTGACACAATTCCGAATAATATTTATGAATTTAGGAAGTAAGGATTTAAAATCACAATTTGAATCAAACAATTTTTTTTTTAAATTTATATTAAAATAATTGATTATATTTTTAGCTCGTGAGTATTTATAGCTCTTGTATTTTTGAAATTAGTGTCAAAATAATTAACTTGGCTATGTATTGCTGTCAGTATGTGAGTATTTATGTTCAAAGCCAAATGTTATTTAAGAGTAAAAATAGTAACTCTAAAACAATCTAAAATCGTCAGCATGTGAGTTTTAATTGATTATATTTGAAACCAATATTTTTACGATTACTATCATAATTCATATATACTATATTACTAGTGAGTGAGTATTTAAAATTATAAATTTTTTTGAAATTAAAGTTCAAAATTGAAAAAAAAACACAAATAAACTTATATAACGTACCATTAGGGCGTGAGTATTTAATTCTTTTAAATTAAATTTCTCTAATTCAAAATTATTAATAACAACCTATATACGTATTATGTATATACAAAATTGTCAGATTGTAAGTTTTTAGAATCAAATCTTTTTAAAATTACAATTCTTATCAATTTAAAAGACAAATTTAACTTTACATTCGCAAAAATATATTTTAGTCGGTGAGTGTTTAGAAACATGAAGACATTATAAATTAAAGTTTTGACACATAATTCATATATGTATATGTACAATTATTAGGCTGTGAGTATTTGAAATCATAATTTCATTATAAACTAAAGGCAAGTAATACTACTTTAACTAATTCATATATTATTATTAGAGAGTGAGTATTTAAAAATCGGGAACATTTGTTATGAATTCATTTTGATTCAAAAATGAAATAACACAATGTTGTAAAATTTATAAATGACATATGTAGTCGGTAAGCATATTGCCTCATAATTAAAATTCATTTCAATTAAAAACAAATAACATAGCTTTAAATTATCTAATTTATACAACTTATTATTAGACTGTGAGTATTTAAAGTTAAATCATTCTTAAAATAAATAATAAAGCTCTAAATATTAAACACATGACATATAAATAGAGAGTTAGTATTTATGATAAACTTGGCACTTTATTATTCACTAATTTGAAAGAAAAATAATATAATCTGAAAATTAACAAAATTGCCAGTTAGTAAGTATTCGAAACGTTAATTATTTTTAATCAAAATTGTTTTTAATAAAAAAAATAATTTGTATATACATTATATTATAAGTTCGTGAGTATTTATGGCGTAAAGCATGTTTAAAATCTTGGAAGTAACCAACATGATTCTAAACAATTTATCTTTATAATAGCCTGTAAGTATTTTGATCTATATGCGCTTATAAAGTCAAATTTAAATCTAAATATATTATTATTACTAGGGAGTAAGTATTTTAAATAACTATTTAAAATCAAATTCTCGTAATTTAAAAATGAATAATCTATATCCATATTAAATTTCATATCCATATTAAATTTTCAGTCTGTGAGTATTCGCAATAAGCTTTTTTTAAAAAAATTGTAACAGTCATCGGGAACAAATAATAAAGAGTCATCAAAGCTTACTGTTATTAGGGTCGATACTAGGGCATTGTATATAGCATAATTTTTTTTTTATTAGACCACGCTCTTAGCGTTCATTATGTATAATCTTGCAATATAACAGATCGATCCGTACCCGATGATGGTTGTGTAATGATAGTTTTTTTGAAATTATTTAAATAATCATTTGTTAATATAAATATTTATGCCAAATTGCTAGAATGTGAGTATCTTTTGGAGGTCAAGTATTTGCGAAATTTTTAATCCAAAATACAAAATCCTAAGCAACATAATTGCATTTTATTAGCATGTGAGTATTTTAAAATCATGCATTTTGAAATTAATTAAAGAAATATTAAAACTTCAAATAAAATGCAAATATATTATTTAGCTCGTGAGTATTTTAGAGTAATAATCATTTATCGTAAACCAAAATGAATAAACTCTAACCGGTCTGCTATGTACTGTATAAATAATAATGTCAGATTGTAAGTATTTAAAATCAAAAGTAATCATTTGTTAATTCAAAAATAATTACCAAAAATTTGCTTGTTCCCAGTGTGTAAGTATTTAATGTCATAGTCCAAAAATCAAAATTCCTTTATTTAAAAATCTGATAATTCCAAACAACAATTTAAATATTTAAATACTAGCCGGTAAATGTTCAGAGTTAAATTAATTCAAAAATTTACATCATTTTAAATAATCCAAATGTATACATATTATTTAATTAGGAAGTAAGTGAAATGGTTATAATAAAATGATTTAAAATATTTAAAATTGAAATTAATTCAACAATTGACATTTTAGAGGGTATTTAAAATATTTTTAAATTACAATTCGTGCTAATTCAAAATCATAAAAATATAACAACTTAAGAACAATTAACATCTCATTATTAGGAGGCATGTATTTCGAGTCAGATTCTTTTTATCATTAAAATTCTTTAGTTAAAATGCCATAAAAAATCTATATGTATTGTTAGGCTGTAAGTATTAAATTATGATTATGAAATTAATCTTTTATTTATATAATTGGACACAAAATTAACAATATATATGGAAATTATTAGATTGTGAGTATTTAGAGTTAAAACTCTTTAAAATTAATTAATTTTATTTTTTAATTAAAAACAATAACATGAAATTGCCAGAGAGTAAGTATAGATGGTTTGCTACTTTATTATTATTATTATTTTTTTATAAAATAAAACATTCCAATATATACGAATTTCATTATCAGAACGTGAGTGTTTTGTCAAATAGGCTCATTTTAAATCCGAATTCCATAAGTACAGTGCTTTGTGATCAACAAATTTCATGTATCACGCCTAATCTAGAAAAATGCAGATTATAAAACTATTTTACGTATTAGCCTTTGTTTAACTATCATATATTTGCATTTTTCTAAGTTCTTGATTCCTGGTATGATACATGGAATTTGATGATCACGTCAATTTGAAAAGCAGAAAGCACTTTGAGCAAATATTTTGCATACGTCTATATAATGACTTGTTTGTAACTATTTTAAAAGCTAGAAAGATTTTTTTCAAATTATTAACAATCTTTATTATTAGATCGTGAGTGTTTATAAATTTTTTGTGATCAAATTTTGACACAAAACAAAATAACTCTTGACAAATATGCTCTTCCAGATGGTGAGCACTTTTTCAAATATTAATGCAAAAAATTGTTATAAATTCTAAAATATAAGTAAATTATTAGGGAGTAAGTATTTAGAATTATGAATATTTTAAAAACAAATTTTTTCAAATTAAAAAATTTTATATCTATTACTATTAGCAGTAAATAGTATATATAATTTTTAAAAGTCAAACAAGAAGTAAATAATATAACTATAAACAATCGCTTATAATTATTTGCCATATCGTTAGTGAGTAAGTACTTAATATTTTATATTTAAAATATTTTAAAGACTACAGTTTTGCTACTTCAAATTTTTGAAATAACACATAAATATTATTAGAAAGTGTGTATTTGGTATTAAATTCTTAAAATTTAAGGGTCATGAGCATTTTAACAAGTGATTTATATAAACATCATAGAATTAGGAAGTAAGCATTAGAATAATTTATTTCTAAAATTAAAATTCTCTTAAATGCTTAGTTACAATTCTAAACAATCCATTTCTTATTAGTCCGTGAGTTATATCTTAAAATCCAGATTCAAAGAAGTAATACCACTTTAAATTTAATACACTAATCTAATTAATGACTTTATTAGGGAGTAAGTATTAAATAATTATCAGTTTATAGTCGAAACCCATTTAATTCAAATAAAACTAAACCTATATAATTATATTAAATAAACTATTTATTAGAAAGTAAGTATGATAGCCAATATTTAAACCGGTTTAAATCATCAACTTAAATCTACATTATTTCGTTAGTTTGTGAGTATCTATAGCTATAAACATTTTTAAATTAGTCATATTTTAAAAAGTATAAACCTAATAACAACATACATATTGATATGCATTTGTATAAATCATATAATGTTAAATTATTCATATACATACCAAATTATTAGAAGGTAAATATCTAAAAATTAAACATTTCATAACTAAAATTATTCTTAATTAAAACAAATAACATCTTTTTAAACAATTATATCCACATATAAAATCACCAGAAAGTAAGTGCTAAATAATTTAAAGTTAAATTCTTATTTATTTAATATAAATACGCGCTAAAAATTTATATAAACGCAAATTACTAGCTTGTAAGAAACTATTGTTATAGAACTACTTACAATTTTTTTTCAATTTCAAAGTACACTATTAGTTCTAAATTATTTTTTTGAATGATCTATATATTATTAGCCAGTAAGTAGTAAAGCTTTAAGTATGTTAATATTAAAGTTATATTTAAATGTAATACAATTTTGTATATACTGCAATAGAGAGTGAGTATTATTAATTATAATCATGAGATTTAAATATTTGTAATTCAAAAACTGATAATAATTTACATATCATTATTAGAGAGTAAGTACTTATATTTAAGTTGAAAAAAATAACTCTAAACGATTTAAGTGCTTATACAAATTTTTTAGTCTGTGAGTAAAATTCAGATGAATTAAAAAAATTAAAAAACTGTAAATGATTAACATATATATATATTTGTTAGGGTGTAAGTTTTTACTGTAAAGTATAAATATCTTCAAATTAAAAGTTTCTTTGATTAACTAAAAAAAGAATAATATATATTTCTAGGAAGTGAGTATTTTGGATATTATTTTTAAAGTCAACTATGTTAATTTAAAAATAAATAATTCATTTTTACTTTATTAAAATCATCAGTTTGTGAGTATTTAGATTCAAAGTTTTTTATTCAAACTTTTTTTAGTTTAATAAATTACTAAATAATCATTATAACTATTAATAGTGGGTGAGCATTTGATTTTAAATCAGAATTTTTTTGGTTCAAAAGCAACTTATTTACTATAAATAATTTACTCAAAAATAATTAGCTTGTAAGTATTCAAATTTAAATTAAAGTCATTATAGACTTAAAATAAAATGATCCATATATATTGCAATTAGGAAGTACGTATTAGAATATAAAAATTTAAATCAGATATTTCTATATCTGATATCCAAAAACTTTTAAAACAATCTATTTATCTACATTATTAGGCAGTGAGTATTTTTTTTATATTGTAGTGATTTTTAAATTTAATTATATTATAATAACATGACTCTAATTATGTTAATAGTGGGCAAGTGTTTATAAATATTTTAAAATTAAGTTCCAATTAATTTAATTCAAAAATAACAAATATCGCATTAAACTATATATATTAATTACTAGCTTGTGAGTAGATCCATGAATATCTTAAAATCAAAATTTTTTTTTAAAGTCAAATAGTATCTTTCTAACAAATCATTATAAAATAAAGTTTGTGAGTATTTAAAATAATATAAACTTTTAAATATATTTTTATTTTTGTTTGAGAAATAATAATAATTTACACATAATTATTAGCTTGTAAGCATTAGGAATTAACTTCTTCAAAACTAATGTTCACTTTAATTCCAAAAAAGCAAATTATTCTTGTTTAAATAATTACATATAAATATGTCATATTATTAGGATGTGAGTATTTAGAACCAATAGTTTTATTATAATCTCAAAATTTATTTAACAAATTACATATCTAAACTATATTGTTAGCTCGTAAGTTTTTAGAATATTTGAAATTTTAGGCATTTAAGACAAAATTTTACAAAAAAAAACATTTATTCTCATATTATTAGAAAGTAAGTAGTAACTATTTTAATCCCGAAATTTGCTAAAATAATTTGATTCTAAATTAATTTGTGAAAATTTCTAGCGGGTGAGGAGTTAAAACTATAAAAATTTGTAAAGTCAAAATACTTTTTGAATTAAAAAAGTTTTCTAAACATATGTATACTATTAGTTCGTGAGTATTTAATATAATGTTTAGATCAAAATTGTAATTTGCTTAAAGTAAATACATAACATAAATATATATTACTTTATATATTAGGATGTGAGTACATTTCAAAATTTAATTTAAATTTCACTTGGTTCTAAAATAAATAAAACAATTTATGATAAACAATATGCTTGAAATACAATGATGTTCTTAGGAGGTGAGTATTTAATAGGGTTGTTAATAGGTTGGTTTGAGTTGGATAGGTCTCAACCCAAACCAACTTAGAATATAAATTCTTATACAATACACTAGTTTTGATTTTAGTTTAGCAAACTGGGTCGAATATTCTGTTTAATATTTGTTATAACTTAATCTAATTTGGTTTGGTGCAAACTGGAGTACTCTGGAGTGTGGTACTCTGATTAACAATCATAATATTTAGAATAATAACAGTCATTTTAATTTATAAAATAATTCTAATATATATATTATTAGACCGTGAGTATCTTTAAAATCAAGTTTCTATTAATTTAAAACAAATAACAATTTTAAATAAACCATGTTATTAGTTTGTAAGTATTTATTTAAACTAATATTTTACAATTAATATTGCAAATCAATTTTAAATAGTTCACATATTCTTATTATATTTTTAGTTCGTGAGTATTGAAGTTATACATTTGTTAAATTCAAAACAAGTTAAAAATTTCAAAATAATCTTTACCCTATTATTAGCTCGTAAGTATTTAAAATTAGCTTGATATTAAACCTAATCTCAATGTAATGCAATAAGTATGACTAACAATTTATATTTGCTAATAGATTGTGAGTACTTGTTGTAAAATTACAATCAGTTTAACAACAATTCTAACTAATATACATATTAGGGAGTGAGTATTTAAAATACTTTAAATTTCTTTAAATAACGCAAAGCACGTTAATATTAACATTATATTATTAGTGAGTAAGTAGAATTTTATTATATTAACTTTAAAACTTTCAAAGCAACATATATTCTTATTAATTCAATATGTATACTTTGTAGTAGTGCGATGTAAGTATTAGTGTCAAATATTTGAAAACGAAAAATTCTTTAATTTTATATTGGTTAACTATATATTTATATATATTTATTGCATATAGTAAGTAAGTATTTAAGCTAATAGTTTTAAACAAATTCTTATTCTAATTATAATTATAATTTTTTATCATAATTATCAGCCTGTGAGTATCAAAGTCATAAATTTTTTTTCAATCATAATTTTTATTAATTAAAATAATATGTATACATATATAAATTGCCAGTCCGTAAGTATTAAAGGATAGTTATTTTATTAGTTTAAAACAAACAAAAAAGCTCAATCAAATATTTATATAATTAGAGAGTAAATATTTTTTATTATTTTGTCAAAACAAAATTCTTTAAAAATTACAACTTAAATGATTCATATAATTACCAGCATGTAAGTCAAGAATTTTAAATGAACACCTGATTCAAGATGTAATTCTATACTTTTAAATAACGTTTACGCATTATAATAGGACGTAAGTATTTATTTAACTTTATTAATTTAATATTTTATACCGGTAAATAACTTTATAATGTATATCTATTATTAGGAAGTAAGTATTGGTGAAATAAAAAAAATAGGTATTTTAATAGATAATGCTCTCTTGATCAAATAATTTAAATACGCATATTTATATTATCTGTTATCAGCAAGTAAGTATTTAAAATTATATACATTTAGAATAAAACTCTTACTAACACATATAATCAAATATCAGCTTGTGAGTATTTAGAGTTAACCCGTTTTTTTAAATTATAATATCTTTTTTATTAATTCAAATAAATAAAATATTCTAAGACAGTAAGTACTCAACATAAATATTTGTAAAATTCATGAATATTGACTCAAACAAAATATAATTCCAAAAATCTCATATTCAAATTTTTAGTTGGTAAGCAATCAATCAACATGTTCAGAACAACCTTCTTTTGTTTTAAAGGCAGTTAATATAGTTATAAGTAATTTCATTTAACTGTACAAATATATAAATTGCTAGTCTGTGAGTATTTAAAATACCTATTATTTATAAGATATTGGTCATGCAACGTCAACGCTTAATATCATGAAATTTGTTCTGTCGGAGTGATTGGTTGATATGTATCGTGCAGTGGCACATTTCATCCAATCATTTAATACAACAGAACAAATTTTGTAATAATTATCATCACATGATCCAATATTTCAATATTTATGTTATGTGACTGTCTAACTAAGTCTTAAATGCGAGAATGTTGTGCTTATGTTATAACGTACAAATACAAATTACTATTATTTTATTAGGATGTAGGTAAACTAAGATTAAAATTTTACTAATTCAGAAGCAACTAATAAATATGTTTATAAAACAATTTTAGGGAGTTAGTATTTAGAATAAATTTTTTTAAGATTTTGCTACATTAATTAGAATAATAATTTAAAACAATTATTCACATACTGTACCATAAGAATGTGAATATTTAAGGTCAGACAATTTGAGTCAAAATTTTTTTTGATAGTTCTAAATGCTAAACCAAAACTGTAATTGGGATGTATGTATTTAGAGCTAAATCAGAACATTTATTAAAGCAAATAACAACTCTAATTTAAAACACTTATGGATATATATTTAGAAAGTAAGTATTTAAACCCACTTTTTTTTAAATTGAATTGTTACAGTCTAATAACCTATATATCTTATTAGCAAGTAAAGTAGACCATAAAGCTTTTATGTAAATCGAATCTTGTTCAGCTTAAAACCAATAATTATGACTCTGATTAATCTATTAAAATTACAAGATTGTAAGTATTTGGTTATAAAAACTTTAAATTATGGATTTTATTACTTTCAAAAGCAATTAATATAATTAAATCCATGTTATAGGGAAATTTAGCTCAGAAACAAATTGATATATCCATGAATAAAAATATTCTTTAGGCCGTGAGTATAAGATTATAACCATTTCTAATTTTAAAAAAAAAACAGTATTAATAACATTATTTAATAGGCGGTACGTATATAAAATATAAATTCTTTTTAATTGCATAACTTAATATCCAGATACTTAATATATATCATGTTGTTAGCGCGTAAGTATTTTAATTGAAAATTTAAATTTAATTTTATCTAATTCAACCAATTTAAACCAATCATACATGTTTCTATATTATAGTGAGTGAGTATTCAAAAATTATAAAATTACTAATTAAAAAAAAATCGACTCATAATAAAATAATCTACACATTTATTAGGAAGTAAGTATCTGTTAATTATAAAACGATTTAATTCTTTCTAACTTACTAACAATGATGATAATATTAGGATGTAAGTGTTCAATATTTAAATCGAATATTTTCTTAAAATCAAAAAAATTAAAAAGGTCACCAATACTAATTCATATATGATATAATATTAGCGTGTAAGTATTTTAACCCAAATCTAAATAAATTCTTTTAACACAGCTCTAAACTTACGGTATATGCAAAATATCTAGAAAGTAAGCATCCTCAACGTTAAAGATTCTTTTATTTTAAAATTAACAATCTTAACAATCAACATATATATTTTTAGTGAGCAAGTATTTAAAAAAATTACATAAATTCACTAAACACACCAATAGTTAGTATTTACTGCTAAATAAAATGGTTTATGTCTTAAACTATATAAACATAGTAAAATTACTATAAATATATATGTGGTATAACTATTATTGGTGTGTTTAGTAAATGCAAAACTAAATTTTAATTTAAAAAAAACTAATAACAATCTGCATTGTGTATGCGCATAATATTACTAGCACGTGAGTATTAAACCTATGATTAGCTTTATAATTAATATTCATATATTTATATATAATACAATATATACAAAATCCCTAGTGCGTTAGTATTTGATATTAAGATAATAGAAGTTGTTATAATAAACTTTTTGAATAACGAATAGTTATAAACCACAATATGTACTATAACATTAGATAGTAAGTGTTTAAAGTCAATCATAAACATTATAAAGTAAAATTAATACAATTCTAATTAATCTATATTATTAGTGAGTAAGTATTTGACAATTTTAAAAATTAGAACTCTGGTTAATTACATTTCTAATCATTCTCATAATATAAATTACTAAATATTAGTCAGTAAATATCAGAAATTTTTTCGAATTAAATTTTACAAATCAAAAAAACTTATAACATAACTCATACAATATTATTAGCGAGTAAGTATTTAAATTAAATGCAATTTAAAAATTAAAAATTTCATTAATAATTATATATACATTTTCAGTAGGTGAGCATTTAATTTAAATAACAATGATTTTAAGGCAAATAATGGTTAAATCATATACGTATATATGGATATTAGAAAGTGAGTATAATAGCTATAACTTTTAATTTACAAAAAGCAAATAATATAACTCTAAATAACCATATATATGCAAAATTGCTAGTACGTAAGTACTTGAATATATAGTTTATTTTTTGAAATTAAATTTTCATTAATTTAAAGATAAATGACTATCTTATAATATTACCAGTTCGTAAGTATTTTAGAGTAATATATGCATTTTATATTTAATTCTCGTTAAAAAAACTATCTTTAAATAATTTGCATATTATTAGTTAGTAAGTATTTAAACCTTGCTTATCAATAAAAAAGCTTGAATTTTAAGAAGTTCTATCGACCAATTAAATTGTTAATACAAGAATCAAAACAAGAATTATGATAGACTATATTATATATCACAATTGCTTGGGTGCAAAATACATTTTTGTAAACAATATAAATATCATAGGGTTTGATTGGTCAATAGTACTATGATTATGAATAGATTTCTTTTAATTAACTAATTCTATTTTCATAAAAAATTATTAGCTTGTGAGTACCAAATTGTTAAAGCAAATTTTTTTGTTTAAAAACAAATAATACAAATTTAAAATGGATCATAAATATATACTAATATACGATTAGTGAGTGAGTATTTAACCATGCAAATTTTTAAAATTAAAAATACACTTTAATCAAATTCATATTTTTTATACATTTATTAATTATAGAGAGTGGGTATTTGAAAACACTAATTATAAATTTAAAATATAATTTAAATATAATTATAAATTATAAATAATTTATCTACAATATACAATATTACTAGGCAGTAAGTATTTTTGATTATAGATTATTAAAACTAAAATAACGATTAACAATCTATAAATATGCACATAATTATAGTCGGTAAGTCAACACTTTTAAACTGAATTTTCTTAAAATCAAATAATATATCTCTAAACAATTCACATATGTATTATTAGTGAGTAAGTATTAGAATTGTTCATATTTTTATTATTTAAAGTTTCATTGATCAAAAAAATAACATTTACCTATACGACATTACTAGCATGTAAGTATAAAATCTTTGTAATTCAAAATAATTAAAATGACTCTAATTAACTATCTTTATTCAAAAATTGCTAGTCGGTAAGTATTCATACACATTAAAATTCAAATCAATTTTAACAAAAATTTCTCTAATTTGCAAAATTGATAGTCGGTTTGTATTAAAGTTGTAATATTCGAAATTAAAAAAAATTATTGATTTAAAATCTAATAATACAACTATTTGAAACAATAATTAGAGTGTGAGTATTATTAAACATTCTGAAATTAGAATTTTTGCTAATTTAAAAATAATTCTAAACAATTCTACGCTTGAAATTATTGCATTAGTTTGTAAGTATTTGGAGTTTAGGTTTTATATAATACTGCAAACTTCCTACTCTAGCTAATTCAAAAGTAATAATTATATTACGTACCTTAGAGGGTGAGTATATTATGTAATAAGTATTTTTTTAAATTAAAATTTTCAATTCAAAAATATAACACTATATATTTGCATACTATAATATCAGAGAGTAAGTATATAGAATTATTAGTATTTATTAATTGATCCTTTTACAAATTAAAGACAAGCAGTAAAGTATAATTCTAAATAATCTGCACTATATTATAGCGAGTGAGTACTTATGGTTATAAACATTGTTAAATTTTAAATCATAGTAAGGCCTCATATTTGAGTATTCACTTAGGAAGATTGCTTTTTATGAGGTTTTACTGTAATTTAATTCAAATAATAACCAAAAAATTCATGCAATATATTAGGATGTAAGTATTTTTAATTAATATTTTTTAAAATTAAGTTCTTATTAATGCTAAAAAAAATCTACATATTTAATAGTCAGTAAGTGTCTATGACTATAAATATTTTAGATAAATAACTACAACAAACTTATTATATATATACACAGTGGCTCTCGATATAAGATATAACGGATATTGCTTAATACGGAGAATTATAATGGAACCAAATTATAATTTACTATAATATCTTATATATCATGAGATTTTGATATAACGGAGCTTTTGATATAACGGAACAAAGAACTGGAACCATGGCCTCCGTTATATCGAGAGCCACTGTGTACATATTATCAGAAAGTAAGTACCTGAAGTTATAAACTAAAATTATTATTAATTTAAAAGTAACATAATGCATAAATTATTAGCCTGTAAGTATTTAAAGTCAACTTTTTTATGCAAAGCTAAAAATTTTATTTAAGCCAAACGTAATACATCCATGTGCTATACGTATATATAGTCTGTAAGTATTTAGGATTTTTAATCAAATTCTTTTTAATAGTTGATATGTACTTAAACAATATATATTACAAGATCGTAAGTACTTATCTAGAATTATGGACATTTTTAAAATCAAAAAGCATCTTATTAGAAAGTAAGTGCATTTATGAGCAATTTTTACCGTAAATCAAATTTTCCAATAAAAAAAAAAAATACATTTTAACTATATATTCTGCGAATTCCATAAGTATATAGAACTATAAGTATTTTTTGTAATAAAAATTCTCTAACATAAAAAACAAATGACTGTACATGTTATTAGAGAGTGAGTACTTAAGATCATAAATTCCGTATGCTCAAAAATAAACAATGAGTTCTAATTATGCATAAAATATATCAGAAAGTAAATATTTAAGCATTTATATAATAAATTACTCTTTAATTCAAATAAATAAAATAAATAACATATCTCTAAAAATTTACAAGCCCGTAAGTATTAGTGTTATGAAAATTTTAAAATTAAAAATTCTTACCAACAATCAAAAGCAAATAACGTAATCTTATAAAATTACCAGTCAGTAAGTATTTAAATTTTAAAATAAAGTTTTATTTGATTTAAAATAAATTTTAAACAATTATATAATATAATAATAGTTCGTGAGTATTGAGAAGCAAATATTTTTAGATTTATATTCTTTTTTTCAATAAGAAAGCATCAAAACAAATTACGTATGCTCATGACAATATTAGGATGTGAGTAATAATTATAATCATTTTTAAACATAAGACTTTCTTTTCAAAAATAATATAATCTTAAACAATCCATGTATATATATGCAGTTTGTAAGTATTTATAGTCAATATTTTAATAAATTAAAAATACATCTTGACCCAAAAACTAACAGTAAGACTCTAAATAATTCACTTACATAATCACGATATATTAGAGAGTAAGTATTTATGTTTAGATATTCTAAAAATTAAAGTTTTCAATAAGTTAAAAATAATTACTTTAAATTAGCAATACGTAAGTATATGAAAATACCGCTTCGTAATTAACAATGATAATTTAATTAGAATAAAGACATGATTTATAAAATTCTATAAAGTTTAGTTCGTAAGCACCAAGAATAATAAGCATATTAACCAAAAACTCTCATTAACAATATGAAATTCATACAATATTCTAGAACGTAAGTGCTAAAAATTTTTAAAAATTTATATTTATTAAAATATAAATATTAAGACAAATTATATGCATTTTAGTTCGTGAGTATTTAAACTATAAAATATTTTAAATAAAATAATTCAAAACAAAGCAAACTACTTAAAAAATCAAAACAATTACCAGTCTGTGAGTATTAGTTTTAAAATCAAAGCCTTAATTTGATGACAATAACAAATCCTCAAATAATTATATATGTTAATATTGATAGTCCGTGAGTATTTAGTATCAATTTGAATTCTTTTTAATTAAAGCAATACATTACTGAACAATCCACATATGAATACACATCATATGATTAGAAGGTAAGTATTTAGAGTTAACCATTGTTTAGGCCAAATTTTACATGGCTAACCAACAAAGATTGTCATTAGAAAGTAAGTATTTACCATATAAATATTGTTCAGCATACAAAACAACTCTAACTAATCTACAAAACCACAAGCATGTGAGTATTTAAAGTTATAAAGTCGAACATAATCAAAATTAAATAACTTAAATATTCTACCCTACGATCACGAATTACCAGTGTGTAAGTCTAATATTTATAAATTAAATTTTATTTTCAAATAATAATAAAATAATAATAAATACTGTAACCCTTATTTAGACAACTCTTTGTACAATCGTGTGTATACCATTTTTTTTAAAATGAAAGTCTTTCTATTAAAATCAGTGAAATTAAATTATTCATATTTAACATTATATCGAGAGCCACTGTGTACATGATTTTATTTTTATTAGGTCGTGAGTGTTTATATTCATAAATTAAAATTCTGATCAATTTAATAATAATAACATTAATGATTTAATATGTATATAAAAAATCACTAGTTTGTGAGTATCATTTGTGGAATAATTTAAACCTGGAAATTTAACTAATATAAGCACTTTACATGAACTTAATAGACGGTAAGTAATTGAGTAAAATTATTTTCAATTCAAATTTGTTGATAAAAACGAGCGTTGCCACTTAATCTACTGTTTATAAGTCGGTGGGTATTTAATCAAATATTTAAATTTGAAATTTTCAATAATTTAAAAAAATTACTAAACAATTAAAACACAATATCTTCAGGGAGTAAGTTTTATTATTAATTATTTTTGATTCAAATATATAATTATAATATTATATTTATAATATGATTTTTTACAATATTTATTATACATGTATACAAAATTGCAGGCTGTGAGTATTTGAAATTGCATAAAATGTTAAAATAAAAAAATCTCTAATTTAAAATAAAAAAAATCTCTAATTTAAAATAAAAAAAATTTAAAACATAACACAATATTACTAGTGAGTGAGTATAAGAATTATAGTTTTTAAATATAACTACACAGTGGCTCTCGATATAACGGAGGCCATGGTTCCAGTTCTTTGTTCCGTTATATCAAAAGCTCCGTTATATCAAAATCTCATGATACACAGTGGCTCTCGATATAACGGAGGCCATGGTTCCAGTTCATTGTTCCGTTATATCAAAAGCTCCGTTATATCAAAATCTCATGATATATAAGATATTATAGTAAATTATAATTTGGTTCCATTATAATTCTCCGTATTAAGCAATATCCGTTATATCGATGGTCCGTTATATCGAGAGCCACTGTGTATCATAACTCAAACAATTCATAAACATATGCAAATATACCAGAATGTGAGTATTCAAATCAAAAAATCAATTATCAATTACAAATATTAATACTCAAAATTCTAATTCTACCTTGTTAGACCGTGAGTGTTTAAATTCATAAATATTTTAAAATCTAAATTCTTCAATTCTAAAAACCATAACCTTATACAACTCTTATATGAATGCACCACATAATGTATTACACATACTAGCAAGCAAGTATTTAAAGTCAAGCAATTCAAATTAAAGTACTAAACACTTTTAAAGCATATTTACAATTTCAACTGATCTATATATATTATTAGAGAGTGAGTATTTTTTTTAAAATGATAAATACTTTGGAAATCAATCTTTTTTCTAAACTTATAAACAATAAACATGACTATAAACAATTCATACATACATTCTAGAAAGTGAGTTATCTTAAATCAAAATTTTGTTAATTCAGAAAATATCGAGTCTAATCATCCATTAATTCACATAGTCGGTACTTATAACCATTTTTAAATGAAGTCTCTCAATAATATCACTAAATAAAATCATTAAAGAATATATTATTCTTGCAATAAGATTTCAACAAGAATTTGGAAATTGGACAAGCAACAATTCTGCTATCGATGAATTCATTCAAAATATACAACTTGAAGCAGAAAACATTAATCAAATTATTGAATGGATTCCTTTTGAAACGTTTACAAATATTAAGTATCTTGCTGAAGGTGGCTTTGGCACTGTTTACAAGGCAGTATGGAAAGATGGGTATATCGTTGGATTTAATAATGAAAATGGCAAATGGAAGAGAGCACCACAAATAACAGTTTGTTTAAAAAGTCTTCGTGGTTCTAAAGATATAAAAAAGGAATTTTTAGAAGAGGTTAGAATTCTATAGCACATTTAATTTTACATTATTTATTTTAATCAATATTTATTTTAGGTTAAAAATCAACATAAACATGGAGGTAAATCAGCCATTGCCATTTACGGACTAACTAAAGGCCCAAATAATGGTGACGAGTACATGATAGTCATGCAATATGCAAAACAAGGAAGTCTCCGAAAATTATTGGATAGAAAATTTTATCAATTAACGTGGATGAATAAAATAGAAAATCTACTTTATATAGCCGAAGGACTTCATGCAATTCATAAAGATGGATTCGTGCATAAAGATCTTCATTCCGGAAATATAGTTAATGAAGACATTACCAGTTCTTACATTACCGATTTTGGATTATGTAGGCCAGTGTCCCAAGATTCAAGCTCTGGAGATCTTTATGGTATACTTCCCTATATTGCTCCAGAGGTGCTAAAAGAAGTAAACAAAAGATACAGTGCGAAATCAGATATTTATTCATATGGAATAATCATGTCTGAAATTTTTAATGGATATCCTCCATATCACAATATTCCACATGATATTATCCTAGCAAGTGAAATTTTTAGTGGGCGTAGACCTAACATAGGACGCAGCGTTCCTAAACTACTTTTAGATTTAATGAATAAATGTTTAGTTGATGAGCCTCATGAACGACCAGATGCTAAATATTTAATAGATAAGTTGAAACTATATCGCCAAGATTTAACTCATAAAAGTGAATTGCATAAGCAAGTCGAGGGAGTTAAGAATATTGATTATAATAAGCATGAACTCAGTTATAAAACACATGAACAAGCTATTTTCACAAGTGAATTCCAAAAATCTTTTAAACTAGTGAACACATCGAATAAAGGTAATTTAAACATTTGTATTTGAAACTGGATTGGAACGTATTGTAAATTTATTAAAATAAAATTTTTTTTTTTTTTAAATCAATTAATGAAAATTTAGATTTTACTGAAGGATCAGATGGGATGATTTTGATGCTTCATCGACAAATATGAATACAAAATAACTTTTTAAAAATGTGAGTTTTTTCTTTTCTTTTTTTTTTGTGCTTAAAAAAATTATATCAAATCATTTACAATTTACATACTTTAATGTAATGTTATTACATTTAGTCTAGATGCTGTGTTAAATTATTATATTTTCTCATTTTTTTTCTATTTTATATTTTATATTTATTCATATTTTCTATTATGAGTTGTCTTTGAAATCAGTTTAGTATTCCTTCAGAATGCGATATTCTAGATTTATATAATTGGTGTTGTTGTTTAAACGTTTATATATATATGTAGACACCAATTATAATTAGAAGTGATGAGAAAATTTTAAATAATTACTATATAGTAGAAAGTATTGCGTCACAATTTGTGCATAAAATTCGGTATGCAGAATTTCTTAAAGTTAAATTCATGTCGCAACAAATGGTCAATACCACAAGTCAAAATTAATGCAAAAAGTGTCGAAACTAATAAAATATAAATTGATTTCATTAATACACCATTAAATAATGGGAATAGTGCACAACTGTTATAACGTAATTTTAGCTATTCGTATAACATTTTAAATAAAAGTCAATAGTACTAATGGGTATATTATTGAAATATGCTTAATTATAGCCACTACAGTAATGATGCTCAATTGCTACGAAGGATCAAAATAAGGAATCCAATCAGTGATTGAGCGTCTCTAAATAGTTTATTAAATATCTTCGAAATTTTTCAAATAACAAACTATTCTATTATCTACGATTTTCATATCAACTTAGATTCTATTCCGACATATAACATATATACCTTACTCATAATTTGCGTTAAGTACTTCAAGAAATTTTGCGGAAATATAATATTCATTATTATTTACAGACAAGCTGTTGATTTTTTTCTTTTAAATGTTTAAAGTAGAAATTTGTATATTGCTTATTCATTCTATTGATATGCTAAAATAAGAAGACAACTTGCGCATTTAACTAGCAACCAACAATAATTTGGTTATATGGTGCTCATGTAACTTATTCTTCACTAAAATTATCATATTACGTACGTACTATTGTAACGGTTGATTGGGAGAGCGGATAAAACAATATAGACAATAGTGCCAATTTACGCTCCAACCGTGTACGGTGAGAGAGATATAAATATAAGAATATAGAGGTCACGAGGGTTAGAGAGAGGTCAAATATGCAATACGTGGAGACCTAATAGTTGGTCTATCACTAAATCACCACAATAATAAAAAGACGCTGACGCCGGTGATGCTAATATGGGTGATATCGATAAATTGATATCAATAAAAATAATAATAATAAATAATGTAGAGGGAAGGTGGGATCAAAAATGGGTATCACGGGGTTTAGTGTAGGCCGATAGGGACACTTTTACAACAGTTAACCCAGTGATTACCACGAATTGTCACCCTCAATATAATCACATAGTAATTTTATTGGTCCAAAAATATAAACAAATATCTGTATAACTATAAGCACATCTAATCTCAGATCGATCCTATAATCTCAACTACCCAGTATCGCCGTCAAAATTTCACTATCACTTGATTTTGTGTGGCGCAAACCAATAGCAAGTCACGCCTTGATGTAATGTAACACAAGCGGAAGGTCAAAACAAACACGTTCGCTTTTTCAAAATCGCTAATTTCCCTAAAATTTGCATAAGAAATAACACCTTTCACACCTAACAAAAAAATTCCCTTAAGCAATTTTCTATATGTCTTGCTAACATTAAGCACTATAGGAACCCGAACCCTAACCCTAACTTAAACGAACTTGGAAGTTTTTTGGCCATAGTCATGTGACAATGAAAAGTGACGGCGATCCTGGGGAAGATCACATTATTTTGCCAATCACAATTATTTTGTGATTATATATGGAGGGAGATAATCCGTTATCGTTCATGATCATCACTGGGTTAACTGTTGTATAATCTTCCCGGCCGATATATAGTCGGATATCGGTCAGGTGATGTCTAATGGAAGTGGATGTAAGCAGATTTAAGGATTTCTCGTAGGTATTTTACTGGTAAGGTAAGGTATCAACTAGCATAAACAGGGGATTCTAAAAGAAATAACGTTTATCCAATAGTTAACTAAACTTAAAAAACTTTATTATAGGACTATCGTTAGACCGATATGAGTATTAACAAGATCTCGTTACACAGAATTCGAGTCTTAATAAAGCCGATTCGAGGTTACAAGTCAATTCAGTCCGTCGAATTGAGTTACGACCCTATGAAAACTCGATACATGGGAATGCATGTAAAAATACGAAATTGTATGCGGGTAAGCACGGGTTTCATAATCACTGCACGGAAACTGCACGGAAACTGATCATCCAAAAAATTTAATACACGTTATCACACGAAATATTGAAATCCGTGCACTATCGTGCATAGTATTATAACCATTTATTGACGTGTATTAATCTTAATGATCACATAATTTCCGTGCACTAACGTGACAATCGTTAAGATTCTTAACGATCATAAATTTCGTGCACTAACGTGCACAATCGTTAAGATTCTTAACGATCATAATTTTCGTGCACTGACATGCATAATCGTTAAGATTCTTAACGATCATAATCATAATTTTCGTGCTTTGACGTGCACAATCGTTAAGATTCTTAACGAAAGTTTCAGTTCACTGACGTAACGATCATCACAATCGTTAAGGTTCTTAACGATCATTTCTGTACAAAATGTATGATCATCACAATCGTTAAGACTCCTTAACGATCATAATTTCAGTGCATTAATATCGTGATCGTCACAATCGTTAAGATTCTTAACGATCATAATTTTTGTGCATGATATCACAATTGTCACAATTGTTAAGATCCTTAACGATCATAATTTCATGTACTAACATGATGATCATTAAGATCCTTAACGATCATAATTCCGTGCATTAACGTGATGATCGTTAAGATTCTTAATGATTATAAATTCCGTGCATTGACGCGCACAAAAACATTTATTTTGTTGTTTTTTTTTTTTTTTTTTTTTTTTCACTTATCAATAATAATTTCCGTGCATTGACGCGCACAAATTACATTTGATTTGTAAGCAAATAAATATTGCTTTTTTTTTTTTTTTTTTACTCTTATCATTTTTATCATCTTATATTTTTTTATAATTTTTTTTTTTTACAACTCATTAATTTTTATATAATTTTTTTTAGTTATTGTCATTGTTTAAACTATCCTTTAGAGTTATTGCCTTAGAAGCTACTCTTTTGGAATCACTATCATTTTTGGTATATGTTTTTCATCATTTTTGGTGGTATCGCAGCTTTATTTTTTTTTACTATTATTTTTTTCTTTTATTTTTTATCTCTTTGTATATTATTGCATTTTAGCCTCTCCCTTGAGTTACTGCCATTGGAGTTGCCACAAACGAAGTTGTCCCTATTGGAGTTATTTCTAGAGTAGTCATTTCGATTTTTTTTTTAAACCTTTCATTTTGGTACTATTACTTTGTTTTTTTTCGATATTATTAGTTGCTGGGTTATTTTTAAAGTTGGTAGTTTAATAATTAGAAGTATTTTCTTATTCGCATGTAAATTATTAAATTAAACTATTTGTATTATAAAATTTAATTAATAAAATAATTAAATAATTAAGTTATTTAATAAAATACAAAATTTAGTTATTAATAAAACTTATAAAATTTAGTTAATAAAATAATAAAATTTAGTTAATAAAATTGAAACAAGGACGAGTGAACACGGAATTTTGGGATTCGGGAAGTTTTATTTATTGATCAAGCTAAGTATAGTAGTTATATATTCATTGCTTTATATACTAACAATAATTCTCTTCTCTTCCTTATACCCCTTACCTAATAATGACTACATTTGTTATGCGCGTTACTATATACCATGACTAATGCTATGACTAACTTATTACTATTGATAATAACCCTACGTAAGATCGGTAAGATCGGAACGAACTTCGAACCACGGGATGGAACTAGTTACGGGTCCGCGTCATGGTCTTGCATCATGGGTTTCAGCGTCACGGGTTGGATTGTCATGGGTTTCGTCGTCACGGGGAGTGGCCTTGCTTGTGACATTATCCCCTTCCTAAGCCCCTTCTTTCGCCTGACAATTTTTTTTCCTTTTTAAGCTTCATATCTTGTCTTGGCTTGTGCGGGTATAGCAGGTGAAATTCCCGTACTGCGTCTTGAGCATGAGCTACATTCTTCCATAGTTCCCACGATCGTTCACTGGGGTCATACCCCTTCCAATTGATTAGGTAATGGAGTTTCCCGCGTATTAGTTTCGAGTCGAGTATTTTTTCAACTTCGTATTCAGGTTCCTCATCGATAATTACTGGCAGTGGTGGATCTATTCGCCGACCCAGAATTTCATTCTCAGTGTATTGTTCCAAAAGAGAAACGTGAAACACACTGTGGATGTTGAGTGAAGGAGGTAGGTCCAAACAAAAAGCTACCGGGTTAATTTGTTTCTTGATGCAGTAGGGCCCTAGCTTACGGTAGTCCAACTTCTCACAGGGCCGTTGAGTACTAATATTTTGACGTAGGAGCCAAACTTTATCTCCAGGTTTGAATAGAGGGTTTCTAATCGTGATTTGTCTGCATTTCGTTTATAACGTTCTTGCGCTCTCTCTAACTCTTGTACAAGTTCTTTTTTTATTTGTTGTAGTTGGGTAACCTTGTCTTCTACCGCAGGTACATTAAAATGATAAGGCGTATGAACATCAAAGCGAGGGTGAAAACCGTAGTTGGCAAAAAATGGGGAGGTATTAATCGAGGAATGTTGTATGAAAATTCTGCTAGGGGTAACAAAGCGACCCAATCGTTCTGGTGGTAATTTATAGTGCATCAATACCTGATTAACTCTTTCACTTTGTCCATCCATTTGAGGATGATAAGCGGAGGATAGGTTAATCTTCGTCCCTAGGAGAATAAAGAGATGTTTCCAGAACCGGGAAGTGAATTGAGGCCCCTGTCAGAGGTTATTTCCTCTGGAACACCATGTAAGCAGATCACCTCATTTAACACGAGCTGAGCTATCTGTTCAGCAGTGATATTACTGTTACAAGCTACAGTATAAGTAGGCCATTTTGGTTAGCCTATCTACTACCACTAAGATCGAATCGAAGCCAGACGACAAAGGTAAGTGAACAATGAAATCCATAGTAACAGATTGCCATTGCCGGGATGGGATTGGTAATGGTAACAATAGTCCATAGGGCTGGTGTCTAGGTGTTTTGGACCTGGCGCATGTGTCGCAAGTTTTGATATAGCTACGTACAAAGGACTTCAGTTGGGGCCACCAATAGTCCCTAGTTACTAACTCTACAGTCTTTGTTGCTCCGAAATGTCCTGCTAACTTAGAGTCATGCCGTGCTTGCAATATGTCAAGTTTTTCAGCCATGCCGTGTATATATAGTAACCCGTCTCTATATAATAATCTGTCTTCATAAGAGAATTGGTGATAGTCAAAACGTACCTTCTTCCCCTTGTACTCATTTTCCAAATGTTGTATTACATCAAGGGCAAGTGGATCTGACTTTAACTGATATCGAATACAGTCCAGAAAATCTTTGTGGACTGGTACCGTTGATATTGTGTTAATGGTCATCTTTTCTGGGCCCAACATCACAGTGGAAGATACAGGTGTGTAAATTGAATGGGGTTTAAAATCAGGTCTTCGTGATAGAGCATCCGCCTGCCCCCTGGACAAAACGAGATTTCGAAATCATAATTGGATAGGAGTAACGACCAGTGGGCTTGACATCGATTGAGGACTTTGGTGGTGGTAAAGTACTGAAGATTTTTGTAATCACAGTATATAACGGTCTTATGTGGGACACCTTCCATGTAATGGCGCCATTGCTTGAAGGCCGTTACTATTGCCAAGAGTTCTTTATCATAGATGTCATAGTTCAACTCGGCTGGAGTAAATTTTCTGGAATAGTAAGTGATGGGATGCAGGTGACCATCGTCCTGGTATTGAGATAATATTGCGCCTAAAGCATAGTCTGATGCATCTGTTTTGAGAAAAAATTGTTTGGTAGGGACCGCGTGGACTAGAAGAGGAGTAGAGGTGAATGCCATTTTCAGGGCGTCAAAAGCTAATTGTGCTGATGCAGACCACTGGAATGGTTTATTTGTTTTGCGGTTTAAGTTAGTTAAGGGGGTCACCAGCTGGAAATAGTTCTTTATGATTGTCGGTAATAATTTGCAAACCCTAAAAATTGCTGAACCTCACGAAGGTTTGTTGGTGTGGGCCAAACAAGTAAACTCTCTACCTTTGTTGTATCTATTTGAATTCCTTTAGGTGTGATCAAATAACCTAGGAATTCTATACTATTTTTGTCAAACTCACATTTTTCGAGTTTAGCGTATAAGCCAAACTGTTGAAGTCGTTCGAGCACCTTCTTTATATGTAGACTATGTTCCTCTGGAGTTGAGGAATAAATCAGGATATCATCTATATATACTATGACGAAATTATCCAAAAATTCTCAAAAAACATCGTTCATCAAATGTTGAAAAACCACCGGCGCATTGGTAAGTCCAAACGGCATTACCAAATATTCGAAATGGCTATAACAGATGCGGAATGCCGTCTTCCACTCATCTCCAGGCCTAATTCTAACCAAATTATAAGCACTTCTTAAATCGATTTTTGTGAAAATACAGGCAGTTGCTAGCTGATGTACCAGCTCAGTTATGAGGGGAAGTGGGTACCTATTCTTTATGGTCACCTGGTTTAAACCTCGATAATCCACGCATAATCGTAGGGACCCACCTTTCTTCTTAACAAAAAGGACAGGGGCTCCGGCGGGGGACTTAGAGTGTCGGATAAAACCTTTCTCTAAATGTTCTTCCACATATTTTTTAAGGGTCTGCAGCTCAAGTTCTGATAACTCATAAATTGGCCCCCACGGGGCTGTTTCCCAGGTACCAAGTTAATCAGACAATCATACGGCCTATGTTCGGGTAACTTTCTAGCTTACTTCTCGCTGAACACATCGCTGAAATCACCGTATTTTGATGGAAGTGATGACATATGTATACCTGATTTTCCACTTATGGTGACCATATGAAAAACATGAGCTATAAAGATTAGCTCGTCCTTGTTTGTTTGTTGTTTCTCCAGTGATAAAGGTTGGAAATGCTAGTTACAAGCAGCATCAGAAAAGGTCAGTGTACTCCTCCGCCAATCTATCGACGGGTTGTGTGCTCTTAACCATGACAACCCCAAAATAATTGGATGATGTGGTAAGGAATCAAATTGAATGTTATTTTTTCTGAGTGATTCTGAAAACAGAGCGTCAGTGGCCAAGTTTCATGAGTGACTGCTCTAGAAGAAATTTCGCGGCCATCAACTACTTCCACCGATAACGGTGTTTCTTTCTTGTTACTAGATAGACAAAGATTACGCGCACAAGTGGAATCAAGGAAACGCGCTCAAGCTCCTGAGTCAATCAACGCATTGACGTTTATCATGGAATTATTCAGAAGCTTCAAAACTACAGATATGACGAAGGCTCCTAATAGGTCGGATGAAACGGACTGCTTGGGGTTATATTTATGCTTAACATCCAACTGCAGCTCCCCTACTGCAGTTGGGGCTCCCCTTTTCCACAGTAGCGTCAATCCGGTGCCTCGTATTATTATTATTATTATTAATTTTTTTACTACAGATCTTGGCAAAGTGTCCGGACTCGCTGCAATAAAGACAAAGCTTGTTCACACAGCGCCTTCTTTTCTCTTCTTTAGAGAGGGTTCTTGATCTTACAACATCTAATTGCATAGGTTCGAGGAAAGAACTGGCAGTACTAGAGGTTGCTGGTTGGTTCTAGTTAGAGCCACTTGTTTGACGCTCTCGCCTTCTTTCAAATAAACGGTTGTCGCACCTAACAGCCTTAGTAATGGCATCATTAAGAGAGGTCAGGTCATCCATAGTAAGTAGTAGATCTTTCACGTCATTCCTGAGGCCAGTTCGGAACTGATCCATCAACGCCGTTTCCCCCAATCAAGATCACAAGAAATTTGACAAAATTCAGAGGCATAACTGGAAGCTGGTTTAGTACCTTGGGTAAGTTTCCTAATCTTGTTAGCTGCTGTTCTGGCTTTGTCAGTTTCTCCAAAAGTAGCTTCAAATTCCTTAATAAATTCATCCAGATCTCCGAGTAATGCTGACTCCGTTTCAAGAAGTGGAGCAAACCATGCAAGGGCAGGGCCGGTTAACAAACTACTGATAAGGCCTACACGAGTTGAGTCATCTGAATAGCGATTCTGTTGCATTTGAATAACGAGTCGAACCTGATTGATGAACCCTCTAAATTTAGAACGGGTTTCATCGAACTTATCAGGAAGACTGACTTTCGGTTCCCTTTGCTGATTAAAAATAGGAATTGCTTCTTGGACTTGAGGTTGATCTTGAGCTTGAAGTTGATCTAGGGCGTTCCGAAGTTCCAAACTCTTCTGTCGCAATGCCTGGTTCTCCTGTTGAATCTGATGCAATGCGGCTAAGATGTCATTAAGTTCGGCCATTCCTTGTGATATTAATTTTTTTTTTATTAATTTTATTTTTATTTTTATTTTTATCTCGAAAGTAGAAATTACTAGAGGGCAAGAGTTATAGCTTGATCAAACTGAAACAAGAACAAGTGAACACAGAATTTTGGGATTCAGAAAGTTTTATTTATTGATCAAGCTAAGTATAGTAGTTATACATTCATTGCTTTATATACTAACAATAATTCCCTTCTCTTCCTTATACCCCTTACCTAATAATGATTACATTTGTTATGCGCATTACTATATACCATGACTAATGCTATGACTAACTTATTACTATTGATAATAACCCTACTTAAGATCGGTAAGATCGGAATGAACTTCAAACCATGGGACGGAACTAGTCACGAGTCCGCGTCATGGTCTTGCATCACGGGATTCGGCGTCACAGGTTGGATCGTTATGGGTTTCGTCGTTACGGGTAGTGGCTTTGCTTGTGACAAAAATAATGCATATACGATATATGTTATTATATATATATATGGACATATGCTATTATATGTTACCTGCATGTAAATATGCATGAGACAATGCACGAGAAAACACATAAAATTGCACGTAAGTACATGCAGCATTGCACAGAATCCGCGCCCTTTTACGTGCCATGAACTTGCTTTCCCGTGCATTGTTCCGTGTATATTTACGTGCAGGTTTGTGTTGTCACATATTCAAACTTTTCCGTGTATTTCAGTATTATTCCGTGCTATAATTTCTCATAGGGCAAAGGGTTATTAAAGTTACAAGTCGAATTCAAAGATAAGTATAATTTCGTTATTTAGAAGAAAATATGATTTATTCAATGATAATAAGGAAATTCTTTATTATAATTCATAGAACTGATTTTTTTTCTGGCCCTCGAACTTGAGGCCTTTATATACATTTTTAATTCTATCTAGTTTTACACGGCTTGGACTACACTGCCTTAATACTCGCTACATTTACGCTCCACTGGCTACGTTCACGCTCCTTTGGCTACGTTTACGCTGCTGTTTTTACCCCACTATGAAGAGTCTTTCATTATTGGGGCTATGCATACGTTTGTGTTTTCTACCCGCCACACTACCTTAACTACACTTACTTAGTGGGCTTTTCAGCCTATGTTGGCCCAACAGGCTCAAACGGCTGCGTATACATAGCCATCAAATGTCATTTCATATAATTAAGCCACCAAGCCACCAATTATTACCATTTAGTATAAGATATAAAATGTATAAGAATATTCTTATAATTTTACTAAATTAGGATGATCACGCTTTTCTATGAACTCGCGGAGAATATACTGTGTAGATAAAATTTATTAAAAAAAATATATACAAATTTTTAATTCATTACACTATATCAAAGCAACACGAATGTCAAATAAGATAGCTGTGCAACATAATTGCAGGAACAGGAATTTCTTGTCAATTCATTTTATGTTTAGCATACCTAAATGAATCTAACTATAAACCAATTCTTGGATTCATTATTGGCCCTAACCTCTGGCGCTTATATACTGTTGAACTGCAAATTTGGTAAAAAATATTCTGTCGATTTGTTTTTGTCATAATGTTCCGTGTCAGATAACTTTTCAATATTGATACAAAACCTGTTCACCATGCATATTGGCTTTAGGGGTTTCGACAGTTTTATAGCAAACAACAGGTTTGATAGATTTTACAGTTTTGATTTTGCTCAGAGGTTCAACAGTAGTTTTTTTTTAAAATTGATCTAAGTCGAATATGTCACTGTACTTCAATAATATAATTTAAGAATGAAGTTTGCTATTTATCGCTAGTGGTGATCATCACCAATGTATATTTTGTATCTTTAAATTTTTCTATGAAATCACCTTTGAGGCTCTAACAAAAAAATTTTCTCATAAAATTTTGTATAAACTATGCCCCCTGCCCCATCCCAGTTCTTACCCTAACCCTAATATTAATCAAATTTTAATTTTTATTTCAGCAAAAAACTTTTATTAATTTTTGTTAATCACTGGTGATAATCACCGCTGGCAATAAGTAGTAATTTTCTTTAAGAATAGCGTATTATAATAATAGCATATTCATTAAGTTTCTTACTCTCTTAAATGCATGCAAATCATTTAAAACTGTTCATCTGAATTTTCTTAATTTCTATAATTTCGATTCAACTAAATAAATTATAATTCATAGAAATGTATTTGATATCCACATGAGAATCTTCGTTAAACTTTTATTAAAAAATAACTAGTATTAGTCTATGGTAATACTAAAGTTAGACCGTTCAAAGTTGAATAGTCAGTTAAACGTCATTCCCCATCTCTCCCCCGAAATTAAATAAGCCAATCACAATACAGGAAAATTGTCAATAATCATGTGATTAAAATTGACCAATAAGATTTAATCAAATATTCTGTGGCATATATGTGTTTGTCTAAATCCCCGCGCCTGAACACAAAATATTGACGTTAACCAACTAATCAACTTTGAACGGCCTTAAGTTAGTATGCAGCAGAATTAGATCATATGTGCTATGTTGATTTAACACTCCTCTTGTAATCAACCGTATAGCCGCGAAATAACGCAACTGTACAAGTAAAAATGTAATTTTTTTATTTAAATGATTGGAGTGCGTAAGAGTAAAACCAAGAAATAAATATTTGCCCCTAAAAATTAGCAATACCATTCTAAATTATCAAAACGTCAATCATCAATTTTTTAGAGGCCAAATTTTAATTTCCTTGGTTTTCACTCTCAAGCAATCATTGGATGACTACATACAGGCAAAATTTCCATCGATTGCTAGAAAGTGTAACGAATGAGTTTTTTGTTTGGATTCCGTGGAAACGCTACAGGATATTTTCTATATGTTATGCTTAGATCCCGCGGCGTAGCTACAGGTTATATATGCTTAGGTCTCGTGGTAAGTTACAGTTACTTTTGCAGAAAATATGTAAAGAAAATTAAATCAAAGAAGCAGCCAACTGTGCATCCAACCAAATGTTAGATTTTGTGGGTCATTGAACATTCATGTAAACCATACTCTCCATTTTCGCTTAAGGAAAATTCTATCCGTATGCTTATTGTCCAAAGCGTAACGAGAACTCTATGATAGACAGTTGACATTTGAATCCGTTCACGTGATCATTGATTTGCCAATTAACTACAGTATAGATATCGACACGATTTAGCCTGATGCTTATTAACTGTTATTCTTGGCTTCGGATAGTTTTCCTAGATGTGCGCTGTTCAATAGAAAAGAGGGAAATCTCTTTATAAATCTTGTCAAATTGGCCAGATTTAAAAAGAGATTTCCCGCTCATATACGTGTATATTACACCAGCACAGTGCGTCAACAAACCTACATAGCTCACCCAAAAAAATTTTTCGATCATGAGACTTTTTGTGCCGCAAACCAATTGAATTTTAGGATCAGGTGTAATGTAAAAAAATCGCGCTTTTTATGATTTTTCATAAGAATATTTCTAACTATAACCAGTGGTGACAGTGTGGTGACTGTCACCACCATTTTGTGTAACCAAAAAATTTAATTTATTAACAAATAACTATAATAATTAAATTAAAAACACATTTATTATGCGATTAATACTGTATACTTTTTTCATCTTTTTTATGTAATACGACTATAATATGCATTTATTAAAAATTTCTAGGCAATAAATATATCACGAAACATAACAATTAATTTGTTACGATCAGCAACACCTATAGGATAAGCAAAGCAATATAAGTCTGGAACTACAAATCTTTGCATATGCTGAGTATAGAGAGTGTGTACTTATTATTAAGTCCCAAGCTTGGGACTGGGTTAAAGTGCACTTAAGAAGTGTGTGCACTTAGAGAGGTCTGAATGTATTTGTTAACATATATCCTATTTAAGGTAAAATAAGGTGCTTCTTAATTATCTTCTGAATTATTTCATGGATTACTAATTACTTTGAAACTTTATAAAATAATAAATAAACTTTCTAATTTTTTGTCTCACACTCTAGGAATTCATTTTTATGGCTTTGAATTCAACCTTGTAATAGAAATTATTACTTTAATAGACTTTTTTATGATAAGATGATTTTTAAAAATTAGCCAATTACAATAAAGCCTGGTATACTTATATATGCTATTATTAAACTATTTTTTTTATTTGTTTATTATTTTATATAGATATATTTTTATATTGTTTTATTATACATGATTTAACAAAGCATTTATATTTTAATGTTGATTATCCTTCACTTTGTTAGCAATTATAATTGAATTTTGTTGTTAAAACAATAGCAGAATTAGTTATTAGTAATCTATAAAATTATGGTATTATCAAATACTATAAATGCCATATAAACTTATTTAATACAAGTATAATTATAGCTCAAAAATTGCGAAACCAATTTAATAACAATTTTATAAATCAAAACTTAGTGATTGTGTAATTGCATAAAATTGAGTTTTTGTAGAAAAAACTACTACAGTCTAACCTTTCTATATTCACACTCATATAATCACACCTTATACAGTTGGACCTTCCCAATCTAGTATATATGGTCAACAAGTTTATTAGATTTGAAATATTATAAACTATTAGATTCATATAGCAGAAACAGTTAGTAAATTAATTCTTAATAAGTTTTGCCAGGTTATTAGTTTTGACAGAATCTGTTTGGAAGGTTCAACTGTATAAGCACTCCAATATTGTGCAATAGACTTAAATATACAGTCAACTCTCTCTAATCTGACTCCTCTCTAATCTGAACACTATTAAACTCTTTTTAACCAAACAAAATTGTAAATTTTATTATGAAGTTTGAATTAGCCATATATAACTTTTGAAAACTAAACTTTTTCAAATTTTTATATAGTAAAAATCAGCATACTGGTATTCAGAATAAAGAGAGTTAACTTTAGTAAAAAAAACTTATTATAGCCACAAATCACTTTAATTACTATTACCTTAAAAATTTAATTTTTTATTAATTTATTAATAATAAAAAAAAGTCTATTTGTAACAGCCTGTTACATATTTATTTGTAACAGTCAATAAGGCCATATTAATATTAAAGTAGGGTAAAGTTAAAGTTAGGGTCAAGATTAATACAGAATTGCATGAGGATTATTTTTTGTTATAAGTATAATAAAGGTTAAATTTTGAGCTATAAATGTGTAACAATAGATTTGTCCTAATAATAAACCTTTGTTATAACCACATAAATATAGATTAAAAAATTTGATTGGCCAATATTCATAACCTTGCATATTTAAAATTTTCTATTAAAAATTCTTAAAGGTTTGAATTTGGATGTAACTACCAAAATGTTTATCTCAATAAGATAATTCTAATGAGCCCAAGATTATTAAAATCTAATCACAAGTTTCTTAGATCATTAAGAATTTGTGTCACTTCACATGTTTAAGAATTGATTAAATTTAAATATCTGAGTGAAAAATCTTTAACGATCTCAGGATTCTGTAATTAGATTTGAACGATTTTAGACTCATTAAAATCTCTGCATTGTGTTGAGCACTAGTAGTTGCTTTATCCAATTTGGGCTATTGGATCAAAAGTTATTCACTTTCAAACATATTATACTAGAAAAACAGAAACTGTTAATGTCCGGAGCTAGGCATTTATTTTTGGCTTTTAGCTAAAAATAGAGCCGATGAATTAGATAAATTGATGATCATCTGAATAAAAGATAAAAGTATTAACGATACCCAATACCATGATCTCTATGAAATTTATCATACCTGCATTTAAATGTAATTGTCAACTTCGATCATGGGCAATCTGCATATTTCCGCGTATGGCTCATACTGTATATTAGATCTACAAATCATCGGTGTTGTTAAATGAACATGTTAATTGGTAATTGTCGCATATTTTTATTATGCTATTTATTACCTGAACAATAAATTATACAATAAAAAGATGCGACAACCAATGAACATGTTCATTAACAGCACTGATTGTCCTGCATACGTATTCGTTACAGCGGCATCTAAAAATGTCACGCGACGCGTACGATTTTAATATATATATAACGAATTATAATTTTTCTTAGGCTCATTTCCGGAGTTTTCGTATTGTCATAATTAAATGATCATTAGATATAAACATAATGCAATAAAAAATTAATGTTTTAACTTAAATATCATACCATTCTAAATTAATTTTTTTTTATAATTAAATGAAATTGGGTTATTACGTTTTATGATGTGATATAATTTATATAGATAAATAAAAATGCAAACTTTCAATTGAATTAAAGATACGATCTCAATTACTAGATTACAACAGCCACCTTATTGGCTCTGTACGAAGTTGTTTTTTTATTAAATCTATGTGGATATACAAGTTTATATAAATTTTATATAAATATTATAAAAATTTAATACAATAATTTTTATATATTTAATATAGAATTTGTGAAAATTTATTTGAACTTATATAAACATAACTATATAAAAAAATTATATAAATGTTATAAACATTATAAACAATATATCAGGAACGAATGCATACCAGAAACGAATGGTTTATATGGTGAGTTAAGTGATGATGTCCGCAAAATCTTAGATCTGATGGTCCGCGTGACTTTGTTTATTTTTCACGTAAAAAATTCATCACGATTTGTATTGTACCTTATTATTTAGCCAAAATAAGCCACAAATATTCTAATAAATCTAAGCCATATATCAATGCGTACGTACACACAATGCATGACAGATAATCGTTACATATACTTTGTACATGCGTGCGTATATACTGACATAACTGCTATTGCTTTTAAAGTAAACTCTTGAGCATATATTATTTTTCAGTCCTTTATCACTTTTATATTATATTAGCGTTTTCCTCTAAAATCCTGTTGACTGTCAAAATATTTTTTTGGTTTAATGAGGCTTACGAGCATAACGACAATTGAATATGGCTTATGAACGCAATGAATAATCTGATAAATGTTTTATTGGTATCAATATATGTTTTTCAAATAAAAAAGGTTTAGCGTTATAATTTAAGCATTATAAATTCTAGTTTAACACCAGAATTTATTTTTAATTTTCCTTATTAAATATGAGTTAAAGCGCATGGCATTGAATTAGGGGTGTGCTATTTATTATGTATTGTCTTTTCATCAGAAGATCAACCACAATACTGATGCGATATACTGTGATCTTCCTCCCTCTTTCCCAAAAAAACTTCTTAATATATAGCTAATTTAGGTGTATTCACATAAAAAAGAAAAGGTATTCTATTCTATATAACATAAACTGCTCATTCTAAAAATTTTATTTGTTTATCGTCATTAGGAATTATTCATTAATATATTACTTTTGTTCTCTCACCTAAGTGCTGAAACGGTAGACATCAAAATGTATGTATAGCAACCACAGTTATCTTCGATAGAGATTAAAAATACTCTTCATTTTCACTTATTATATGTCAAATTACAGGGAGTAAGTATAAAGTTTATTCATAAAATAATCATAATTCATTAACTGCATTCTTCATTAAATTTTACTTCTCTGTTATTCAATTGTTAAATTACAGCTAGTAAGTATAGAATTTATTTATGAAATATTCACCATATTTTACGATTAATAGAAATCATATATTAAATATTACTTTTCTGTCTACTCGCATGTTAAACCATTAGCAAGTAAGTAATTTATAGAATATCTACAATTTTATTATCAATATAATTATATACCATTAACTAATTCCTTTCTGTTTATTCACATATCAGATTGTAAGTTAAAGTTTTTCATAAAATTTCTTGTTCATTTATCTTAATAGCAAATTATTCAAAAATATTACTTTTATTTTTTCACCTCGTATTAAATTAATAGATTGTATGATATATTTATGAAATTTTAACACAAGCTAAAATTACCTATTAAAATATTACTTCGTTTACTCATTTATGTATTAAATCACCAGCGTGTAAATATAAATTTTTATTGTACTTATTTCATCATCAATAGATTTATCTACTAAAATTATCTAATGATTTTACTTCTTCTTCCTTTTTTTTTTTTTTTTTTTTTTTTTTTTTTTAATTTTTTTTTTTTTTTTTTTTTTTTTTTTTTTTTTTTTTTTTTTTTTTTTTTTTTTTTTTTTTTTTTTTTTTTTTTTTTTTTTTTTTTACTTTGCATTCAACTGATAGTTTGTAAGTCTCGAATTTATTCATTAATAATCACCACACCCTATAACTAACATAATTTTATATAAAATATTGCATTTATATATTTCATTTACGTGTTAAACTACCAGTATGTAAGTAGAGTTTATTCATAAAGTATACATTTTGTCAAATTGAATTATTCATTAATTATCCATCGAATATTACTTCTATTATTTATTAAATTACCAGTGCGTAAGTATAGAATTTTTGTTTATAAAAGTTCGATTTATTTTTATTGTCAAAAATACATTAAGTATTGCATTTCTGTTTGTTCACAATGTATTTAACTACTAGGTTGTAAGTATCGAGTTTATAAAATAATTTCTGCATTTTTAATATTAATAGAAATTATCTATTAAGTATTAATTTTCTGTTCTGTTATTTTTATTTCAAACTGCCAGGATGCAAGTATAGAATTTATTCATCAAATAATCTTATTTTGTGCCAATAAGGCTTTAATTAAATATTGCTATATTTTTTCACTTGTATTAAACTACCAGAATGTAAGTATAATGTTTTTTCACAAATAATCACTACATTACATTGCCAATAGAAATTATATATTAAAATATTACTTAATCTACCAGCGAGTAAGTTCATTAAATTATTTATACATTTTACTACTAATGAAGTTTCTATTAAATATTTTTCTGTTTGTTTACTTATATAAAAAACTATCAGCTCGTAAGCATTAGCTTATTCATAAAAATTATTACATTTATCAATAAAATATCATTAATGTTATTTCTTTGTAAATGGCAGGGTGTAAGTATAGCATTGTTTCCCCCATAAAATAAATCAGTCATCATATTTTGTCTTTGTTGGATATTATCTATTGAAATATTAATTTTCTATTTTTTTTTTTTGTTTGTATATTTAATTATCAGCGCGTAAGTATAAAGTTACTTATAAAATAATAATATTTTATCTTAAATATGGATTGTCAATTAAATATTACTTTATTATTCCTCATATGTGGTAAACTACCAGATTGTAAATATTAAATATAGAATTTATTTATGAAATAATCTACTATTTATTGTCAAAGGAATGATAATTAATATTACTCTGTTTTTAAATTACCAGCGTGCAAGTATAATTTATTAATAATAGCATAATTACTATATTTTATGTGTCATCAATAAAAATTGTCCATTAAAGGTTATTTTATTATTTCACTTGCATATTAAATTATAGTGTGTAAGTATAGAGTTTATTCATTAAAAAAATCTATTTTTGTAATTAATAGAAATTAGCTATTAAATATAATTTCTCTGTTTGCTCACTTATATGTTTAATAAGTTTGTAAGTATAGATGTTATTCATAAAATAAGGAAATTAATTACTAAAAATCTTTTCTATTTTCTGCTTAAAATACCAGAATGCAAGTATATTTATCAATAACTTTATTTTATTGCCGGTAGAAGATATTTATTGACTATTATTATTTTTGAATTCTTTCACTTACATTATAAACTACCAGTTTGTAAGTTTATTCATAAAATAATCTACCGTAAATTCTCAAAATAGTAGGCGTTGGCATTATTTTTGTGTTATGGCCCGAATAAGTTTAATTTATGGGCGTTATTCGAGAATTTACGGTGTCATATTATCGGTAGTATAATTTATTCATCAATATCATTCCTCTATTTTTCATTCATATATTAAACTACAAGTGCGTGAGTAGAATTTATTTATAAAACAATAGCATAAATTTTATGGTTAATAGAATTATACGTCGCCGCAACTGAAATTGAAAGCGGCTGAAACTGGAATTCGGATTTCTTTTACTAAATTTACTAAATTCCTTTATATTCTTTTATTTTGAGCTCTAATCCTAAGCCTTAACCTAAAAAAGGGCAAAACGCACCTAAAAATTTCTAAAAACTTTAGTAGTAAAATGATTCTAATTTCCAGCTTTAGCCATTTCAATTTCAGCTGCGGCATCTAATAAATATTTCTTATCTTTATTATCAGTATGTAAGTATAGTATTTACAGTATTTATAACAACTATAACAACTGCAAATTTTATTATCAATAGAAATAATTCATTAAATATTTCCCTCTGTTCTTTGTTGCACATTAAACTATTAGAATGTAAGTATAAAGTTACTTATAAATTAATTACATATTTTCATTGTCAATAAAATTATCTATTAAATATTTACTATTCTTTATTTATATGCTGAACAATCAGCACGTAAGTATAAATTTTATTTATAAAATAATAACTGCATTTTATTAAATTTTATTTTTGTTTTTACTACCAGCGCGTAAGTATAGAGAGTTTATTCGTAAAATAATTATCCCTTTTTTTATTAGCAATATGAAATTTTATCTATTAAAATATTATTACTTCTTTTTTTTTTACTTATTTTAGACTGTAAGTATAATATGCTTTATTTATTTTTATTATTAAACAATAGAAATTATATATTTATTTAATGTTTCTCTCTTCTTTATTCATTAAACTAGGCGGTAAGTTTAGAGTTTTTTCATACATGTGGATTGCATTTCCCCGACATTTATTTTCACAATAGTTAAGGGTAGCTCACTATTTAGAGTTAGCATTAGCTAGTGTAGTCAGAGAAGTCATTGTTGGTGAAACGGGGGTGAATTCATTCATATGGTCTTGCATTTATTTTCAATCAAAATTATTTATTAAATATATTACTTCTGTTACTATGCCTACTAAACTACTAGATTGTGAGTAAAGACTATTTATAAATAATTACTGCATTATATGATATTATCAATAGAAATTTTTATTGAATTATTACTTTTCTTTCATTTTACTAACTGTCAGTATGTAAGTGTAAAGTTTATTCATAAAATTATTCATAAAATATAGTAATCTTACTAAATCATTAACAAAAATTATCCTTTAAATATTTTTTCTCGATTCTTCTCTCGTTAAACTATCAGCACGTAAGTACAAAATTTATTCATAATATTTATACATGTTGTAATCATTAGAATATCAATAGAATTTTTCATTAATACTGTACTACTTTTCTGTTATCTTACGTCCAGCGCGTAAGCTAGAATTTATTTGTATGATAATCACCATCCTATAGTTATAAAAATATCCATTAAATATTGTCTTCACTTACGTTTTAAATACCAGGAAGTAAGTATAGAGCTTGTTTATAAGATATTTGTGGTGACTAAAGCTAAATTGATTAATTATGAAATTTATTCTTTTATTTATGTGTCAAATTACCAGCAAGTAATTATCAATAGAGTTTATTTATAAAATAATTTATTAATTACCAATAAAAATTATCTATTAAATATTGCTTTTGTTTACTTTTATGTTAAACTGTAGAACGTAAGTTAAAATTTGCTTGTTCATATATAAAACAATTTTTTCAAAATTGTTATAATAAAGTTGCCTTTTCTTTTAAATTCCAGTGCGTAAGTATGAAATATATTAAAATATATTCATAATTAATCATCACATTTTATTGTTAATATGAAAATAATCAACTCAATATTACTTTTCTACCCTTTCACTTATATGTTAAACTACCAGAATGTAATATAAAATTTATTTATGAATAATCTTTACATTTTATCATCAATAATATTATTCATTAAATATCTTTATTCTTCTTTCATTTATGCGTTAAACTAGAAAGTAAGTATAGATTATCTGAAAATAATAACTATGTTATATTGTTGATAAAATACAAATTAAATATTCTATTTTTTTTCTGATTACGTATAAACTATTAGTATGTAAATATCAAATGAATTTTCTCATATTAACTTCAATAGAAATCATCTATTAAATATTACTTTTTTGATCTAACTTAAATTAATCACTAGTGCGTAAGTATAGAGTTTTTTTTTTACAAATAGTCATTACATTTTTATTGTCAATAAAATTATATATTTAACATTACTTCTGTTTCGTTAAACTAATAGCAAGTAAGAATAGATCTATTCAGAAAATAATTTATCATTTTATCAGCAATGGAATTATCTATTAAATATTGCTTCTCTGTTCACTTTTACCAGAACGTATGTATATAATTTTTTATAAAATTCTTACTGCACTAATTTTACTATTAGGTGAAAATTATTCATAAACATTATTTCTCTATTCTTTCATGTTAAATTGATAGTTTGTATGTAAAGTTTATTAATAAAATAGCCATCATATTTATCATCAACAGAATTTTCTATTAACTTTGCTTATTCTTCTTCGATTTAACTGTTAAATAATTAGTGTGTAAGTATAGAGTTTTAAGATACAAATAATAAACATACATTATTGTCAATAGAATTTAATATTAAATATTCCATGTTCTTTCTTTTTACGCATTAACTAACAGGCGGTAAGTTTAAATAATCGACTTAATTTAGTGCTTAAAGAAATTATTCATTAAACGTTACTCTCTGTTATTTTTTATTTGATATTAAAATAGTGACCTGTAAGTATATAAAGTTTATTTTAATCACGTACTTGTAATAAAGAATATCTGTTAAATATTACATTTCTATTTTTTCATTTAATAGTGCGTAAGTATAAAGTTTATTTATGCACGTGTTATCGTCAATAGAAATTCTATTAATATTGCTTCTCTTCTTATATATTAAATTATTAGAAAGTAAAGTATAATGCTCATTTATAAAAGATTTACTCGTTTTATCATATAAACAGGATTATCAATAAATATTACTTCTTTTTTCGTCTATTTACATGTAAACCAGCATGTAAGTATAAAGTTTAATTAACATAATGTATACGTTTCTTATTGTCAAAAAATATTAATGTTGATATTATTTTTTTATTGTGTTAAACTACTAGAAAGTAAATAGAGTTTATTCATATAATTGAATATTTTTTTGTTAAAAGAAATTGTCAATTAAATATTTCTCTTTCCTTCCAATTGCATATTAAACTATCAGATTGTAAGTATAAAATTTATTTGTAAAATAATAACCCAGTTTTATCATTAATAAATAACGCGTCTCTGTTCTTTCATGTTAAAATATCAGATTGTAAGTTTTTAAAATTTATTTACAAGTAATCTCATCGATAGAAAATTATTAATCTGTTATTTCGTTTGCGGATTAAAATACCAGCGCGTAAGTACAGATTTGCTCATAATATAGTCTGCTTATTTTATTGCTAAATATGAAAATATCAATTAAATATTACTCTATTTGTTAACTCTCATGTTAAAACTGCCAGAATGTAAGTATAAAATTATAAAATATCCACATATTTATTACTATATATTAAATGTTAACTTCTCTCTGTTTTATCTCTAGTTTGTAAGCATATATAACATTCATTCATAAAGCGTAAAAATAATCACTACATTTTATTTATCATTCATCGAAATTGTCCATAAAATATCACTTTTTTTTCCAGAGCGTAAGTATAAGATTTATTTGTAAAGTAATTGCTATTGATTTTGATTTATCATTATCTATTAAATATTACTTCTCTGCTCTTCATTTACATGTTGAACTACTAGATTGTAGGTATAAATGTCTTGTTCATAAAATAAACCACTCAATAGAAATTATTAATTGAATATTGAATTATTTAGATTGTAAGTATGAATTTATTTATAAAAAGTTTATTTATTTTATTGCCAATAGAAATTATTAATTAAATATAAATCTCTTCTTGTTACACATATCTTAAACTACCAGTGGGTAAGTATAGAGCTTATTCATAAAAATAATTACTACATTTAATCATCATTAGAATTTATTCATTAAATATCTATATAATATTACTTCATTGTTCCTTTATTTACATGTTAAAATATCAGATTGTAAGTAAAAAGATTATTTATAAATCATTTATAGATTTATCTTTAATTAGTTATTCATTCTTTCTCTGCCTTTTTAAACTAATAGCATGTAAGTATATAGTTTATTCATAAAATACTTTACTAATTTTTGAATCATTAGTAACTATTAATTAAATATTAATTATCTTTTACTTATGTTAAACTGCCAGTGCGTATGTCTGGAGTTTATAACATTTTGGTCGTCAATTTAGAATTATCTACGTGTATTAAATATAATTTTTCTGTTTCTTTCACTTATGTGTTACACCAGATTGTAAGTAGATGAGTTATTCGTAAGATAAACTCTTCATTATCAATAGAAATCTTTATTAAATATTCTTTATTTTTTTCATTTATATGTTAAACTACCAGACTGTAAGCATAGAACTTTCATAAAAAATTATACATGCTATTTTCAATAGAATCAGCCATTGAATATTTCTTTGTTCTTTTATTCGCATATTTAATTTCAGTTTGTAAGTATAAAGTTTATTCAACTTTTTAATTGCAAATCTGAAACATCTAGTAAATATATTCTATTATTTTATTTGCTACAGGGTGTAAGTATCGAGTTTATTCACAAATCAATTTACACATTTTATTGTCAATTAAATTATCTCTCGGCTCTTTCACTTACATGTTAAATATCAGTTCGTAAGTATATAGCTTGCTCTTAAGATAACTATTATATTCATTGTAAATATGGGGTTACGAGTTAAAGATTACTTGTTTTTTTTTTTTTTACTTACGTATTAAACTACAGGGTGTAAGTATAAAGTTTATTCGTATAATGCTTGCACAGTTTATCTTCAATAAATTATCTATTAAATGTTCTATGTTATTTCACCTGCATATACCAGCACGTAAGTATAGAGCATAAATGATGACCATGTTTATTGCCGAAGGATTGTTTATTAAATATTAATTTTTGCTCTTTCATTTAACTTATTAAACTGCCAGCGCGTAAGTATAAACTTATTTCAAAATAATCTACTGTTTATTATTAATAAAATTTATTAAATGTCATTTCGGTTTTTTCACTTATGCGCAAAACTATAAGTTCGTAAGTATGGTGTTTGTTATGAAATGTTTACTTATTTTATTATCAAAAAAAAAAAAAAACATACTATTAAATACCGTATTATTCTCAATTTGCTCATTTAAATTATAAACTACTAGGATGTAAATATATTCATTCATAATAATCTTTTATTGTTAATATGAGATTAACAATTAAATATTACTCTCTTTCGTTTACTTACGTATTAAACTACCAGAGCGTAAGTATAGAATTTATTCATAAATAATCTGCACATTTCATCATCTATGGAAATTATTTATTAAATATTACTACAATGTTCTTTCATTTACATACTAAGTGTGTAAGTTAGAGTTTATTCATAAAGTAATCTACTCATTTTATTGTTATTAGAAATTAACTACTAGTATTAAAAAATATTTTATGTTTTCACTTATATGTTAAACTAGACGGTGAATATGAAATTTATTCATAAAATAATCTACTTATTTATTATACATTAAATATTAATTCATTTTTCTCTTACTTATACTTTAAACTTTAGAAAATACGTGTAAAGTTTATTTATAAAACAACTATGTTTTATCGTACTTTCTTGCCCATGACAAATTATTAAACGGTAAGTGCCATATAAAATTTGTTTAATAGAAAGCACTTTATTCGTTTTATTGTTATTAGAATTTTATTAAAAAAATTTTTTTCTAGCGATTCAAAGAGCCATCGAAATATAATTTTATAGATTAATTTTATAATTGGTCAATCTTATAAATTTATAAAGTTTTTAATTTTGAGCTTTAATGTCATAGAAATGTTATTTTATTTTAAAGAATTTACTTTAGAATAAGACAATATGAGAAATACATAAATACAAATTTTAAATATTTATTATCCAAACTTTTGAAAAATTCGCGATGTATAAATTAATTATCGTACAATTGAATTACAGTAATTGTGTTATGATTTAGTTCGTTTTTTTTTTCAAATCAGTTTTTAGAAATTATGGATGCAGATAAATAGACTTTAAAGTCGAATAAAAAACTCGCGAAATTTTAATTGAAAAATAAAATTGTTATATAACTAAACAAGTTGTTTGCTAAATATTATATTAAGTTTAATCAAATTTTATAATCACAGTAATTGTAATGCTTGTAATTATTCAAATTGACTTTATTTAATTAAAATCTTAAATACTTGAAATAAATACTATACTCACATGTTATTAACATGTTTACATTGATTAGTCGTGAATTATTAAAGCTTTTTTTAAAGTACGTAATTAGAATAAAGATTTATAGTAGCATAATATATTAGATACAGCATAATAAACATAAACCTTAGAGATAAATACAGAGTTTTAAATAATTTTACTTTTATACTTATTATTGAATTGTATGCAATTTATTATTGTTACATTATGAATATCAATACAGACAATCCAAATGACTTATTTCGAAGATTTAAAATTTATATTCACCAGAATTTTCGTTTCCATTCATAAATAAATTGTCAGACAAAGATGAATTGTGTTTTTGACGTATATCAACTCTATTGTAATACAATCAATATTTTCTGCAGATATCTTTTCGAGTTCGTCCAAAATTGTATTCAAAATTTGTCGTTCATTGGGATCAAGCGACTAACATTTAACAAAGAGATCAGCATAAGCAGGAGTTGTACCATCAACAAATCAGTTACGTACGGAGTTTGAATCATTTATTCCGTACTGATATAGTTAATGTAATGCGACTAATTATTTTATTTTTAATAACAATACTTTCATTGAAATATAAAAAAAATGCTTTTGCAAATCTAATATATAAATTAATACCAAATGTTGTTTATCTTGCGCACAACAAAAGTAGTTGATACTTTCGAAAATAAAAATAATCCATGCATTTTATGCTTGGAGCATCCGAATAAAGGAAACATGAAGAGCAAACAATAGATAATTCAACAAGAATCACAAAAATGTTGTAGAGCCGGGAAAGTTTGAAAATATCATGGAAGCTGAAAACAAAAATAAAAATAACGGACAAATTAATCTAAAAATATTAATAAGGTATATTATAAATCATCTGCCGATTTATTTTATTTCACTGTCACGTGATTTTGTGTGGCGCAAATAGGGTGTCCAGGATTATGATTTAACAATTTTTCACATCGCATATGCTTCGCATAATCGAGCAAAAAAAACGCGTGAATCACGTAAATAAAATATGACTGGTTGTTGGAAGTATGTTAATTTCATTCGGATTTGACAGAAAGTAAGTTCCTATGTAAAATATAAATGAACTTAAATACGAGCATAGTTGAGGTAAAATTTTTGGCAAATGTCCGAAAAATTCCGAAGAATAGAACTAATTACATATAGAGTACAATAAAAAAAATCGTATAATCGATCGAAAAATTTTCGCGCCTGCATAATTTACCTCATCGCATCACATAATCCTGGACACCCTAGGCGCAAACCAATAGCAGGTCACGTCTTGATGTAACGTAACACAAGCGGAAGCGTTCGCTTTTTCAAAAATCCCCATTTCCCTAAAATTTGCATAAGAAATTACCTTTCGCGCCTTAACAAAAAATTCCTTGAGCAATTTTACTAACATGTCTTGCTAGCATCACGCCCTATAGGAACCCTAACCCTAACTTAAACGAACTAGAGGTTTTTTGGCCATAGTCACGTGACAGTGAAAAAGTGACGGCGATCCTGGGGAAGATGCTATCTCAAAGTAAAAGTACAATTACACCATTAACATGTGAAATCATACGCCCAATCAAAAGCAAGATTTAGATGACACCATTCTAGATGGTGGCTAACCATACTCTGTTATGCAAGCATGAAACAATTGTTTAATCACGACAGTATTGTGTGTCGATTTGTAACAAAATTTTTTACGGTAAATCATGAATCAACAAATATTGAGAGTTTACAGCGGTTACAGCAGATCATTGCATTTTCCTGACACGTTTCTTGTTAATTTATTAAATTCGAAATTGGCATTTCATTTTGTTAGATATTTGAAATAAACTTCAAATTTGGCATATTTCAAATAAAACAGCTTCATATTAGCACTTGTAGCCAAATTCGGAAATGAGTAAAGTGATGGCTCTTTGTGCTTCATATAGAATCCGGATTCAATAATTGGATTTATCCAGATTCGGATTGCATCCGGATACACAAAGTAGGATCCGAATTTAATCCGGATGGCCCTTAAAGAATAGGATCGAAACAATAATAGACAATCAATTTACAGACAACACTACTTTACAACGGTTAATTTACAAACAAATTCATTTTGTAGATAATATGTTTCGAGATTTTTTTTAAATTACACCAATTACAAATTTAAATCCCTTACAAAAATAACAAGAATTAACAAACTTATCTGTGAATTAATCAACTATAAAATAGCCTTTCCTGTAATTTATTGCGGTTTGCGAAATTATGTGAAATTTGCAATTTAGATCTTAAGACTATCGATAGAGAATAGTTCGCATCTCGTTCCATACGATATAAGGCGGGACCAACTGGATTCTGTGTTTTACATTACCCCACCCTCAGAGTCCCCCTCTCCCTCATAGTAAAAAAAATTTAGATAAGTATACATAAGACTACGGGAAATTTCGGAAAATTTTATACAGTCACGGAACAATTCGGAGTTTTTTTTTGAAAAAAAATTTTTTAAAATTTTATTACATGAACCACCCACTCCCCCACCCCCTCTTCCGGTGGGGAGAGTAAAACACAGAATACAGTTGGTCTCGCCTAATTATGATCCATGATATATTAACGTATTCTCTATATAATACTAATAATACTGCATTAAGCTCAGTATTTATTGCCATTTTTTATTATATCGCAATAATTTTTAGACATACTAAACAATATCGGACATGTTCTATAAAAAGATATTTTGATATTGATATGAATAAGCTTTCTGTGCCATTTTTACCATATCCTATATTTTTGGACTAATTTTACGTATTATAAAGATTTATATGATCTACTATATGTTTTTGTTTCAAATAAGAATAACTTTTATTAATTTAAATTTCCGGTATTTTTAATTCATGTAATTTACTACCTATAAAAAAAGATTATCAAGCAATGCAGAATAGAGTAATATAAATTATTAAATAAACCAAACTTATAATTACCTTGATATTTATAACTACTATTAAATGAAATAAAACTGCTTCTATAATTTGATTCATTATCTATTGGCATATCTTCATTTTTTATATTTTGTAATTTTTTATCAGATTCAGATAATTCTAATAAAATAGTTTCGTTACTCTGCCATTCTGCAAAAATATCATAAATTTCTTTTGCAGTTGGTCGTTTTTTTGGATCCACATTCCAACATTTCTTCATTAAATCCATATAGCATGTTGCTGTATTTTCATAAATATATGGCCGTAAACCATTACATACTTGTAATTGGAATTGTAATGCTGATTTCTGGTCACAAGGAACAGGTTTACCGTATAAAATTTCCCACAAAATTATACCAAATGAATAAATATCAGATTCTTTAGTATATGGATGTTTGTTCAAGACTTCAGGAGAAATATATGGTAAAACTCCATAAATTCCATCGGAATTTAATTTTGAAGCAATATTAGCTGTTACCGAAAGCCTTAAATCTGCGATGTATGCACTTTTTAAACTATTTAATAAAATATTTCCACTATGTAAATCACGATGAATAAGATCATGAGAATGAATTATCAGAAGATCATATGCAATACATTGTAATAGATTTAATTTATCTCTCCAATCCATTTGTGCAATGACATGTAGATTTTTTCGCAAGCAACCTTTTAAAGCACATTCCATGACAAGAAAATAATCTTTAGAGTCTTTATCTTTTGATACACCGAAACAACTCAAAAAAGTTGGATCTTTGAGACCGAGATCACAATATGCTTTTAACTTATTATTAAAGGAAATATATATTTTAATTGTTAAATTTAACTATAAATCATGAAATATATAATTGTCAAAAATAATTAACAAAGATTACCTCTCTTATAAATTCTTTATTATAATTGTTTGATGCATGAAATAATTTCAGTGCAACAGGTCTGCATACAAATTTAAATTTATCCAACCATTCAGCACGGTATATAGTTGCAAAACCACCTTTACCAATAATTTTAAAATTTTTAAATTCATTTAAAAAATCCAAGATAACTGATATTTGCTTTTGATAAATATTTTTTTCAAATCATCTTCAATTTCTAAGTCATGCACCAATTCGTTTTTAACTAATATTTATTTATAAAATTTAATAAATGTTAATGTTATATATAAATAAATTAATAACAATATCAGTTATAGTTTGTAATAGCTTAAATAGATAAATAATACCTAAAGCTAAATAATATTCTCTACTCCTGCAATCGGCAATTTAAATACATAAATACCAAAGTTATTACAAGATTGTAATTTGATACTCTGTAGACAGGGTTCGCAATGGGGCCGATGGAATTCGATGGTCACGCAAATGACTGAAAAAACTAATACCGTTGACTCCATTCGGAGATCAATTGGCTACATTCGCGGCTCCATTGCCAACTCTGCCTGGAGATTACCAATCGAATATCAAGATCAGATGTAATGAATTTTTCTTAAGTCGAAATTGCATTTATGAAATCACTTTTTTTAGTCCATTTTCTTGCCCAAACTGTATTTTAACGCAGATTTTCAACTAAGATGTTTTTGATTCAATTACATTCGATCTTACGATTTACAATACTCCTGCTCAAATGTAAATTATATATATATATATATATATATATATATATATTTAAAAAAAAACTCCCTTTGGAGACATTATCAGCGTACTTTATTAAATTAAATTTAAAATTTACCTATGACACCAGTATTTGGCCTTATCTAGATCTCTTATTACTCCAATTCCACATCGATAACATTCTGCAACACTTGGCATTGCGTCAAGGTATCCCATCTCTGCTGATTTTCGATAATGAATGAATGCTTTATTTTAGAGCTTGTACCCGTATAAGTGTTACCCGGGTAACCCGGTTAACACCTGTCAACCGGGTCATAGCTATCGTTAACTGGGTGACCCGAATTAATTATCCATAAGCATGATAATGTGACGCACAAACGTATGTACAGTACGTATGTCCGTTGGGAGTGAGGTCATTTTAAATTTTATTATTTAAACCCAGTTTATTTTCCGACGGCTCTAGCCGTTTGAGAATAAACTGATTATGTTACAGCTATTATCATGATTCTCGGGGCACCTGACATAAAAATTAATAAATTTATCAGTTACCATTATCATTATACGTAGTTTTTTAAAAAAATGCATATAAGAGAATTTATGATTTTGCATCAATCAATCAAAAAAACGGTTTACCCGGATTATTAAGATGACCCAGTTTATAATGTTGTAAACGGTGAGTAACCCGGAGCTTAAATTTTTTAACGGGTGCAACCTCTAAAAAAATTACATACCCTTAAGAGCTACCTCAATTTTGCATTAGCCAATCAAACAAACCGGGTCAACCGGGTCAACCGGGTAACCCGGATTTTTTAAAACAATCCGGTTTGTGACCCGGTAATAGTCTGGTAAACGGGCGGGTTATCCGGAATTTGAAATTTATTTCGGGTACAACCTCTACTTTATTTTCATCCTTTTCGACTCCGATTCCATATTGGTAACAATTTCCAAGTTTATATGTTGCTCCAATAAATCCCATCTCTGCAGCTTTTTGATAATAAATGAAGGCCTTATGTTCATCCTTTTCAACACCAATTCCATAATTATAACAATATCCAACACCAGCTGTTCCATTAGCGTTACTCATCTCTGCTGATTTTTGAGCACAAATGAATGCCTTAACTTCATCTTTTTCAACTCCAATTCCGAAAAGATAACAGGCTGCAATTTCATAAAATCCAAGAGCGCTTCCCATTTCTGCAGATTTTTGATAATAAATAAATGCCTTATGTTCATTTTTTTCAATCCACTTACCAAATTGATAACAACATGCAAGAATAATTTGAACCATAGGAGTGATTTGATCCTTTAAGCAATAATTGATAATATCATCTGGATTTTGCTTTTTCTTTATTAAAATGTGTTCCAATATTTCAAGAATTAAACCAGGATTTTGGTATATAAATCTTTTTTCTTTATATATATTACACAATTCTTTGACAATTTCATTAATAGAATCCTGTGATAAATCTTGAACCTTGTCATCTTCTAAATACAATTGGGTATCAATGTTGGCTGCTTGAGCAATAACTAATGAACTGTCGACTTTTTCTGGCTGATTTACAAATGAATTATTATAATTTGACATTTGATGAAGTTACTGTTTGGGCGGGCGAATTACAACGTTCTCTAAAAAGGAAGGGATAGTTAGAAAATTGTATGAGAAAATTGTATGTATATATGTCTTTGTCACGAACTCAAGTGGTGATATGACAAGGGAAGTTTATTTAAATAGAAAGAAATGACTGAATTAATTTATAATAATGGTGCATGAAGTATTAAGCAAATGGGTAAGAGAATATTAACCTCTAAGATAAATAAAAAAACATAAATAAAAAATAAAACGTCTTTAAAACAATAAGGTCGTCAAAAGAATTCGAAAATTATTTATACGTGTTTTGAGAGAGAGGAGTAAATTGATACATCTTCATCTAATGTTACACGACCTAAATCCAATTTAATATCGAAAATTTTGTACAGTCGGTAGCATTACCAAATAAGGTAGCTGCGCAATGTTGTCATGAAAATCAGGAACTGAAGATACAAATAGATTTATATTTAGATATGTAAATATGTATGAGGTTGAAGTTGATGCATATATGTATTATAAATTGAATAAGCAATAACATCAGCTCTTATATGTGGGGTAGTGAAAGAGTAAACTGTTATAACGTCAAGCTCATATTTTACACTTGTTCAAATAAATCAGATAGTATATCAAAATCGCTGATAACAGAATAGAGAAAATTTACTTGATAAGGTAGCTGCGCAACGTAGTTGCGCTAAAACCAGGGACGGAAGAGCAATATGTTATTGTCCGGAGCGAAGCGAAGGACTTATATTTCTATGCGCTTTGATGACCGAAATTACGATTTTGATGCATTCATAATAGAAATATCAAAACCGTAGTTTCGGCATTTTTCCGTCTGTAACGCCCCTGAAAAATGTGATCTGCGACATGTGTATTACCAGATTTTTCAGGGCTTACTGAACGCTTGCGTCATGAGCTCCGGACTTATACCGGTTTCCGGCTCCTAGTACTGTAGTATTTAAGATTTAATTGATAAAATATACTTACTGAATTGAATTTACAAGCATATACACTATTGTCCAATGCATACAGTATCTCCAAAAAACCGAAAAAAGTTCATGAATAAGAGCCATGATACTGTATGTAAGGTCGATGCTAACAATTATTGTAATTATTGAATTATGCTTTATATATGTGCTATAATTGATTATTAAATGATGTAAAATGTAAAACATCTCACCACAATCATATTACAATAATTCAGATCCGTGCCATTTCACCGACAAGTAATTTACCGACAGGATTAATTTACCGACGATTTCTTTTCTCATAAATTCTGGGACAAACTCATTTTCCGAAATTCCGTCGGTTTTGTCTTATAAATCATCTAGTTCTTCAGAAATTACATCGCTATTTTCAGAATGAATTTCCAAAGACAACGAAGTTTTAGGTGGCTTCTAAGATGAAACCGAAAGAACTTCGAGAAACACCAAATTTTTAGTTTGTCCAAAATTTATAAGATAGCTGTAATTTTCCAACAAATTTTTTTAAAAATTGCACTAACCTTAATCCTAACTTTAAGCTTAACCCTAACTATAATTCAAAGGAACCCAGTGATGCAAATCATACGTTTTTGATACTCCCTGCACCTACTTTTTTGATACTCCTGTATGTACCCCAAAATTACCCTACTTTTTTGATACCGATCTGCATATATACACGTGACTTGTATTACACAAAGGCCCAGAGCATTGTTTTTGCAAAAATAATTTTAGATAAAAAAAACTAATGTCGTGTAACGTTACACAAGTCTAATTTTGCCCGGCATTAAGCTTAATGCTGGTGGGCACTATCATGATAATGCCCCCGGCGGGGTTAGACATAATTCCGGCCACCCTAACCCTAAATCTAGTGGTACCCTAACCCGGCATTAAGCTTAATGCTGGTGGGCACTATCATGATAATGCCCTGGCGGGGTTAGACATAATTCCGGCCCACCCTAACCCTAAATCTAGGCGAGGCAACATCCAATCACAGTACACATACTGGTTACACAACATATGCATCTAGTATATGTACTGTGATTGGATGTTGCTTCGAACAATTAGTTTTTAGGGTTCTAGATTTAGGGTTAGGGTGGGCCGAAATTATGTCTAACCCCGCCGGGGGCATTATCATGATAGTGCCCACCAGCATTAAGCTTAATGCTGGCCGACACAGGGTTAGTTTACCAAAATTTGACTTGTGTAACGTTACACGACATTAGCGGCGTGTAACTATACATGCTGGCAAAACCCGGACAAATTCCAAATAATAAAAAAACAATTGCTATTTATAAAAGATTAAATAAAATAAATAATCTTAATATTTTGTAAATATATTATTTATAACTATAAGAATATATATGATTTGTTTAAATAAAGATTATTAATAAAGTTTTTGAGATATTAGTTATACTAGAATTTGGGATTTGGGATTTGGGATGACGGACAAATCCCAAACTATAGTAAGTCGGGATTTTGCCAACATGTATACGTGTAACTAAAAATTATTTTTGCAAAAACAATGCACTGGGCCTTTATGTAACATAAGTCACGTGTATATATGCAGATCGGTATCAAAAAAGTAGGGTAATTTTGGGTATCAAAAAAGTAGGTGCAGGAGTATCAAAAACGTATGATTTGCACTTCATGACAATTACATCGTAAAAATTTTTTGTGTTATACTAAATCTTTATTTGCGTTATTGCAAAAATTTGTATTAATTTGCAATAAGACATTAACTTTATATTAATTTGCGATTTGTTTCGGAAAACATTAGAAATTTATTCAAAATTTTGTCCTGACCTTGCTCGTCTTTTATGTTCTTTCATTTTCTCTTTCAGAAACTTAATTCAGCACACTTTCTGATATTATTAGCCAATCAAATTTATAGAATACACGTGAATTTTACCCTTAAATATTTGGTTTAATTTGCATTAGTTTGTATTAATTTATGGGAAATTCTAGGCATCTCTAGCCAGAGATATATTACTTATATATCTCTGGCCTTTTGGCCAATTAAATAACGCGAAAATCACATGACTAAAGGTCATGTATTGATCCGATTGCCGATCAAGATAAACGATCTTACCCCGCATCGCCGAATCCGGATAGATGAGTATTTTTGATATTTGATCTTTGCTACATTTTTTTAGATTTGTTTTTTTTTTTTGTTTTCGCTTTCGCTTTCGCTTTCTTTGTTTACAAATTTTTATTTCTTTTGTTTAGCTTGTCGTCTTTTGTCGTTGGTGTCGTCATTAGTGTCGAAGTTGGTGTCGCAGTTGGTGTCGTCACTGGTGTTGCAATTGTCGTCGCTTGTATCGCCGTTTTTCACCTAAGGTTTGGCGTTCTCGTGTTTTATAGCGTTTTTGAAAGGAACCTTTAGCGTTCTTGTAGAGTGATTTCCATGTTTTGCCGGTGTTCTTCTGGAAAGGTTTTTGCGTGTTCTTGCATGCGGTTTTACGTCTGGTCTTACATCTTTATTCGTTGGGGCCTGAAAATCAGATTTGGATTTGGATTTAGCATTTGAACGTGGTGAGGGGGGTTTTTTTTTTTTAGTTATGAGGGTTTTTCAAACAAAACTAATGTTTATTTCAGGTATAGAATTACATGGCATCATTTCGGCTTTAGAATGTCAAAAAAACTCTTTACAAGAAGTTATACTAATAAGAAGTTCGAGGTACTTAAAGATTGCAAAAATTTAGAAACGCTTCGTATTTTAAATTGTAGTTCGAAGCTGTTGAATTTATTAGGTTGTAAAATCAGTACTTTGGAGATAGTTGATTGCCAATTGATGTGCAGACTATACCATTAATTTTAGAAAAGTCGGGTTTATTACTACAGCGATTAAGTTTTAATTCATGAAAAATTGTTGCTTCTAGAAGCACTTAAGTTCAGGTGTTATTCCGCTGGTCTAGAAATTGGCACCGGATTATGAAATCGATATGGAAGTGTTTCGACTTTTTTTTTTCCTCTAATTTTTCTTGCTTGCTTGATGGAACTAATACTTGGTTTCTCTGTTCAGGCCGTTTCTTTGTTTTCAGAAAATCGGCACCTAAGTTGGAATTTTCTGGGTACTTCGGGGTATATACTTTTTTTTTTTTTTTTTTTTTTTTTTCTTATTGTTTAATTTGTTTTTAAATTTGTTATATTGATATTTGCTTATAGCAATGATTTGTGTGCCATTGAAATTGAAACTGAAACGGGATATGCTCCCGGAAATAGCAATAATATTGCGCCGTTATGCGGCTTAGCGTTGGCCGGTGGTTTCCCGCCTGCATTGCATAAT
>QKWP01000221.1:219668-295341 GCA_003550325.1 Gigaspora rosea
TTACATCTTTATTCGTTGGGGCCTGAAAATCAGATTTGGATTTGGATTTAGCATTTGAACGTGGTGAGGGGGGTTTTTTTTTTTTAGTTATGAGGGTTTTTCAAACAAAACTAATGTTTATTTCAGGTATAGAATTACATGGCATCATTTCGGCTTTAGAATGTCAAAAAAACTCTTTACAAGAAGTTATACTAATAAGAAGTTCGAGGTACTTAAAGATTGCAAAAATTTAGAAACGCTTCGTATTTTAAATTGTAGTTCGAAGCTGTTGAATTTATTAGGTTGTAAAATCAGTACTTTGGAGATAGTTGATTGCCAATTGATGTGCAGACTATACCATTAATTTTAGAAAAGTCGGGTTTATTACTACAGCGATTAAGTTTTAATTCATGAAAAATTGTTGCTTCTAGAAGCACTTAAGTTCAGGTGTTATTCCGCTGGTCTAGAAATTGGCACCGGATTATGAAATCGATATGGAAGTGTTTCGACTTTTTTTTTTCCTCTAATTTTTCTTGCTTGCTTGATGGAACTAATACTTGGTTTCTCTGTTCAGGCCGTTTCTTTGTTTTCAGAAAATCGGCACCTAAGTTGGAATTTTCTGGGTACTTCGGGGTATATACTTTTTTTTTTTTTTGTTCGTTTGTTTGTCGAGGCTAACTTGCTTTAACCACATGTTGATTTGAAAATCGATACTAGGCAAAATCGGGACATCGTGGTATGTATTTCATCCTTTTTTCTCTCTTTTTTCTCGTTTGTTTGTTAGAACTGACACTATATTTCTCTACCTTTAACGAATTGAAAGGTCAGCAGCTGCGGTAATTTCTGCCCCAATAGCATATATTAAAGTTGGGTCAAGTTGGATTTAAATTTTAGCTACCAAATTAACGCATTAATCGATTCTTTTTGAACCTCGATCGATAGTGCGTTTAACCCATCTTCCCCACTCTTGACGTTCCTTATTAGACCCAACTGCATAGGATATCGAAGACAATTCGTCGTTTATTGACATAGATTCAGTGGACTTAAAATGAGTTATACATGTAAAATGAAGGGATAAATTCGCCGCTGCAATGAATGTTCGTAATACAGTGTAGTGCGGCTTTTTTTTTTTTTTTTATACATATGAGGTGTAAATTAAAAATATAAATAAAGAGCAATTTGAAGTTAGAAATGGTTTATTAGTGAATGTTGCGTTCATAAGAAATACTTTAAAACTATATAAATTCTGTTGAATTTCTCAAAACCGATATACCTGGTGGATGAGTTTTGTATCAGTATTGGGAGGTTATCGGATTTGAAAGCATTATACTGTTGAACCTCCCAAAACTGTTCCTGTCAAATTCGATAAAAAATTAATCTACTAAGTCTGTTCCCGTTATATAACGGGAACAGACTTAGTAGATTAATTTTTTGTCAGGTTATCGATTTTGACAGGATCGGTCAACAGTAGGTTTATACTGTATATCTAGCAAAATTTTTAAGTCCGGAAAGTGAGGTCGGGCTTCGGGTTGCACAAACCTCTCCGGAGATTCGAAAAATGGGTCACGTGACCTCTGCCTATTTTAATTGGCTAATGAGCCAGAGATATATCTCTAGCTAGAGATGCCTAGAAGAACCCTTAATTTATATACAAATTTTTACGGGTCTCTGGGGTTAGGGTTAGGGTTAGGGTTAGGTAATAGGTTAGTTTAGGATAATTTGTTTAGTGCTTGAAAAAATGACGCAATTGCATGATTTCACATGATGTGATGATCACTGGGTTCCTTGTTCTTCAAGTGTCCCAAAACTGCAATAAAACATAATTAAAGATTTGGAAGTTCTCTGACATATTGAGAAAGCATAATGAAATGTTGAGGAAGGACTTCATATTTTATAATTTTATAAATGAAAATCTACATTAGCTAAAGATGCCTGACGAATGACGAATCATTCGTCATTGACGAAACCATTTCGTCAGGTGACTTCCAATTGACGAATTGACGATTGACGAAACCCCTGACGATTGACGAAACCTATGACGAATTGACGAAACCTATGACGAAACCTATGACGAAACCTGATGAGTTATATTTATACAAGATAGAGTTAATTACCGCGTTTATAAAAATTAAGAAGTGTTTTAATAACCCGTAAAAGGGTCTAATATAGTATCGCCAACAAAAGAATATAACCTAATTAACCTTTTAGGCAATTCCATAGAAAAATCGCGGTCAATAACGATAAGAGCTAAAAAAACGATGTTTTAACAGAACAGGTGATAATGTATAGAATAGCAGCGATAGAGAATCAAATCAATATAGGTTGGATAACATTATATTATATACATATTAAAATATCCATTACATTCTCGTTATCCATCGTGATTTTACTTATTTACGGATAACAAATCAAAAAGGAAATTAAATTTAGTAAATAAACAAAGCGCGTAAAGATAGAAATTTAGGGTTAAGGTGGTGTTGTTGGAGACTACAGCGATAGATTGGTGCTCATTATATGTAACATTTCGTTCCCGTCATGTTTAATTAGTGCACCAAGGTCGATTTAAACATTGGGTTTCAAGTATTTTAGCTTCTCTTCCTTCATTCGCACATGTTCAGAATATATGTCGGATTTATCAGGAATCGACGAAAATAAACGCGTGAACAATTTTGACTATTCTGGATCAACCCGACATAAATTTGAACACGTGACATGCGAAAGAAGAAAAAGACAAAAGCCAATGAAACCTTATAATGAAATAACATTCTTTTGAAACAATTTAAGGTTTAGTGTATCCAAGATCATTATGCTAAAGGGTTCCTGAAATCGATTTATCAAGGTTTATCAATTGTTAAAGGTTTGTCAAGGTTTCGTCAATTCGTCATATGTTTCGTCAATTAGTCATAGATTTCGTCAATTCGTCATAGATTTCGTCAGTTCGTCATAGGTTTCTTCAATCGTCGGGGGTTTCGTCAATCGTCAAGGTTTCGTCATGACGAAACCATGACGAAACCATTTCGTCATCGCAAAAAACATTTCATCAAGCATCTTTAACATTAGCTTTATTTGCATACAACTAAGTAATATACACCTTTAGCACTTCACTATGAAATGAAATTTTAAATGCGCAGGTCACAAGACAATCCGAAATGACCGTTAACAGAAAAGGAAAGATTTATGATCACACTGACCAACCAAATACAAGAGGTCACGGACAAAGAACCATAAGTAGCTGCGTAACACAGTCGCACTAAACCAGGAATGGATAATAAACTGTATAAATAAAAAATAACGTCTAGGGACATTGCTTGAATAATGGCTAGTATCACGGCCCTTTACAGTATGCGTGGGGTTTTACTAATAAACTTCACTCACTTGGCTATATGATAACTGATATATCATACAGGTACTACCACCTTTTACGTTTACACAGATACAGTTTTTAAGGCTCAAAATGTTGCGGGTTGATCAAAAACTAGCTAGGCACTTTCCCTTAGAATCGATGCCTTTATATTATTACTACTAGTGATACGGGCTGACCTCGGCCATCAGCCGGGCGGGCGGGCGGGTCGGCCCTTGACCCACATTCCTGTATGTCAGCCCGGCCGGTATATAGATGAATTTTTTTCGTCCGATATAATTTCATTGTATAACTTATAATTATTAGTTAAAATCACGCATAGAACATTTCTCAAGTTAGTGCTTGCAGTCGATAACTATCTATCCAACTAAAATCGAATAGTCGACTTTTCTAGTCGATATTTATTAATTTCCGCAGCCGGGTCGGCCCGAGAATTTGGCATCGGCCCGTATCACTAATTACTACACGTAATTTATGCACAAGTATTTTACTTATTTGCGCGGGTAGCACAAAACAAAAAAGAAAATCAGATTTTGTAAAAAATTTAGGGTTAGGGCCTTTACGTTAGAGGCTATAGGGTTAGAGTGATGCTTAAATATAAATAAAATTTCATTCCCTTCATTTTTAATTAGTGCACCAAGATCGATTTGAACTAATGATGCCTGACGCAACTCACATAGTTGAGCTGAGTCATGCGTCATGCGTCAGTGACGCAACTTATGGTTTCGTCAGTTGCGTCAAGGTTTCGTCATTCTTCATCAGCTGCGTCAAGCATCTATAATTTGAACATTAGTTTTTGCGTATTTTCGCTTTTTTCTTCTTTTACGCGTGTTCGAATTCTTCGTCGAGCTGATCCGGAATAGTCAAAATTTGCACTCTCCGATTGGCTATTTCCTCTCCAGGGGCTTGTATTACCCGCGCAAATAAGTGGAGCGTAAACAGTTTTTCCCGATTTTCATCGTTCCTTTCATAATGCACCAGCCCTTCACAGATGCATTTTGGCGCATCTAACGATCTACTTTTTATACCAGGTATTTGCAAACTGGAGAAGAATCGAGCCAAAGAAAGCAAAATAATTGCATACATTCGAAGTCATATTACTTTACACGGAACAGCTTATTTTTTATATTTTTTATATTTTCTGATTCGTAAAAACTTAAGCTACAGGTTTATCTTAAGAAGCATTGTGTGTTAAAACCAAGGTGTCAGGTGAAATTTTCAAAAATGTAAATTCGACAATTTATGAAAATCATATGATAAAATTTTGGATGTGACATTTCGTGTGACTGATAATATCATGAATTCTAAAACATTACAGTATAAGTTTTCTAAATTTCAATGCTGATAAAATAAAAAGGAAAGAAAATTTTTTATAATAAGTTTGTTGATAAAAAAAAATTACCTACTTTTTTTTTTCTTTTTATCGTTATTATTTATTTTTTTTGAAATGTTAATAAATAGTATTATTAAAGAATTCTTACATTTCTATCTTATATTTTGATCATAAAACTTTGAATGATTATTATAATTTTAAAAATTTATGGCTACAATAATTGTGCAACATATAGTTTTAATTTTTAATTGTGATGAATATTAAAAAAACTCTTAAAATTTATATTCCTAGAATTACAAAATTTTATAGAAGGAGCATGCCCACGTTGAGCAGCCTATGATAACAATGAAAAATTATGGCTACATTAACTGTGCAATGTATAGATTTAATTTTGACAAATATTAAAAAAAAAACAATCTTAAAAATTTATATTCCTAGAATTACAAAATTTTATAGAAGGAGCATGCCCACGTTGAGCAGCCTGTGATAACAATGCTTTTGCCTGTTCAGCATGACCATCTATGTATAAAATACCACCTAAATTATACATAGCATCAATGTTTCCTTTTTGTGAAGATAGTTCAAAGTACCTTTTTGCTTCCAATTTATCTTGAAGAACACCTTTTCCAGAAAATAAACCGTACCCATAACTAAGTGATCCATTTGGATCACCATAATCGGCTGCTTCTTTATAATATCTCATTGCAGCTTGTTGAAGTGTTTCTTTTGCTCCTTCAAGGACGTCCTTATAAAATTGAATAGGAGCCTTGAGAATTTTTTGATTGTTTTCAAGGTAATGTCCAATCCAATAGGTAGCTCTGGGATCGCCACTATCATTGCGGATTTTTATAAAACTATTCCATGCTTTGAGTGTATCACCATTAGGCTTTCTTTGCTGTTCAATCGCTTTCTCCAAACTCATTGGTGAATATTTAGGATCATAATTTTTATCGTTGATATCATCATCCCTAAGGTCTTCGTCCAGATAGATTCCGTATATATTCCAGTTGTACGCTTTATTTACACTTTTTTCGTTTGTATTAATTATACAATAGTTGAAAATAATATTTTCTTGAAGATTTGGCTCTGAACCAATTTCGATTGGCTCTTCTTTCGCATCATCAGAACTTCCTTCCAAATCTTCGTCTAATATTTGTTCTAATGAATCTTGAGAATTCTCTTGTCCTTCTTGCTGGATTCTCAATACGACTGTATTTTTTGCCCAATTTTTAAGAATAATTTTATGATAGGGCATGTTTTTAAGCTTAGTCACAAAGGAAGGCACAAGAACATTATCTGTGCAAATCTCTTCATCTGTTCTCAATACTATATCAGATTGAATGTCATCTATTTCACATTTTCCATAGATAACCTTAATATCCCTATAATCTAATTCCGAATATCCTTTCAATTTGGCAAGTACGAACCATAAAATCTTTGTTTCATTTTTGTTCAAACTTTAAAAAACAAAAGATTGTTAAATAATTGCTAATATTTATTAAAAAGAATTGCTAAAATGATTACTATAAATTATAATACCTTAAACCACTATTATTATGAATAAGTGCAACGCATCCCAGTCTACTGATGTAATCAAATGTAATTGTTACATTTGGAATAGTTTCCCAACATTCATTTTTTCCGGAATTGTCCTTTTTTACGATTTCGCCATATACTTGACATTCCCTATCGTTTTCTGAAAGTGGACCTGGAAAATCAATAATAACACTCGATTGATTGTCTAGGGTTAAAAAATTTTCTCCTTCGAAAACAATGTGACATTTGTCATCTAAAACAACTTGCACGTCACTGCAAGATTGATCTAAAACTTTGTAAGATGGCACCCAATTTTCAAAAGAAATAATTTTCCAATTTTCGGGAATATCTTTAAGAGATTTCCACCAAGATTCTATTTGATCTTGGTCAATTACTTTTCCACATTGACTAAGAAATAATGAAGTATCAATATTATATTTTTCATTCAATTCTACTAAACTGCTCACAATTTCTTCCCGAGATGTATTTTCATAAAATTCTATTTTCAAAGTCTCAACAGAATTTATTTTATAAGACTCGTAAGATCGTTTTAAAATCCCACCAATAATAATTGTTTTAGGCAATAAATGCCCATAATAATTATTAAATAACTCAGAAAGTTCTTTATATGGCTGATAGCTATCAATAGCTTTGTCTACTGCTTCAATATACGGTTCTGATGCCTTTATGTATGGTAAATCGAAAGAAAGCCTTGCTGCTTGATATATAATTTGACAAAAAACTTTTTTAGAAGATTTGTTTTTAGAATTTATTAAATCTTCTACTGGGTAATTCGAGGACGACTTAAAATCGATGAAAGGAGTTTCACTAATTCTCAATTTATCAGCCATTTCTAAGTCAATTCCGTTGTCCAGTAGGTAAGCTTCTTGTTGATTATTAGGTTGCGCCACCAAAATTGTAAGTTTGTTCATTGGAGTGATTTCAGGTTCTCTTAAAAATTTAAATGCGACCTTTTTTCCATATTCCAATTTTGAATGTTGTAGGAGAATGCCATACCGCAATGAAAGGTCTTCAATCCAATCACGAACATATGGTAATAAAGAAGGGTTTGACAATGACATCCATTCTGAAAAAGTTTCTTGCTTAAATTCAGGAGGAAGTTGTGGAATTAATATTGGAAGTGGTTCATCAACAGGATTTAAAGAAAAACATTCAAAGATTTTTTCCTTTAGATTATTATCCAATAATTCGTAGAATGGTTTATAACATTTATATAATATTAGTTCGACATCTTTGCAGTCGTACAAGTCTTTTAACCATGTATATAAATCCTTAACATTTTCCATAGATCTTGAAGGAAATGTTTTAAAACTTGGAAAATCTTCCAGTGATCCGTTTTCAAAAATTGCATGAGTTTCACCTTTCGCAAAGCTTATACCCCAATTGAGGTACACTTGGAAACGTAATAAGCTTTCAGCATTAATATTATGAGCATCATCGATCATAATTGCACCACCAATAATGAATTTGGTGATTATGTAGTCTCCATATTCATTAGAGATTTCGATTAATTTTGTTCTTTTCTTTTTGATATCTGAAATGTCAAGAGCATCCTTGATTTCGTGGATAAATTGATCTGTTAAATGACCTTCATATTCTACTTCACCAACTGGAATATGAATTCTTATAAGATCCACACCATATGGGACTTTGTTGTCTTTACGTGAAAACAATGCAAAATTATCTAAAAATCCCCATGGTTCTGTATTTACTTTTGCGAGATAAACAATTGGGGTAAAATGATCAATTTTCTCAGCATTGAACCTTCCATTATCGTCCAAGATGTGCTTTTTTCCCTTAACAAAATCATATTCATCCTTGTTACGGCCCTTGGTTAGTCCGAAACGTTTGACGAATAATTTCATTCTTTCTCTTTCTTGTTCCAAAAAATCAAAGTCTAACAAATGTTCAGTATTCACATCAAAAATATTGTCAGATATAGGATCGCAAGTATAAGAAATATCTTTAGGGTCAGGGACACGATCAAACTCCTGTATCTGATCTTTATTGTACACTTCCTCATAAGATATCTCTTTCAGTTCCTCAAGAATTTCAAAACAATTAGGTCTTTTATCTATAATTTAACAATGTTTGTTATTATTATTTAATCGATATATGCATGTGAGAAAAAAATTATTACCAGGGTTTTTGTCCCAACATTTTGTATATATATCGACATATTTAAGAGGCGTTCCGTTTATAGGTGATTCTCGAAAACCATCAATTACTTTATATGCAAGTGGAATATCGAAACTTCCATTAAATGGTAAGATACCATTATTCGATATCTCCCAACATAACATGCCTAAACTATAAATGTTTAATTTCGTTCCATCTTTTGACATTTGATCATTTAATTTCGGTCCATCTTTTGAAATTTGATTGTTTAATTGTTCAGAGGGAGTGTAAGGAGTAAACGAAGAATCAAATTTCTCTATTCCTATGTTGGTTAATTTGGGGATAGAATCATACATTAATATGTTCTTTGGATGCTAAAAAAAAAAAAAAAACTACTTTAAATCATCATAATTATAAAATAATAATGAATCGTTTTATAAATTAAATATATTAAATATTACCAACTCAACGTGAATGATTTTTCTATCGTGGAGAAACTTTAGACCAGCAAGCACCTGACGCGTTAATTCTACTTTGTCAGGCCAGGATGTTTGAGGGTTGTTTCTAAGATAAGTACGCAAGTCCCAATTATTTGCGTACTCGCAAACGATATAATAATCCATATTCACTGTATTTCAAATTAAGAAAAATAATAAGGTAATTGTTTATACCCTATGGTATCCTTGCTAGGAAAATCACCTTCGACATTCCCGATCGGGTTAATTCGGACAAACTTAAAAACTCATACTTTGACTTTATTGATTCAATAATTTATCAAATAAGCTTCGTATCAATAAAGTCAAAATGTTATTTGCATGCAATTAAAAAGCCGTTATGTTTGTTTAAGTTTGTCCGAATTAGCCCGATCGGAAAATGTTGAAGAGTGATTCGCCTAGCAAAAATCCCATATTACAGTATAAATGGATGAGCCTACTTTTTGTAAGGCCATAAATCTTCAGAATATTTTCATGTTCAAATTGCCTAAGCTATTTATAAAAAAATGCATAAATTAATAAAACAAGTTTTATATTTAAAAGGTTTCATAGACATTAAAGAAACGAAATGATTAGAAGTTATAAAATAATTCTAATTCTGTCAAGTATAGTATTTCCGCATTTGTTACTGTCGTTATTTTATCTCATATAGATTTGAAGATTCTTCTACGTATATATATTAATTTTACATCTCCATTAAGTCTCTGCAAGTGCCTGCACGCGTACTATTAAAACATAATACTCATGCCCATATCTGGCACTATGTTTAATAACGCACATACCGGCACTTTCAGCGCCCTAAACTCCAATACACATGTAATAATTGCCAACAATAATGCCATTGTTAAAAAAATGCATACCTCGAGCTGCCATCTTTTAGAGTCCGATTTATTACACCTTCCATTTACTAATGACTTTAAGGTCACCGTTTTACAATCAAATAAAAATGTTTGAACATTATTTGATTTAATAGCATCCTTTTTAAGCGATTCGTAGGGTAGTATTGCTATATTTTTCTTATTAGATAAATTTCGAACGATTTCATAAATTGTTGTCATTATTGTAAAACGTATGTTAGAATTTTTGGAGAAGCTCAAAATTATTTAACTGGTTTATTGTCATGTATATTAGTAGGTATTAGGATTCATTAAACATTACTGGGATGGGAATTAATGCTCATTCTGTTTTATTTATAATGACCATTCAATCTTCAAATTGCACGCTCACACGGAATACTTAATAAAGAATTACACAAGACGTAACACGCGTACATAAACAGATTAACCTGATATAGACAACGATTACTACTACTATTTAGTACGTAGTACACATAGAAATTCGAATAATACACTAATGCTTGATAGTATACATTTAATAATATTTCTATTTTTCATACTTACAAGCGGATTTAATTCATTTCAGAGTTAGGGCTGACCAGATTTAGAGATACAGAAATAGTGTTGACTAATCTTAATTTACATTAAAATGGCTGTCGGTGAAGATTATCAGAACCCTAAATAAGATATTTAAAGTTGCGGTCTTAGATGATAAAATTTTTTTTAATTTTTATTTATTTTAGTTTATTTTCCTAGTTATCATATAAGACTAAATAGATGATATGATGAGTTAATGATTTGAAAAGGAGAACTTGAATTGCCAATTTTTAAAACGATGTCTTTGTTTGCAGTTATAAGCAAACCAATCTTAATAATAATAATAATAATGGAAATAAAATGATTGTAAAGATAAGTTGTTAACGTTCTCTATTACTATCTAAATGAACGTTAAAAGAAAAATCTTTATGAATTTATAGCATTAAAGACATAAGTATATTGAAATTGACAACATAAATTATTGTTAAAATGATTTTTAGTATTATACACTCTTAAGCTTCACTTTTTATAAGTAAACATTATTGGATAGAATTGCTTTTTTTCGGGTTAAGATAAAGTTAAGTTATAGAATAATTTCTTGTATATCGTTATTATTAATATAAATTAAAACTATTAAAGCCTAAGGGACTTTTTTTTATTACATATTTGCTATAGTATAATGTGTGCATACGTTTATTAATAAGTCGACGACGTCAAAATTGAAATCTATAAAATTTACAAGTACTACAGTAGTCACTATATATCCATCATCTGTTTACAACCTTTATATGTCTACTATATTAATTTTATAATAAGCCTATAAAGAATTGAATACAGTCAATCCCCTATACAATCACCTCCCTACAATCACATCATAATACTATATCACATTTTTATTAAAAACAATTTACTATTAAATATATAAAAAATACCTCTATAAAAGCACAACCTCTTTATAAGCACTTTTTTGAAAAAAGTATATTTGTGACCTTTGGCTAAAACTAATTCACAAAAAAATATTGGACTAATGTTTTATTGTGTTTTAAACTATACAATGTCTATTAAATACGAAGAATAGAAGAAACACCGATCACACCAGCACACTAATTTTTCTTCAATCAATTAGTTAAAAGCAATTCAAATTTAGTCTTAATGTTCTAATATTCTAAAATTATACTATTCAAAGGCTAAGTCAAAATAAATCTCGTGCCAATTTTGAACCCTTTATGATCCAATTTTGAAAATGGTTCAAACAAGCTATATGACTAAATATGGAAATGCGTTAAAGACTTATGTTTTATTTTGGTCACCAGACTTTTTTAATTTATCTTAAATTAATAAAACCCATAATGATTTGTATATGTGATCAGAAGATAACGATTACGAAAATGACTAAACAATAACAATAATAAATAAGAATTCTATTTTGCAAATTTCAAAATAAGCTTTGTAACTATTCAAATTCATCAATGAATTTGAGTTGTTTGAGTAACATACACATGTACTACCTCTTTAATGCAGATCATTAATACTAAACTAGAGAATGGCTAAAGCTATACAATTTACTTAAAGGGATTAGTAATAAATATTTATTTTCAAGCACTAGTAAAAAAAGTAATATGACCAGGCATGACTACTAACCAATAAGATGGCAGCACGATATGACAAAGTCAGGAACGGAAGGAATGATCTCAGATGTAAAGCAAGTTATTTTATGGGCTATAGTGAATAACCCAGTTACACACGGGTTCATATTCCGTGCCGAAGGCACGGGATTTTTGGGATGTTAACGGAGTGCTCCAGGGTGGTGTGGTGCATACTCTGGCAGAGTATCTCTTAACACCACCGCCACGCTGAAGTATGGATCAGAGCATACTCCAAAGTGTAACCCGGAGTAACCCGGAGTATAACCTGGAGTACTATATGCTAAGCACTATGTAATACTCCGGAGTTTATAGTAAGACTTCCATATGATTGATTGATTTAAATCAATTGTCCGGACTAAATTTTATTTAATGTTGTTATCATTATTCCTTGGACATCTTAGGAAAACATTAACCGAATAAATATTCTGCCGATTCGATTTTGGTATAATCTAGGGTAACGTTTATTATTTACGGAGATAGTCTAAATTATACTATTGTCATGGTGAAATGCAGTATACGGGGTATTTGGATTAAGGATCCTAATTTTCTGCTGCGACAAGCCCCAAATTCTGCCTGCTCTACACTTCGAATTATGCGAATTATGCGATAAATTTTTTAAAATTATGCTACAGATTATGCGGATCAGATAGAAATATGCGAAATTTATCGTTATAAATTTTTATCGTTATCGTTATTGTAAGTACTGAACCCCCATCAGTAACTTACCAAAAAACCCACAAAATCTTCGTTTTGCATAACCCGCCGACCTTTTTTTTTAAATTTCAATCATGCCAATTATTCCATGTTTGCTATTTAATTTTTTCTCCGGTGTGACCTTAATTTTCTGGAATTACCCGATAGAACCGAAAAAAAATCTAAAATTTTCTGGGTGTGAACATGAGCATATTAATTTACAGTAGATTAAAAAAAAAAATCCGACCAGCCAACTGAAATTTTGGAACACCATGTTATGCAAAACGAAAAATTAACTTTTTCTTATTAAATTTTTATACTACTTTAACGATATGTTTTATTACTTAACATTCTGAAATTTCAAATTGTTTCGTACAATCAAATGCTGCGTCCAATAGGAACCCGATATTACTCGATCTTTAATTCCGGCCATTTATGCGCAGATTATGCTTTATTAATTATGCGAAATTCATCTTGATATGCGAATATCGCAGTCGCATATGCTTCTGCGGTAAATCTGAATTATGCGCATATTATGCCCTAATTTGGATACGATCATTAGGTTGTGCACGTGATGCACGTGATCGATCGGGAATTATGAGATCGATGAACGATCAATTATGCAAGTCGATATTACGCAAAGGTATATCGAAGTAAGATCATTAAATATGCATAAGCAATGTAGTAATATAAGAGTAAAAAGGTCGTATGACCGAATTATGAGCAAATTATGATGTAATCCGTAGTATGTATTTAAGCAAAAGTAATTGTAGAGAGAAAGGGATTAGCATTAGCGTTAGAGTCTTTCCCCCTTAATTAATAAACAGTTGAATAAATAAAGCGTTATAATATAAATATAATACAGTTGCCTTACACTTGTCTTGATTATTAGAGTAATTAAATCGGTTAGAGCAAAGTATTGAGTGCTCGCCATTAGGTTCTGTGGCGAAAGTCACAGATCTACCTGCAACACTATCTCCATAAATAATAAATGTTATTCTAGATCATAACAAAATCGAATCAGCAAAATATTGGTTCGGTTAATTTCTTCATAAGACGTTCCAGAATAATGGTGTAATGAAAATCATGGGCTGAAATTCGTCTTGCAAATAAATTGCCCTGGGAACTTATTTATACTTTTTGTGAATACAAAATTCTGGATTATTGCTATTTTAAATGAATGTGGTCAAATTAAAATTGGTAAGTATCAGATTTACTATAAGTAATCTTAAATCATGCTGGTAGTATCAATCCGGGAGTACTGTTAATTACAAAAGATAGTGAACTGGTCAAAAAAGTCAAACAAGATTATGCACATACATACATATGTTTCTGCAATTTAGGTGGCTTGTACTCAAGGGCTAGTAAACAATAGTTTGAGTAAGTTTTGCTTGTACTAAAGAGGCAAAGTTAATGATAGCTTGAGCAAGTCACACTTGTACTAAAAGGCCTTGGTATATTTTTGATAAAATTTCATTTGATGGCAATATCCAATATAATACTTTATTTGATAATAATGATCCAAATATAGCCTTAGCTTATGATTTCAAAAATTATCACAAATAATAAATGCTTTATGTTGACCCTTTCTACTCTATTCTAATTGCAATAACTAATCTTGATTCAATTTTTCATCTCTGAATTCTATTATGTAATAATTTGGTCAACAATATATAAAAAATAATATACCATAGATGAAACTAAAAGCTATAAAAATCCACTTACTAATTGGACATAATTCCAGTCTTGAACAACAGAAATTTCTTCACCTTCTTTATCATAAACTATACCACTTTCATTTGCATCTTCACCTTCACTTTCGTTTGCATCTTCACCTTTACTTTTATTTGCATCTTCACCTTCACTTTCATTTGCATCTTCATCTTCACTTTCGTTTGTATCTTCACCTTCACTTTCACTTGTATCTTTTATTTTATTTTCACCTTCACTTTTGTTTTCAATTTCACTTTTATCATTATCATCATTATTTTGATTTTCAGGTTCTTCTTGGCTTTCAATCCCTTATCCCGAATTGTTTAATTATTGATTCATATTAAATCAAAAATTAGATCATCCTCAGATCCATCCATTTTATTTGAGATTCTACAACATTTAAAAGACTTCCTAACTAAATTAACATCAATAGCTTTCCAAGCTTCTTTTATCCAATTCATAACTAAAGAATTAAAAGGATGCTCCAATTTGCCTGCCTTAGTATATTCTTTAATACCTTTATCAAACCATTGATTATAGGCCTTTCACATCTATTTAAAATGTTGTTAAATTTAATTAATGCAACTACAATATCAAAAATTTGCAGACTAAAATATATTTTTATAAAAAAAAAAGATATTAGTTTGATTAAACTTTTGCTTTATTTAAATAGGATGTTCAAAGAAACATCAAGAGGTTGTAGGCAAGATGTTAAATCATAAGGAATTTCAGCCAAATCAGTACGTTTTCCATGAAAACGATATTTGACAAGATCTGTTTTATGACCAGCAAATGCATCCAAAATCAACAAAGAATATGAATTGCTTCTAGATTGTGTTTATTATATCCAAATATTTTTTTTACTATAATATTTCATTTTTTTCATCCACCCCAAAGGGTTAGCATGTACAACTATACTATCAGAAAATTCTTTATAAGATACATTAACTAGTTTAAAATTAATTACAGGTAAAAGCTTAGTGCCATTAGCCAAGCAGGCAAAAACAATAGCAAAGTTCGAATTTTCATGTCCAGTAAATGCAATTGCAATGGTTTTGGTGCCTTTTTCTCCAATAGTAGTATTATAAGTCATATTAAAAGCTATAGCAGTTTCATCCATATTACTAATTAGTGACAAAGGATAATTATATTTATGGTGTTTGAAAAGTACAAGAGATAAAAATTCATTTTGATTTTTCAGGTAAGTTTTAGAAAGATGTTGAACAGTTGTAGTATACCTTTAGTTTACCAAATTATTTCTTGACATAAAACTATCTACTTATTTTTGTGAAAATTTATGATTTCCAACCCAATACCTTTTTTGAAAACAAGAAGTAGTACAAAAAGCATAAGATTATATGCTGACTAACAGTTTTATTCTAAAATCAAAGCCCCTGAAACTACAGCTTCGAGTTCAGGGTATTTTGGTTTAGCTCCAATTGACAACTTCTGAATATGGTATAGCTTTCAAGAGTTTTGATTTTTACTCATCCAGTCTCGAAGTTGGCTTGTTTGAATTTTAATTTTCAGCAGTTGAGCATTTACTATATCCTTTTTCATAGTAAGTGATTATTATTAATTTTTCACATGCTGATTACAATCTTCTTTTTTTACTTGTAATTCTTGCACATTGAGCCTTAAAATTTTCACAGACCATTATACAAGATTTTGTAATAGAGGGCTCTATAAGATGTGAGAATTAATGTATATAGTATATATAGTTTTTTTTTTTTTGTTATTATGGTATATTTACCTACACTTTTGCTTTTAGAAAATAAGGCTACTTTTTATATTTCACAGACCTGCAAATACTGGTATTTTTTGACACTTATATATAATAGGTTTGGTTTCAGTTCTACAGATATAGAAAAAATTTATATGCAATATGTGCTTAGGTAATCATTGTTTTTTCAATCAATTGACTTTATATTACCAGTACCTATACAATACTACTATATGTCATGTAAAATACTCCTATATAAAATGACTTTGCATCAAAGTACCCCAAACAAAATATCCCTCTATCTAAAAGATTCTACTGCACAAAATATCTATTACTGAATGAAATAACTATGGGTATTTTGTAAGTATTTTGCTAGGGTTTTTATATAAAACCCTGGATCTTTTGATTAGTGCACTATAGCTTGAGTGAGTCATGCTTGTGCTAAAAAAGCTAGTAAATAATAGCTTGAAAGAGGCCAGAAATAATATTCAGGTTAATTAATAATGAATATACTGTAAAATTTAAAATAATTAGTTTAATATAATTATAATAAATATAAATTTATGTAACAAAAAATATTTAATACTCTGGAGTATAATTCACTTTATATAATATTATTACTCCAAAGTATTTTACTCTTATTACTAGTATTTTAAATAACTTGAGGTAGTGTCATACCAAAACCATGCAGGTATGGAGTAGGTTATACTTTGAGATTACTTCGGAGTATATTACTCTATTAACATCCCTATGAAATTTAACTATAAACTAGTGTGTATAACAGGTTATTCAACATACCCATATAATAACTATTTTATTGTATAGTGTTGCCATTAAGTAAATAAAAAAAGCACAGGTTGTCACATAAGACCCATGTAGTGATGCCACCAAAATTGATTTTTGAAAAAGGCCTATTTGTCTTTATTAGAGAAAATTAAAATTTTTTATAAGAAAAAGCAAATAAAATTTATATAAATATGTTCCTTATAATTTCGTCTATTCAAAAAAGTATCAAATAATTTTGTCTTTTATGTAAAATAGGTCAAAAACAATCTTGTCTTCAAATTTTAATTTCAGGTTTTAGAACCCAAAATAATTTCATCTTTATATATAGACCCATGCAATAAGTATTATGTTTATGATCTAAATCAATTATTATGCTACATGATCAACTTACACTTTCTTTAGTATACTTTGTATAAAACCTCTCTTTACATAGTACCTAGAGTATTATTTAGTTAATCCATCAGCAAATATATTCAAGTACTTGTAAACCACTTAATTATTGCTATAAAAGTACTTATTATAAGTATTTATTAAACTAAAATCAACACATTTTATACCAAATAAGTGTTTATAATAAATATTTTTATAGTAGTTATTAAATTTTGTAGTAAGGTTTAATAAATGTTTAAAATAAGTATTTAATAAGTACTTAGTTATATTTTAAATTTTAAATAATTTTTTTTTTAAATATGATATAAAGGTATTAATTATAATATTATAATTATATATAGTATAACTTCTAGTATATACAATTAAAGTTAAAATTAAAGTTGATGTTAAGGTCAAAATTGTGCAAAAATCATTTTTCATTAGAATACCAAAGTAGATTTATTTGTAAAATTTTGAGTCATAATAAAAATGAGTAAAAAAATTTTTATTTAAAAATTTTGTCTCTTTATAGTACTTAATAAGTATTAAATTTAATTGCTTATTTAATCTAAGTTTTAAAATTAAATAATTATTTTATATTATTTATTATAGTATTTAAAAAGTATTTAAATTAATTACTTATTTAACCTAAGTACTAAAATTAAACAATCATTTAATATTATTTATTATAGCAATTTAAAATATTAGATTTAAATATTTTTATTATATATATTTATAAATTATTTATAAAATGATTAAAATTTGTATTTAATTTATATTATATTTTAACAATAAATAATTATTTATTTTAAATACAAATAAATACTTATAGAGCACTAAATACTTTATAAATACAATTTATAAGTATTTATTTAATAAAACTGTTGAAAAAATATAAGTTAACTATTTTTTAATTTCCTGATGTCAGAGATTTTTTGTAAAAGAAAGTGGGTATTATATATAGCATTGCACGAAAATTACTTTAACTAATTACACCAAAACTATAGTATTGGATGAGTTATATTATTAGGAGAAAACAAACACCAAATGATCTAATATAAACACTATATTTTCGAGCAGCTAATTATTTTTTTTCTTAGAAATCTCTTCAAAAGTAATAATATCTCAGAAAGGTCAACTTTTAAGGCAATGACTCCAAAGAGTAACTCCAAAAGCAATAGAAATTGCTAAAAAAATTTAACTAAAAGTTAGTAAAATAAAAGCAAAAATAAATATACAAAGCATAAGTTTATACAAAACAATAAAATTAAAAAAAGAATAAGAATATAAGTAAATTATATTACTATGTTTAATACCAGCTATATAATACAAAATTTTTTGCTATTAAAATTAGAGTTTAAATTAAGATTTGGGTAAAATATTATTATATATCAAAATTTTCTAAAAAAAATTTTTTTTGTTGGAACATAAATTGGTTTTTTAGATAAAATTTTTAGATTTAGATAATTTGGAAAAAAACATTATTAAAATGTTCAGAATAGCAAAAAGCCTTATGAAAACTAAAATTAGGGCCTTATATCATATTATATATAAAAAATAAAATCTCTATACTTCATCGAACCCTAAAAATATCTAGGGGTGGTGATGATCACTGCGTTATTTCTAGTAATATATATATATATATTAAGAAATATGTAAAGAGAATAATAATTATACAAATTCATTTTAAAAAAAAAGATCATTACATTGAATTAGTGAAACATTTCAATGTAATTTTTAGATGTAAAGCATAAAGGCAGTGTTTATATGAATAGGTAAAATAAAATAAAACTAGTCAAATTTTAGATCTATTATTTATCATAATCGTATAACTATTATACGCATTGTACATATTAAAAAATCATAATTATATAATTTGTACAAAATAAAGAGTTTTTCGTAACCAAGTTAAACTTATTATTCTCTCTTTTTAAAATCAGCAAAATTCAATTTCTAATGCTATAATTAGCAAATAAATGGTTATATAAACATTATATTGCAGCTCTTTAATTTTGTTCTCTCAATATAATGAAAGAGATCAAACAATTAGGATTAGAATTCATATTGTTTGGCGATTTGACAATAGGGTATTTTGGATTAATATTTAAAAATAAATTATTGCATCCCTGTCCTGGAGGATTTGGACATAAAAGACTTGAAAAGACGAGATCATCGTCGTCAGGTAACCGAACATTATTATTATTCCATCTACCAGTAAACAGACTACGATCAGTAGTTAGGATACTATTTCTTCTACTTTTATTTCTCCAAGGTTGGTTAGTTGGACCTTCAACGATAACAGGAATTAATCCGCCGGTATCAGTTTCATTAAGCATAGTGCAGTTGATTCCAAAATCTAATGTAATATCATCATTATTATCATCATTATTATGTACATTATAACATAAATTTATTCTCATTCTATCAGCAGATTGAAGGTGGCAATTGATCAGAGCTCTTGTTCGAGCAAATTGATAACGAGGGTTTTTCCTGCAATGTAAAGTAATAGTAGTGATCCAACAATGGTTGTTCGGAATAGGTCTTTCAAGTAAAATGCTTGCATCGTTCGGTCTTTCAATAGGATTTTTAGTCGAAAGAAAACTTATAAGAGATTTATCCAAAAATGGTTCTAATGGAAGATTATTATCATATCCGACAATTATCCATGGTATTAAGAGATCTATTTGCGGTAGATTGCGAAGGGTTGGACCGATACGGTGAATTACAAAAAATGGTGCTTCGTCATTTAGGTAGTCTAGACGAATAGAGAAAACATTTCGATATGGTTTTCTGTCTGCTTTATTATAAACTGCAGCAAATATCGTATATTCTCTTAGAGTTGAAATAATATTTGATGGTACTGGAACTGGTTCAACAACAGGCGATCTTAAATCATAACCTCTTATTATTCTAAGATTATAGACATTCGAATATAGTACTTTTCTTCCATTCAAACGTTTTATTCTCAATTGCAACTCTTCAGGCAACAGTAAATAAAGTGAGAATTTAGGACCATAACCAATAATTTCCCACTCTTTACAAGATTCTAAACTCTTAAGCCAATCGGATGTGCTTTGATGTTTTGAATGATCACCACCAACAGTTTTATTTCGTGTTTCTCCATTTCTAGTGACCATCTGCATGAATTTTCCACCAAGTTTAATTTCATGTAGCCTATATATTATATAACGTATATAACGTTAAACAAATCAATAATTAAAAACAAATTTTTATAATAAATATTTACCAGAAGAAACCATATCTTTTCCCAACTCCAATCAAAGCCTCTACTTTTTGTGTATCGGTCAGATTTTCATCTAATGCACCTTTAATAGCTTCAACATATTCTTCTGTCGCCTCTAAATCTTTATGTGACAATATGATCGATCCTTTTTCACAATATTTGATTGTGCACTCGTTTGATGATAATTCGTCATTTTCATCATCCAAAAAATCATACCCTTCTTCAAAACTTTTTGTCCATAATTGGTCAAAGTTTTTGCTTGTCTTTTTACAAACGGATTGGAAATTACTATTAAGGGCGATGCTCATCAGATGTGAATTTTTTATAAAAAATGCAGGTTGCTCTGCTGCAATTAGAGATCCGTTATTAAGCTTCTTATAACCTATCTCTATTTTATGGGTTTGCTTAATTTCTGGGAAGCTTGGCAAATGATTTAACTCTATAGTTAAAGTATAATAGTCGTCTTCTGAAATTAAAATATTTTCCAATTTATATTTATCCTCTTGGCTAAGAGGAATTTTTCTCTTTAACTTATTACGAAAAGCTGCATTTTGCCAACCCATTAAGACCTCTTCAGTTGAAGATAAAGTTTTTCGTATTTCTCTTAAAGTATTATCTTTATTTAAATCATCCATAATATAGGATGATGTTTTTTCATCACTAATAATATTGACCTTAATTCGTTTTACATCACCAGGGATTTTGGCTGGACGTATATTAGGAAAAAAATTAATATCCATATCTGATATTGATTATTGAGGTATCATATAAAAAAAGTTAAGAACCAATATCAATATTATTTATAAAAATTTTCTTTAAATAAAATTTTTTAATATATGATTGATTAGAAATACAAAACAAATTTGGATACACGCTGAAAACAAGCATGGTTACATTTTTGTCACCTGAATTTAAAATTTAATAAATATTTATTTTAAATAGATTACTTTAAAAATACAAATTGAAATTCATTTCATTATTGAGTTAATGTAACATATCACACAAAATATTACAAAGAAATTTGAGTAATTTGAATTAAAGTTTTTTAGGGAACATCAAAGAATAGCTAATCTTTTGTTTATACTGTCATACAAGCATTATTTGGTCATAGTTCTTATCACAACATACATGTGCCTCGTGATTGTCCGAAAACACTGCTATGTGACTTACGATCTATTTCATGAAGCTGATTGGTAAATATGACAAGCCAAAATAAAATAAATTCTCAGATTATATATATTATGAATCCCTGACTTGAAAAGACTTTCTAAATTTTTTCTAGTTAGTCAAATAAAATTAGATTAAAATACACAAATCGCGATGGAAGTTGAAACTACTACTCCAAAATCATGTACGTTATGGTATAAAAACCAGTCTCTGATGAAATATTTATTTTTTATAAAAAAAAATAAAATAATTAAGATAGATATATAAAAAAAAGTTAGGCATGATAACCTTTTTTGACATCATAAATTTCATACTTTAAACGCTTGCTGTTAAATTTATTAACGAAATTTATCTAATTTCATATGATAAATAATAATAGCATTTTTGCTTAATAAAACTGTAAAGATATTACTCACATAAGCGATTGTTTAAGCGATTGTTAATCTGTTGGATTCTACTAATATATTTAACATATTAATATATTTAATTTTAGTATATGAATATTTAGAAAAGCTAGAATCATATTTATTGGATGAAAATATAAAAAGCTTCAAATTTTCACAATTTCATAACAATGAGCTAATTGGGCGTGGGGGATTTGCCATCGTATCCTCTGCCGTCTTTCAAGAAACGAAATATGCTCTAAAAGATCTGAAAGTGAACTTGATCATAGATGACAAAATGATTAAAAATATCATTAATGAAGTAGTGTATTCTATAAATTATTAAATCTTAAAACTAATATCTAAAATTAATAAGATCAAATTTCATAATGATATAGATTAAACTTCTCAATAAGCTTAATCATCCCAACATTAATAAATTTTATGGAATTTCAAGAGGTGTGAATGAACTTGTCTTTAAAATTTAAACCATTCAAATCCTGATCTCACATAAATTTAATAAACCCCAGATCCACTATCAAATAATTTTGCGTTGGTGTTACAGTATGTTAATGGTGGTAATTTACGGAATTATTTATTTAAAAAGAAGCAAAATGGAATTTATAGAATTGCATGGACCGATCTCATTAAAATATCAATTGATATTGCTAACGGATTAACATATTTACATAACATTAATATCATTCACAGAGATCTAGTAAGCTTCATTTTATTAAGCATTTCAATTTTTATACAAATGTTGATTTAAAAATTTCAATTCATCATAATCATTTTAGCACTCTAAAAACATTTTAATAAATGATGGTAAAGCATTGATTGCAGATTTTGGGATATCAAAGCAACTAAATGATATGACCGGCTCAAGCTCTTATATAAAGGGCATACCAGCATATACTGATCCTCAGTATCTCTTAAATAAGCTTATCGACAAAAGATCAGACATTTATAGCTTGGGCGTATTATTTTGGGAACTTACAAGTGGAATTCCACCATTTCATAAACTTTCTCTGTTTGAAGTAGCGAAAAAAATCATAGATAATCAGAAAGAGAAAGCTATTGCCAATACTCCTCAAGATTTTATTTCACTTTACGAAAAATGTTGGTCTTCTAGTCCAGATCAACGTCCGACATTACACAAAATTTTGAAACAACTTAAAAAGCTTTTAAATAAAACACCTGTTGAATTCATTGAAAATCACATTAGCAAGTATGTTTTTATGTTAAAAATTCTGCTCTGTAAACATCTTTGATGACTCATCACAATATCTTCTAATGTTAAATTCCACCTAGGTAAGTACTTTAATGGTTATCTCATTATCTTCAATTAAATATTTATTATAACTTGGCATCCATTAAATCGTCATATATATAATGCAGTAATGCAAACGATTGGAGTTGCATATAACTGAAATTATTGAACATATATACTGTTTATAATATCGAATTTAATGGCTTGGTTTCAGTCATATACAGTTTCAAGCATGTCATATTCATCAAACATTATATGCAAAATAGAATTTAGCTTTCTAACTAGATTTTGGATGCCAATTTCTTATATTTATTTTAATAAGACTACGTACGTTCTAACTTTTTTTTTTTTATTTAGTAAACAATACATAAATGCAATAATTATTAATCAAGGACACTGTACATTTACGTTCGAAGACTTGGATAAATCTACAGACTTGAGAGATGTTCGTCGACGTTTGTCAACAGAAAAGGATTTACTGTTAGGTCGACAAAATGTCTATTTTTATGATCAACATGGAGAAAAAATATCTCGTGATCATGAAAATAATTATACACTTGAAGATATTTTGATTCCAGATGGTTCTGACTTTTCATTTTATATAGAAAGTGATCTTTCAAAACCAAGCTTTCCAAAAATTGTACAATTGTTTGGCTTAGATAAAGGTCGGAAATTTGATGACGGAATTATGAATACAGCAAGTCAACAGGCATTTACCATTCAAAATCTTCATGAGAAAGATATCAATATTCAGAATGAATATTCTATTAACATAGGAGAGAGTAATCCTGTATATTATCAGACAGGTTATATTCGTTTAACACGGGATGATCTACAAGTTAGTGATGAGTATATTAAAGCTATTGAAGACGCATTGGATGACAATAAGAGTGTTGAAGAGAAAAGAGGAGCCTTGAATGAAATTGGAAGAGAATTTGGTCACTTTTGGTAATTACAATTTGCATTTTGGTTTTATCAATAATTACAGTATTATATAATGTTATATATTCAGAGTCTAACCATAATGAATGAATAATAGGATGCAAGACATAAAACTTGGAAGAATACCAATTCAAATTGAGGAAATGACAGACTCTGCCTCAACTGATGGATCTATAATGTACCAACAAATTGTCGCATCAAGCAGTAGAACATAACAGAAATTTTCGTTTACCACACTCCCGGTATAATTTTAGGCGGCTGAAATTTCGCTTAAAGAGACATCATCTGAAAAAAAATACTGCATAATTTTACTATTTATGAATAAATTATCCAAATTAATATCATGTATTCAAATATATAAATTTTAACTCTGATTTTTTGGCATAAACATATGATTTCGATTAGAAGGGCGTGCACTTATTTGTGCGAGTGACACAAATCCAAAAAGGGAAATTAACCAATCGGAGACGTAAAATGTGATTACCCGTAAAAGGTATCTGGGTGACAAATAATGTACCATAGTGCACTGACCCTTTTTCAATACCTCCCATTGCAAAATACCCGGTGCAAAGCACAAGATCTCTATTAATTAAATATAGATTTTTTAAATTTTTAGACTGCTTATTGTAAGTGTGAAATGTTTAAATGGCTAAAATTTTTTTTCTTGCGGCACAGACCCGCTGCGTATAATATACCGGGTCTTTATAAGTTTTTTGACGGGTCTTTGGTCAGTGCACTACGGTAGATCAATTTTTATGTGATGTGTGATGCACGTGATTTAAAATTTTTTCGATTGCAAAAAATCGCATCACACGGGTACGCGTTTTACGTATCCCGGATCAACCGTCACGTGCGCAAAGCGAAGAAAAACAAAAAAAAAATCGTAAAAAGAGTAAATACAAAAAAACGATGTATAAATGTCTTGGTGCACTAATTAAAAATGACGGGAATGAAATTTTACATATATTAAGCATCACTCTAGCCCTATAGCTTCTAACTTTAAGACCCTAACCCTAATTTTTTAATTTCACGAACTTAGTTTATTTTTACGTTGAATTTCCTTTTTGGGTTTGTGTCACTCGCAAAATAAGTATTTGCCCCAATCAAAACAAAAGACGTGTCAAAAAAAAAATCCAGAAATATATATAAGGTTCTCTTTTCGACTTGCTCAACTCCTTACAATTTTCACACACATTTTTATATTTTTTACTCCTTACACTTATCACACAAATTTCTATATTTTTAATTTATAAATTTTTTCATAATATTTACACTTCTTTAAAAATATTTGTTTTCTATTTATGTATTTCTTATACTCACTGATGTGCTATTATTAAAGTTAAGTAGCGATCTCCCGTTAATATAACACACCGTCTCTGAGCGTTCCTGGATCCATGCGGTAGTAAGCACAGCGGATACACGTGATTCGTCTGGGGGAGACTATTTGAAGGCCGTTGGGATATATTGTTGGGATAATCCGTTGGGATGGTTTTCAGAACATAGTCTCTCACTACCAAGTGCTGACAGTAGGCGTCTCGTGAGGCACCCAAGGGTCTCTTCGATTACTTACAAATTCTAAACTTTTATTTGGTCAAAAATTCATCTCCGTTAGAGTTTGGTTTTGTTTTATTTATTTTATAAGTTAGAACTAGCTTTCACTTATAAAAAATAAAACACCCAAACTCTCGTCGATTGGTTTGGTGTTATTGAAGAAATTTAATATTTTGGAATTTTAGATGGACCTTGAATTATCTTGTATTAAATTATATTTTGTATTATATTTTTATAATTTTAAATTATCGTTAAATAAATATAATATCACATCGATCTTTATATAATTTGAAGTACAAACTATATCTTATTCTATATGTAAAAAATTTTTTTTCAAATATATTGCCATGATTAAAAAAAATTGGTCAAGAAAATTTTTAATTTGTGATCTAAGCGTGTGAAAAAAATATTATGACGATTACAATTCAACGTCATAATTATATAAAAATTTCATGATCCTTAGAATTAGATTAATAGTGTAATTCGATCACAGTATATAATAAGATCGATTCATTGCAGCAAACCTATTTAAAAATTCCCATGGTTCTGTATTTACTTTTGCGAGATAAACAATTGAGTAAAATGTTCAATTTTCTCAGCATTGAACCTTCCATTATTGTCCAAAATGTGCTTTTTTCCCAGAACAAAATCATATTCATCCTTGTTACGGTCCTTGGTTAGGCTGAAACGTTTGACGAATAATTTCTTTCTTTCTCTTTGTTGTTCCAAAAAATCAAACTCTAACAAATGTTCCGTATTCACATCAAAAATATTGTCAGATATAGGATTGCAAGTATAAGAAATATCTTTAGGGTCAGGGACACAATCAAACTCCTGTATCTGATCTTTATTGTACACTTCCTTATAAGCTATCTCTTTCATCCTCAAGAATTTCAAGACAATTAGGCCTTTATCAATAAGTTTACCAATAGTTGTTATGACATTTAATCGATATATGTATTTGAAAAAATTATTACCTGTATAATTAAGAGGCGTTCCATTTATAGGTGATTCTCAAAAACCATTAATTACTTTGTATGCAAGTGGAATATCAAAACTTCCATTAAATGATAAGATACCATTATTCGATATCTTCTAACATAACCCATCTTTTGAAATTTGGTTGTCTAATTGCTCACAAAAATCAAATTTCGCTATTCCTATGTTGGTTAATTTTGGAATAGAATCATACATTAATATGTTCTTTGGATGCTAAAAAAAAAACTTTTAAATTAATGTAAAAATAAAATAATAATGCATCATTTTATTGTTAAATATATTAAATATTACAAACTCAACGCGAATGATTTTTTTATCGTGGAAAAACTTTAGACCAGCAACCACCTGACGCGTTAATTCTACTTTGTCAATCCAGGATGTTTGAGGGTTGTTCCTAAGATAAGTACGCAAGTCCCAATTATATGCGTTGTTCCTAAGATAAGTACTCAAGTCCCAATTATTTGCGTACTCACAAACAATATAATAATCTAGTGAATTGACCCGTCTAAAAAATCTTCACCCGGGTCACCCGACGGGTGGACAATGTGCCACCCGGGTGGAAACGGGTCAGTCCAAAAAAAGACACCACACGGGTCACCCGACAGTTGACCCGACGGGTGACGCGTCGCGTCACCTGGGTCAATTAAAAAAAAAATCTCAGGTGTTAATATGACTAGTGATTTGACCCGGGTGGGTGTAACTAGAGATGGGTTTCATGCGTGCGCATGATTCCTCAATCATGCGCATGAATGCGCATTAATGCGCATGTTTCCGAATCATGCGCATTATCCCATCAAAATTTTATATAGAAAAATTAAATATAAAATAACATTCTAATCTATCTAAATATTTCAATTCTGGGTCTGCTCGATTTAACATTTTTGATTGGTCATATCCGAAAAATGTGACCTAAATGTAGGAAAACTAGCATAAATACGTAAGATGATTATGACTATTATCAAGGTCGAAACATTCGAGTAATTATTATATCATTTTTTAATGCCATTATTAACGCCCTTAAACTACACAAAATCGTGAACGTGAATTTTCCAAATTTAGTTTTGTTGTTTGATTGCCTAATATTTACAAACTATTTTGGGCTAAAAAAGTTCACGAATTTGAAACCGTTTTGTATAATGGTCTCAAGTTCAAGAAGAAGTACAAGTGCAAGAACACAAATGCTCCGCTAAAGATAAATCATATGATTAATAAAAAATAGTGAATATATATATTAGCGAATATCAAAAAAAGTTACATTCAACCAAATATTTAATGATTGATTTCTAGAATTTTTGGTCAGAATTTTTGCCGCTCAGATTATCTGATAATCAACTAATTTTCTCAGTGACTCGTAGTTTTATGTCGATCTACCAAAAAGGTGATCAATGAGCTAAAACTAATATAGCAATATAAGGTTTTCTCTTTGCAAACTAAGCGCATACTATCTGTTATTGGATGAAGTTTACAATTAGCAAATTTGTAAAAATTTATATATATAGGCAAAGAATCAATATGTAGTATCTTTATTTAGATATATTATCAATTATAAAGATAAAAATTAAAAAAATTTTTTATCATGCGGTATCATGCGCATTTTATATATCATGCGCATTTTATTATAAAATGCGCATTTTTTCCATCTCTAATCAATATAAATTGCATTAATTTGTATCGGCTCTCTGCCGTGGGTGACCCGTGGGTTGACCCACGGGTCACCCGTGGGTCAACCCACCCGTTCTCACCCGGACTGTTACAACTTGACCCGGGTCACCCACCCACCCGCGGGTGACCCGGGTGACACTCACCCGGGTCAATAATCTATATTCATTGTATTTCAAATAAAGAAAAATAATAAGTTAATTGTTTATACCTTATGGTATTCTTGCTAGGAAAATCACCTTTTGACATTTCCGATCAGGCTAATTTGAACAAACTTAAGCATTTATCCTTTGACTTTATTGATTCAATGGTTCATCAAATTAGCTTTCGAATCAATAAAGTCAAAAGGTTATTTGCATGCAAATAAAAGCCGTTATGTTTGTTTAAGTTTGTCCGAATTAGCCCGATCAGAAAATGCAAAGAGTGATTCTCCTAGCAAAAATCCCATATTACAGTATGAATGGATGTACCTAATGCTCGTAAAGCCATAAACCTTTTCAGAATATTTTCATGTTCAAATTGCCTAAGCTATTAAATTAATAAAACAAGGTTTATATTTAAAAGTTTTCATAGGCATTTAAAGAAATGAAATTATTAAAAGTTATAAAATAATTCTAGTTCTGTCAAGTATAGTATATTGCTGCATTTGTTACTGTCTATTTTATATAATATGGATTTGAAATGAAGATTCTTAAAATCATTTTACGTATATACATTAATTTCACATCTCCATTAAGTCTCTGCAAGTGCCTTCACCGTACTATTAATTCTTATGCCCATATCTGGCGCTATGTTTAATAGCGCACATACCGGCACTTGTCGCCCTAAACTCTAATACACGTGCAATAATTGCCAACAATAACGCCATTTTTAAAAAATGCATACCTCTGAGCTGCCATTTTTAGAGCCTGATTTATTTCACTTTCTATTTCAGCATTTACTAATAACTTTAAGGTCACCGTTTTACCATCAAAGGAGGATGTTTGAACATTATTTGATTTAATAGCATCTTCTTTAAGCATTTCATAGGGTAGCATTGCTATATTTTTCTTATTAGATAAATTTCGAATAATTTCATAAATTGTTGTCATTATTGTAAAAACGTATTTTAGAATTTTTTGTAGAAGCTTAAAATTATTTAACTGGTTTATTGTCATAGGTATTAGGATTCATTAAACATAACTGTGATGAAAATTAATGCTCATTCTGTTTATTTACTAGGAAACAGGATCTGTTAAAAGTCCGAAGCATTATATTAAATATATAAGAAAATTACTACTTATTTCCAGTGGTGATCATCACCAGTGATTAACAAAAATTAATAAAAAGTTTTTTGCCGGAATAAAAATTAAAATTTGATTAATATTAGGGTTAGGGTAAGAACTGGGATGGGGCAGGGGACATAGTTTATACCAAAATTTTACGAGAAATTTTTTTTGTTAGAACCTCAAAGGTGATTTCATAGACAAAATTTGGTGATGATCACCACTGGCGATAAATAGCAAACTTCAATATATAATTATTAAATATAAAAGTTTTTATATTTTAAAATTATAAAAATACAATTACAAAATTCAATTACAATTTTTAATTTATAATAAATATATATATCTACAATATTTTAAAAATTTAGCAATATTTTTATTTAAAGTGATTACAAATAACTTTTAACACAAGTTACAAGTAATAAAAGATTATGGATAAAAAAATAAAATTGATGCATTGTTTGCAAATTTTTTATTAAGCAAATCGACCTTCATGAATAAGACAATTTTATTCATCGTTATATGTTCTACTTACCTCTAAATTTTCATAAAAATCGGATAATTTTTTATTAATTGATTTTTATAAAATACGTTTTTGTACCAAAAGAATCTATTATGGCGCAAGTTTTTTTTACAAATGACTATTATTAAAAGATTATCCGATTTTTATGAAAATTTAGAGTTAAGTAGAATTTGTTATGACGAACAAAAAGTCTTAATAATGAAGGTCGATTTTCTTAATAAAAAAGCCACTATTAACATACTACGTTAGGTATTATTAAAACTTAAAATTAAAAATTTTCTTTATTTTATTTAAGCATCAATATCTAGTAATCCAGTGATCAGAATCGGATGATTTTACTACCATTCGATTCGTCTCACCGAAACGAATCGAATCATCTAATTCTATATCACGTGTGCGCTTAATACCATACTCATCTTATATCTTTAAATATCTGAAGTTTAATTTTAGACATGTAATTTTAAAATAAAATTTTTAAATAAAAGAATTTTTTTAATTTATAAAAAAAAATCCAAAATTTAATGTTATGAGAACCAAAAAATTAATATTGTTTAGCCTTACTATAAATTATTTTATTGTTAATCGATACTTAACATGCCTAAAATTTCACATCGACAATGTCAAATTAAACAACTAAATAATCTTTTAAAGACCTTATGAATGAATACTCAACTAGCAAGAATAAGGCTATTACTAAAGTTCCGGAATAAATACAAAACATAGAGCTGATCGATATCTTACTATACAATTAAATCTACCGATTTTTTTCAAATTCTTTTTTTAATTATAATAGTTTGCTTGAAAGTTCTCTTTGGAGGCATGAAGAACATTTTAATAAATTATTAGAGATTTCGGAATATTTAAGCAATTGAGCGATACTGCCAGTTCGAGTTCAGGACCAAAAAGAATGCTAGCATTGATCCTCAATGTTTCCAAAACAGACTTGCCAATTGTAGAAAATCTGATAAAAGATCAGACATAGGGTGCGGGACGGGCCGGGTCGGGTCGGGCTTGCTTAGACCCGAAACTCAGCCCGAAAATTATTTGTAAGCCCGAGCCCGGCCCGTGAAAAAAAAAAGCCCATAAAATAAACCGGACCGGGCCTGATTTAAACTATACCTGACCCGGCCCGGCCCGCAGATTTATATGCATTACTAAAATTTTTTTACATACAGCTATTATCATAATTCCTGGACACCTATAAAAATTTGCCGAATGATGTTTCGGCCGATCCGGTTAAGTTATAGATGTATTTGGTTTATTATTTAATATTTATTTAATGGTTCATTTGGTTTCGATCAACTTACCAATAATTAAAACTTAATTCGCAGAGAATTAATTTTAGGTGAAGTTATTTTGCAATCGATTATTCACAGACAAGTCCGTTTCACAAAAGCTATTTCCCAAAAAGCTAATTCGCAGGCAAATTAATTCTAGCATTGTCATTAGAGTTAAGTTTAGGTTTAAAGTTGGTGCAATTTATAAACAAATTGTCGATACAATATATTGAATTAAATAAATATCTACGAACTAAGTTTTCACATGCGTTTGTCAGTGAAATAATGCTGATGTAAATTCATTTATTTATTATGGTCGATTGTTTTATTTTTATTTCAAAAGAGTCAACAATATAATTTAGCCACAAGAATAATGAGGATTGAAAATTAATTTATTACAATATTATGTTAATGGATACGTAGCAACAAATAACGGGTTTATTCGGTGACGAAGATTCGAAGGATCGTTTTTACATGGCAATTAAAAAAACATCTGGCTTTGAATTTAATGTGCTAACCTGGACCACGAAAGGGGCACAGATTGCGAGCGTATTAAATTCAAAGCCAGTTGTGCTGTTATTGAATGCGAAACATCCAGTAACGGTTTTATTTTTAACAAATAAATCACTTAGCTTAATCGAGTCTATTTGGCGTATAAATAGTACTTATATTATTAAAAAAAAAAAAATCAAAATAATGAAATAATATATTCTGTTTCAGAAAATTTAAATTTTAAGATGTACTTATATAACGTTCCTGGTTTTAGTGCAACTGTGTCGCGCAGCTACCCTAATTCTTTAATTGTGATTTTCACTATGGTGTTAATGATTTGATTGGGTAATTTACTTGTTACGATTTTGACCATAAGTTTGCCGGGTATTATCGGGCCTAATCGGGCTTTCTTATAAAAGCTTGAACTCGGCCCGATATTTAACAAGCCCGATTTGTGTTTGGCCCGAACAACAGCGGGCTCAAAATTATAGGCCCGAACTGGACCAAAGCCCGGCCCGGCCCGCAAGTTTCCGGGCTTAGTCCGGCCCGTCCCGCACCCTAATCAGACATTTGCAGCCTAGGTGTACTGTATTACTCTGGGAACTCACAAGTGGTGCTCTGTAGTTTGAAGAGTATCCTCATGGGCTATAATGAGAAAAATATTAGTCAATAAAAGAGAGAAAGTTATTGCTAACACTCTTCGAGATTACGTAGTTCTTTATGAGAAGTGCTGGTCCTCTAATTCGGATGAACGTCAAGCAGTAGATGAAGTTTTGTAAAGCACCTGACGAGTATGTATAGATTTATATTAAATACAGTTATAATATATTTGATAGCACATTATTTTAATATATACGTACACATAGAATATGTACCAGATCATTACAGCATTGGTCATAATATTAAATGATCAATAAAAATTAATTCCTAACTAAAATTGTAGATGCAAATTCATTATACTTATTTTTAATACAATTCTGACCTTTTATTTTTCTCATTAACACATCAACGTAATTATTAGTATCATAATGAAAGACATAAATTTACAATTAACGATTTGGATAAATCATCAAATTTGAAAGAAGTTTCGAAGACGATTATTAACAGAAAAAAATATGCTATTGGGTCGACAAAATATTTATTTTTATGATCGATTTAAAGAAAATATTTCATGAGATCATGAGAATAACTATACATTTGAAAAAATTTTAATATCAGATGGTCCTGACTTTTTATTTTGTATAGAAATTGAACATTCGATAACAAGGCTATGAAATCAGCGAATAAAAAAGCGTTTAGCATTAAAGATCTTCATGAGAAAAATATCAATATTTAGTATTAGTATTCCATTAACATAGGAGAGAGCAATACTGTATATAATAAGACAAGTTCTGTTAATTTTTCGCAGAAAGATTTGCTAGCGAATGATGATTATATTAAAGCTATCGAAGGAGCATTAGATGACAGTAAGAGTGTTGAGGAACAAAGAAAGGCTTTAAATCAAGTAATAAAAGAATATGGCTATTTCTGATAAATTATTTATCATATAAATAATATAATGCTTTAAATTTTTTAGATCTTAGTCATGATAAATAATAATAGGATACAAAGCATCAAACTTGTAAGAATACCACAAATTCAGATCGAAAATAATTATCCAATTAATATACACAAATTTTTACATTTATAATATTGTTATCATAATTTATCGAATTAATATATTATTTATTCGAATTTTTGTTATTTATCAATATATACTTGTATATAGTGAAGGTTTCAATATCATAACCTCACATATCGTCAAATACTTGAAAATATTCGATAATTGACCTTTAGAACGTGTATGCATTAATTAGTATTGCAACTAATAAGTGAAAAGAAAAGCTAAATGTATTAATAAGGTTTATTAGACCTATTAATATTAAAAAAAAAAAAAAAAAAAGTGAGAAGCCTAAATAGCATAAAATGCTCTATACATGAGTGCTTAAATTGCCTCTATCAATAAGATGCATTTAGTCTGTCAAATTAGTTAATCTATGATTAAATTATTGTTGAAATTGTCTTTGTACATGTATTTAATGTTCCTAGTGTTCAAAATCCAAACCATGGAGCGAACATTTAGATCTAAAATTATAGACACTTTACACACATAGTTTTCAAAACTTCTGACGGCGTTGTAAATTATACAAGAAGGTTAGGTGCGAAATAGTGGCCACATCGTTTACTTAGGTTATGTACCATACACTTCGTGGATAATAACTGATCTATTCCCGGTTTTTGTTATATTCTGTATTATTTTTAAAATTAATAAATTTTAAAAGGGCATTAAATGATAAATTTGATTATTTTTATTAACTTCATGGCTAATAAACATCACAGTAAACATGCGTCATACGACACAAATATACTCCTTTTATTTAATAGATAAGGAGCCACCGTTTTATTGCTATTGTCACGGGGTTAATTAGAGGTCACTATTACCTCTGAATATCTAAACCGATGGATTAGAGCTTCGCTCTGGGGGCCCAAGGGACGCGTATTTAGAATTAGATTTATAGCGCGTAGCTTTATTTATGTATCGCGAATATTTGTATCACTTGACAGTTTATTAATAAAGACGTTTTATCGTGTATGCAAAGAAAGTTTTGTTTATTATACGTTATGGGGAAAATCGATCCTCATTTTCTTCGCTTTTATTTTTCCTCTATTTATATTACTATCCCTATTACTAATCGTAATACAACCCATCAACTAACTACGAAACTATGACAGCATTATTCATGCACAGTTCAAATTAACTACAAGCTATGATCACATTATTCATGCTAATCGACCATATCGCCATATCGTACGATGTGACTTTACGATTAATCGTATCAATTATACCCGATCCCTTCGTACCACTGCCCCATCACCTGACCTGTACCCGTCACCAAGTCATCTGCATCGGGATCAGGTCCGTGACACTATTACCATATAAATGGATTTTAATGGTCGAAATAAATCCACCTTGATTTGCTTCCAAATATCCAATCCAGTCAGATGTACAAATTCGCACACACCATTTCACTTTTATAACCGAATTGATTTATTTTATTTTTTTCTTCTTATTTAACCCCTTGATGTTGTACATCACGGAACGTCATGAGACGCCGTTTATATATTGAATGATTTTTAATATTGTGTCTGTGTTATATGGATCAAAATTTTATTTAACTATCTCATAATTCATATATGAGGAGAAGTCAATAGAAAACAGGCAAATTGTTTTTATTAACTTTGTTTTTAAAATTTGAAAAAGTATCTTAGCAATTATTAAACCAAATTTAATAAAATTTTTTATTTTAATTTTATAACTATATAAATTTAGAATAAAAAAGTTTTATTAGATTTGGTTTGAATTAAAGTATCTTAGCAATTATTAAACCAAATTTAATAAAATTTTTTATTTTAATTTTATAACTATATAAATTTAGAATAAAAAAAGTTTTATTAGATTTGGTTTGATAAATGTTGAGATATTTTGATCTAAAGCTTAAAAAGCTTTTACTTTGAAAAGATTTGCCTTTTTTCTATTGACTTCCCCCCATATATTGAATAAACATGGTTCAGTAAGTTCGAAATCATTTATTTCTCAAAAAAAAAATTTTTTTCTCGAAAAAAACTTGCATTTGATATATTTTCTTCATATACCCGATTCAAGCACGATGAGTTTAAATTTATAATTAAGACTACTTGAATAATTCATATTTAAGACAAGCGGTTGTCCGGTTCAACTAATTAAGAATATTATTCAATCAATTAGCCGAATTTCGTTCAGTTCTATTACCGATTATAACTAATCGGTTCAATCGCTAGTTATCAAAAAGAGTCAATTGAATCAAAAAAAAGTCGAACGCAAACGAAATTTGGCACGATTTAATGCTTTGATCAATCATCATAACATTAAGTCAAGCCAAGTTTCGTTGCGTTCGACTCGCTCACTTCAAGTTGACTCTTTTGAACTACTCATTTAACTGAATCATTTATTGCCAAACTAACTTGAGATATGCCTTCACAAGGTGTGTAATAAAACAGTTCTCCTTAAATCTGCCTTTCCTTGCCAAATATGTACTCGTCTTAATCCAAAACCTTTCGATATCAATTATTTAGAATTATTGTGCAGCCATGTTATTGACACTGCAATAAAAATTTTCTATTTGTCCAATTTACGTCATCACTAATTTATATCTTTAAATTTATTAAAATGAAATTTCGTTCTATAGTTTAGTTCTTTGAAACTTCCTATTAATCTCCTCAAATTTCACTTTGGAATTATGTGTCGTTAATGCTGTGCATCTAATTAAATCCAAGAAACATGGGTATATATAAGTCAAATAAACAGCAATTTCATTTAAAAAACGCACGTCTTAAAAAACGTCAAAAATGGCTCGAAAAAAAAAAGCAATTGAAAGGACATTTGCATCAATCGAAGGGTATTGGAATAAATTGAAGGGGTATTGGCATCAATCGAAGAGACATCTATATCAATTGAAGAAGCATTGGTATCGATTGAAGAGTCATCTAAAGGCCCACTTCAACTAAATTTGCAACAAATTGGGCCTGATATTGCTTCAAATATTTTCAATAATTAAATGTTATCTACATCAATATTTAATTATTTTTAACTGTATTAGCTTAGTTGTAGCGGTAAAATCGGGAATCATCATAGTTACACAAAAACTTTGAAAAATCTTCGATAATAGATTTTTATATGATACCTTACATAGTGCGCCGCACACCCCACTGTTGCACCATCCTAACTTGCATTAGTGTTCTACCGTGGAGTTTACATATAGCATTTGTGTACGTTCGTACATGCTTAAGTACAGTTTTGCAGTTTGTGTACGTTCTTTTGAATTTTTTTTCTGGTTGTTTGGAAATAAACAATAATAATGCATAAAATTTTCGGAATTGATGACATTTTAACTGAAATTTTTAAATATACTGAGCTTTATAAATTGTATCCATGCGTTTTTGTCAACAATCAATGGTGCAAAGTGACAATGCCTATTCTATGGCAGGCACCATTTATTCCTAATTGTTTTCCTCAACCAGATGAAAAAGCATGGAAGTTTTTAAAACTCCTTGCTAGAACTTATTTACTTTGTCTAACCAAGGATAAATATGAGTTTTTGAAAAATGAAGGGTTGACATTACCACCCGCATCATCCCCGAAATTTGAATATCCAACTTTTATGAAAGTCTTAGACTTTTCATTTATCTATTACGTAGCAGACTCTTGGATTATTGATGAAAATGTATCGGAAGAAAAAAAGATATATTATCAAGAAATATTAGGAAAAACATTAATCGAAAATTTAATTGAGCAGGCAAAAAATATTCAATTTATTCACCTTGATGGAAATATTCAAGCACCAATTCTACCTATTCTCAATAAAGATACACAAAGCTTGCAAGACTTAAGGAGATTATTTATTCATTCGCAAATAAACGAAGAAATATTTGTTAAAAACATTTCAGCATTTGTCAAACAAATTTCTGAAATTGTTAAAAAAGTTGAACATATTACTATTCGAGCAGATGCATATCGAGATGATCAAGAAGATGAAGCTAAAGCATTAGCAGAACTCATTGAAGTTTCAAGTTCATTGAAGTTCCTTGAAATAATTGGGTACAGAATTTTTCCTGAAATATTTAAATCTTTACAAAAGCAATCTAATTCTCTGGTAAATCTCTCATTAAAAGAAATTGATTTTAAGCAATCTAATTCTCCGGTAAATCTTTCACCAGAAGAAATTGACCTTAAATTTAAGCAAACTATTCAAGAAATTATTGAAACTTGGTTGCCAATTTTTGATCTAAAAAAATTACAAAAATTTACATTCCGTAAAAATGGCAATTTTAATCAAGACGCTGTACCCTTAATTATAAAAATAATCAAATCTACAGACATGAATCTTCAATACTTGGAATTATCCATGATTCCTTTAACTCTAGATAATAGATCAGAAATTATTAGCACTATCGTTCAATCTTGCCCAAATCTTATTCATTTATATCTTCGTACTTTATCAAATTCTGAAATTGAATCGATTTTAATTAATTGTCAAAAACTAAGGGTGTTAAAATTCTATACAGAGAATAATTTTTATGAAGCCAATTTTACTGAGATAGCTGAAAATTTACCACCATCGTTACATCTTTTAAATATTATTATTACGACCAAGTATTATTTTCCTTTTTATGATTCTTTTAAATCATTTATTGATAAATTGAATAGTAATAATAAGCTTAAAATTCTTAACGTTATTAAAGCTGGATATTATTTTCAGGTGGATGATGAGAGCAAACAAATGCTTATGGAACGTGGAATTAGTCTTAATAGTAATTTTAACTTTATTCGTCCTTATTGATATATACATTAGTGAAAACTTTGGTGGTTGTCTATTTAGAAGCGAGTTTTTAAATTATGAAATCATAATATTTCGAGCCCTATTGTGTTTCATAGGATCAGGTTAAAAAGAATCGATCTGTTCTCAAATAAAGTTCGTGAAAAAAAGTCTTATAAACAATAAAGTCTTCAATTCTATTTTGTTATAAAAAGTACTTATTGGTATGTTTTTCCGAGGGAAAGCTATACATATGATATATTTGTGACTGAACAAATCTGTCATTTATGAAATATTCAAACAAAGCTAGTTTTGGGATAGAGCTAAAGATGGCAATGGACTGTGATAGCTCTGAAAAAATGTCAACAGATATTGTCACTTGAGCCAATGGACATACATAATCTGTTAGAATTTACTAATCTACTTTTTGTAATTTTAGATGGATTCGTGTCATTTCACCGGCAGTTAGTTCACCGACAATTAATAATTAACTGACAAGTTCATTCCACAAGTTTTTTTTTTTAAAAAAAAAAAATTATTCTTTTGCCCTAACGACAATGACCAAAATTACTTAGTCTGTGAGATGATCCGCGTTAAAATAAATTGTCGATGAAATGAACATGTCAGTGAATTAATTTTCAGTAAAATAATCTTGTCTGTAAATTAATTGTCGATGAAATGGCCAATTTGACCAGCTAGTCCACGTTTTTATTTCTGGAAAATTGGTCAAAGTGTATATAAATGTACATATTAATACCTAACATTTGTTTTGATCAATGATTTGACCAACACTTTGCAAAAAATCTTTTATTCTTAATAGAAAAATTTAGTCTAAAAGAATTTATTAACTAAAGAATATTTGGTAATCTAATGTACCTTTACACAAATATAGAAATTGTAATGTTACATATATCTAATTCCACGAATTTAAATGACGACAAAAGTCTAGAATTTTCTGGTTTAAGTGAAAGAAAAGCAATTCTTTCATTACAAGATTTTAATGGTTTCGAATTCAATGGACCATAGATAACTTTATCAGAATTAACTTTATCAGAATTATTAATTAATATTAACGAAACCATGATATTGACAGTTGTCACAATTGTCAAAAAGTTGATTAACCAAAATTGGACGTTTTAAATCATCTGTTAAGATAGGAAAAGTCTCCGTTTTTCCAATAGCTTTACCATAAAATATATTTTTACAAAATTTTTTCTCCCATTCCACATTTATTTGACCATAACCGATTCTTTGAGAACAATTGATTTCATCAACAGCACTGTAATATATGACGTATTAACAAAAGCATGTCATAGTAAAAAAAATAAAATATTCAAAAATAAATACATTTTACTTGCCAAAAGTGTAACGACATCCTTTGTAGAATTTCATTGTTATACACAAATGGTTTTCCTTCTTTTCCATTGATATTATAAGCAAACAGACATGCAGACTTGTTACAAGGCGTAAAATGCGCACCAATAACAATTTTTGAATCATGTGGATTGTATTTAATTGGATATGCTGTAGCATGCTGAGTAGACTGATTAGTCTTAGTTGCTTTTAATTCGCAAGTGCCCAGTATACATGTTTTGTTAAAATCTAAAAATTTACAATTAGGAATTTCTACAATACGAAAATGGTTATTTTCAGAAGCTGAATATGTTCCACTCCTGAATGATAATGGATGCAGGTTAAAATCGAAACTCGTAGGTAATCCTACAATGATCCAGCAAAGTGTAGCTGTATAATATTTTTTAGGTTTTACTAGAAAATTCTCCTTCCATTGAATGTGATGAACGACAATTACTGGTTGAGATGCATCTTTATCTTCATAATCTACATACAAAGAGAACACATGATCTTTTTTGCTCACAATTGATGCAAAAATCTGACATTCATCAATATTCTTTATTTCACTTAAATGTCGAGACAAAGAATAAACATATGGTTTATATTTGTTTGGGTCGCCAAAAAAATTGATATCTTTAACGTCGTCTATTGTTGTAAATTTATAAACAATTAATTATAAAAAATTAATAAATTATCGGTCAAATTAAAATTTATGATAATCATACCTTTCAAAATTCGGGGACCCAAAGCCTTCAAAATTTTTTTTTGTAATTCTTCGTCTAATAATTCAAATAGTGGATAAATTCTGTCATATCCAATTACTTTCCATGTAATGGGATTTTTAAGAGATTCTATCCAGGGATTTAAAGTAGAAGGAACTTGATCGTCATATAAGACATATAAGAGTTCATTTCCACCAATAATTCGAACTTTCTGTTTTCTATTACTATTAGAAAAAATTTTGTTGTTCACATTTTCACGAGCAATATCTGCACCAACTTGTGCATGTAAATTATTGTTCAGAAAACTAGGTCCTATACCAACTTGTGTCCGGTAGATCTAGATATAGAATTTTCGCCTGTGACTAGCATAAAGAATTATAAATATACGAATTAAAAGAAATAAAGTATTATTAAATATTAAACACATACTTAAATATTCGGTAGATTCTATGTCTTTAATAATAGCTCCTCCGATAAAAAGATGGCGTGCATAAAAGTGACCATATTTTTCTGATACTTTACGAAGATTTTGTATTTTTTCATTGGTTGTGTACGTATCCTTTACTGCATCTTCAATATCTTTTATATAATTTTTAGTAGGACTGAAACATAAGTTTTTGAGTTCAGCTCTTATGTGCATATCTTGTGAGTGTTCTATCAATTGTTTGTGATGTTTGTGCTCATGTTCAGAAGTTTTTCGAGATAATCCAAGAGAAGCAGAAAACCAATCTGAAGCAGATTTAATACTGGCCTCTAACATTAAACTTCGTTTACATGAAACGTCACATGAAAATTCACATTTTGAAGAATTAGTGCGAGTGGAAACTAATCGATCTAATTTGATTTGGTCGATATCAATTTCAAAGGCTTGATTGTCAGCACTTTCGATGGAATTATTGTTTAACTTAAAACCGCGTTCAACTTTCAGTTGTTCTTTCAGTTGTTTATAATCGAAATCTTGATTACTTTCAACGGAATTATTCTTTACTTTAAATTCTTGTTCATCTTTCAACTGATTAAAATTGAAATTGCGATAAATAGTAGTGACAAAAATAGTAGTGATAATAATAGTCGTGACAGTACTGACAGTAATAATAATAATAATTGATATATCGCCCATTGTAATGGTGAAGAAACAATTATAACACAGTAATTATAAATTTAATTCATTTCGTCACTAAACAAGGAACATATTTTTTTCTTTCAAATTTATATAATGGTACAACGTGGTACTTTCCTGCTGTGAATTGTATTTGAGAACGACATCATCCACAGTAATATTTTTAGGCAGGTGCGACTTCAGACGCTTGAAGATAATGGTACAACGTGGTACTTTCCTGCTGTGAATCGTATCTGATAACGCGCCATCATCCACATTAGTAATATTTTAGGCAGGTGCGACTTCAGACGCTTGAAGTTAATTTCAAGCACGACATTATAAGCACCTCCGAAAAAAGAGAAGATCATAGTTTGTGAAAGGTATTTTGCAGATCAGTATGGTATAGGTGAGCAGATCCGTATAGGCCGGCTGATCGGTCGGTATAGGGTTAGGGTTAGGAATTATAGCTGATCGGTATAGTATAGATCTTAAATTGGCCTATACGGATTTGCTCACCTATACCATACTGATCTGCTATAATCTCGTTTGTGAAATTGTCGACTTGCATCACCTAACGCAGGCCAACCAATCATCATTTTCGGTCTAACATGATTATTTTAGTCGTACGTACAAAGCTAAATTTTTCTTAAGGTTTATAACCTTTCTTTACTTTAAATAAAATGCCTGAGCTAGACATATTTACTATCACAATCGTTTTTATTTTAATCGTTGCATGTTTTTATTATTTTTGCTTTGATTATTTTGTTTTAAAGAAATATAAATTTAAGCATGATTTAATTAAATTTATTAACGGACAAGAAACACAATTTTTTGCGGGTTCTTCGGCGTTTGATTTTAATGCACAGTCTTCAAACAATAATAATTCATCCGGAAAGTTTCGAGCAAGACTAGTAATTTCTTCAAAGAGAAAAGACTCCTTTCTGCTTGAAAATCATATCGAGTTATCCGCTACTACAAAGTTTGCCGAAAATCCACTCGATGATGAATCGCCTGTAAATAATATTTATTTAGAAATCCAATACTCACAATTTGAAATGATCATTGAAAAGGAAACAATAAACCCATCTAAAGCATTAATAGACAAAGTAACGGAAGCGTTAAGCCATAATAATCCCTATCACGAATTAGTTGAAGTATTTAGATCTTATGGATACTTTATACCTAAAAAAGTTTTTCTTGGAAGTAAATTATACCGAATGACTTGTTTAATTACGAATGAAAAATCATTAGAACCAATCATCAAAACAACAGAATGGACTGAAAACTTTACAAAAGATATATATGATGACATTTTGAGTCAATGGGAAAACCTTATAAAGTCACATTGTATCGATGAAACTTATTTAGTATCAATAAATGGAAATATAATCATGAAAGACGATATTGAAAAATGGATAAGAAGTTGTTCAAGAAGTTATTGTAATTCATTAAAACCCATATCATGGTGTGAACTGTATCCATTATATGAAATCTTTGAAAATGACCTACGTCAAAAAGTCAAATCTGTTTTGGGGATCAATGATCAATCAGAAAGCTTTATCAAAGAAAAAGTGCTAGTGACAGGATCGATCTTAATCGAAAATGGTGCATATTATTATCGAGTAACCTTTCCAACTATTTTGAATTCTAATAAATATCAAATATTTGGAAAACTTATGACAAAAGATGGAAGACTAATTGATGAGACAGTTGTTAAGTTTAAATCTATGGATATACGTGGGTTTTCTGCAAAAATTGAGAACTTTAAGGCAACTGAGTGAGTGTTCCTTTGAAATTGTTTACATTTTATTAACTATTTATATAATAATTTCATTATTTATTTTTAACAAAAGACTTCCGAATTCGCTAATTGTTTGGCTAATGATTGGAATACCTGGGGAAGTTGGATTCTTCAGTACAAAGACACGAAATATCATTATATTGAACTCTGGCATCAATAAATGCCCTCCAAATTTGAATACCACTGTAAAAGTTCCGAAACTTTTGCATTCAAATTCAATTATTATTACTTCATTTATATATCCACCATCAAATAATGAACAAAATTTCGTCGTTAAATTTCCGTACTACCATAATAATAATGATGAAATTAAGCTTAAAATATGTGACTATTATTCTTCATTTCAAGATGATACTGATTGCGAACTTTCTAGTAGTGACGACGAATTTGAAAGATTTGAAATCTCAATCCGATGGTTCATCCTTCTATTTCCGGAAAATTTTGAATTTATTGGGGGCGATGTTGACCCTGATTCTGTCGTAACAATAATTCACTTGAAGGCTATAGGGATCAATGATCAATTAGGAAAATTTAAGCATGAGTTAATTAAATTGTAAGAAATACATTTTTTTGCAGATTCTTCAGCGTGCGATTTTAGCGTACGGCCTTCCAACAATTGTTCACACGGAAAATTTCGAGCAAGATTAGTGATTTCTTCAGAGAGAATAAACTCCTTTCTGCTGGAAAATCAAATTGAGCTATCCGCTTTAAGTGAAATTACTGCAAAGTTTGCCAAAAATCTATTCGATGATGGATCGTCCGTAAACGATATATATTTAGAAATCCAATACTCACAAACTGAAATGATTATTGAAAAGGAAACAATAAAACTATCTGAAACATTAATAGATAAAGTAACAGAGGCATTAAAAGATCTTAATCCATATCACAAATTAATTGAAATATTTAATTCTTATGGATACTTTGTACCTAAAAAAGTTATACTTGGAAATAAAGTATACAGAATGACTTGTTTAATTGCGAATGAAAAGCCATTAGAATCATGCATTCAGACAACTGAATGGACTGAAAATTTTACAAAAGATACATATGATGACATTTTGAGTCAATGGGAAAACTTTGTAAAGCCACATAGTATCGATAAACTTATTTAGTATCAATAAATGGAAACATAATTATGAAAGATGATATTGAAAAATGGATAAAAAGTTGCACAAAAAGTTATTGTAATTCACTAAACTCCATATCATGGCATGAACTGTATCCACTATACGAAATGTTTGAAAAGGATCTTCGTCAAAAAGTCAAGTCCGTTTTAGGAATCAATGATCAATCAGAAAACTTCACTAGAGAAAAAGTGCTAATGACAGGATCGATTTTAATCGAAGATAGTGCATATTATTATCGCGTAACCTTTCCAACTATTTTGAATTCTAATAAATTTCAAATATTTGGAAAACTTATGACAAAAGATGGAACACCAATTGACAAAACAGTTGTTAAGTTTAAATCTATGGATATACGTGGGTTTTCTACAAAAGTTGAGAACTTTAATGAAACTGAGTGAGTGTTCTTTTTTAAATTGCTTACATTTTATTAACTATTTTATAATAATTACATTATTTATTTTTAGCGAAATACTTATGAATTCGCAAATTGCTTGGCTAATGATTGGAATACCTGGTGAAGTTGGATTCTTCAGTACAAAAACACGAGATATCATTATACTGAATTTTGGCACCAATCAATGCCCGTCAAATTTAAAAACCACAATAAAATTCCCAGAAACTTTACCTTCAAATTCGGTTATTGTTACTTCATTTATATATCCATCATTAAACAATGAGCCAAGTTTCGTAGTTAAATTTCAGTACTACTATAATAACGAGATTAAGCTTAAAATATGTGATTATAGTTCCTCATTTCAAAATGATATTGATAGTGAGCTTTTTAATAGTGACAATGAACTTGAGAGATTTGAATTCTCAATCCAATGGTTCATTCTTCTCTTTCCGGAAGATTTAGAATTTAATGGGGCCGATGTTGACCCTGATTTCCTCGTAACATCAGTTCATTTGAAAGCTATAGGTCAAAAAATCAAAGAATTAATAACAACTGAACTAAAAATCCATGATAATACCAAACAACCTTTTCCTTCTATCGAAGAAATAAAGAAATGGAATCAGGAACGAGTTGTTATTTTTTAGAGTTCAAAAAAAGCGAGTTAGAGCTTGATGAAGTTGAGATTAATATAATTAATAGGAACAAGATTTCTGGTTCAACCTTCCTTTATTAAAAGAAGAAAAGCTCAGTTGTATTGGGCTATCACTTGGCCCAGCAATGGCAATTGCACGCCTAATTAAGAAAATTTCAAAAGCGGAAGCTAATGATCTTGTGCACATTTTTGTTGACAACTCTAATATCACTATTGAAGGGAAATATACTATTGCCGAGCTTGAAAACCTTGGTTCATTTGATTGTGAAAAAATTTACGTTACTTTAATTAACTTCGTATTGATTATGATCGACTTCTTACAACTGTTTAGTGTGGACATTAACTAAGCTGTGCTCCTGTTATTGTTGGCCCACGTCCTCCACCAAATGATTCTATATGGTGACGTATTCAAGAACAAGGATATGAAGTTACTGTGTTTGATAGGAATCCTATACCACAACATGAAAAAGAAGTCGATATAAAGCTTTCAATAAGCATATTAAAGACTATTGTTACTAATAACCCTGGTATATTAATTCTGATTTCTGGAGATCGTGATTATACACCCATGGTAGAAACAGCCATGGAAAATAATTGGATAGTTCAGAATTGGTTTTGGACTTCAGGTATGAAAATATTATCATGTTATACGAGTTATTAAAGAATTTTATTTTAAATATTATGTTTTCTATAGAGATGTCTAGTAAACTTAAATCGAAGACACATTTTTATTCACTTGATGACTGTTATTGATCTTTTGCATATGGCTTAAGGCCTGACCCCACTGGGAAAATGAAAGTTCTTGAAATTACTGATGGGGAAATCAAAAGTTGGAAAGAGAAAATTTGATAGAATGGTTTAGCACTTTGAACCTATTTGGATGGTGGAATTGGTTTGATTCTAGTGCTGCGCAAATATATTTGATAATCAAGTGAACTTGGAGATGATAAAAAATTTTATTAAAAATAACTATCAAAAGGTGCAGATTCGAGAAAAAAATTAATGGGAAAACAAAACATCCTAATGCTTTTGTGATAGCTTTGAGCATTATAAAATTACAATAAATATTCTTTGTGTATATAATCATATTTTTATTCTATCAAAGGTTTAGGTATTGTTTTATCTTCTTATCAAGAATAATAGAGATATCAAAACCCAACATATTTAACGATTTAATAGACTTATTAGTACTTTTGGTAATTATATAAGTCTTATAGACCTAATAGATTTAACTATATACTAATGAATATTGCAATTCATTTTTTTTTGCATTTGATATATTAAAGTCTTAGTAGTATATAATGGTAGTATTACATGAAAAATATTCCAATATGAGCTTCTCACCCTGGAAAAAATTCATCTTTACATATAATAGAAAGATCTACTTTAACATTTGTTATAGTTAAAGGGGTGAATGCAACTCAGAAAAAAATAAAAAATGAGATTAAATCGTATTTTATGTGGTCCAATCAAATCACCTAATTGATTATTTTTACTAACTGAAAAACTACTCAAGTCAAAATACTGAGCCACCAGAAATGATAATTATGCTCTTTTGAATATACTGTATAATTTACAAAGTTAGAGGTCCTATCATCAAAAGTTTTTACTCTAATGAAATTTTTTTGCATGACTAAGTATACTCATAACAAGTAACTTAGGTAGGTGATCTATCAATGCAAAAGCAAGTCAATACTAGAAAATAAAAGTGTAATATTTACTTAGTTTACCTTTGCATGCTGCATTGCAATGAGATTATTCCATAAAATTTTTAGATTAAATTATGAATATTATATTGGTTGTATTTATGTAGATTCAAAGTAGATATATTTAAATATCTTGTACAGTAGTTCAATGGACTAAACCACAGAAAGCCTAGCAGGCATAGGACATGTCCTATTCATTGCTTTCTATAATTAAAATTTTTAAAAAAACATATGAATTTACTATAAACTTTGAGCTGAAGATCCTATTTTGCTTAACTAATTAACTTCAAATTAAATTCTTTGAGAATATGGAACAAGAGGAGGAGAAAAAAGTAGTACAAAAATCAGATTTAAATTTTGCCAATTTGGTATCTTTTCAAAATGTAACTTTACCAAAACCAAAAATTTACTAATTTTAAATGAGCAGTTATGTGTAAATCGTGCTCTGAACAACTTTACTTAGGCGACCAAAGAAGGTTATCTTGTAAGAAAAATGGTTGTCTATTAAAAAAAATTTTTTTTTGTCTAACTTTAACCCTATTTTTCACCCAGAAAAGGTCCGAGAAAACGCGTTTTGATCTTAGACCAAGTAAAAATACCCTCTGAACAAGTTTACTTAGAGGCCCAAAGCAGATTATCTTGATAAAAAAAGGGATTTTATATTTCAAACTGAAAATTTTTAAATTTAGTATATAGGCAACCCATTTTTCTTACAAGGTAACCTTCTTTGGTCGCCTAAGTAAAGTTGTTCAGAGTACGATTTTACAAATAAATGCTGATTTAAAATTAGTAAATTTTTGTTTTTGGTAAAATTACATTTTGAAAAAGTACAAAATTGTCAAAATTTTAATTCGATTTTTGTACTACCTTTTTTTCCTCTCTGTACTTTATATTCCTGAAAAATTTAATTTGAAGTTAATTAGTTAAGCTGAATAGGATCTTCAGCTCAAAGTTTATAGTAAATTCATATGTTTTTTTAAAAATTTTAATTATAGAAAGCAATGAATGGAACATGTCCTATGCATGTTAAGGTATACCCTATATTCTCTAAGGGGAGTAACAAAAATCAGGTGATTTTTTAGGAGGGGAGGGGGTAAAAAAAGTTAAAATTATATATAAGAACCTGACTATTTATATATTGAGGAAGAGGGAGGGGGTAGGCCTCTGATAAAAAATAATCAGGTGATTAATGACACTGCCCTAAGCTAAAATAAAAGCACTACGTGCTAGTTGTCATATAGCTATTATTTTGCAAAACTTCCTCAATGCATTCGAAAAGTCACCCACGTAGGGTTGATTTTAATATAATCTTGATAGTCAAATTTAAAACTAAAAATGGATACTTGCATATGACAATTATGAAGGATCTTCATGATTGTTACATAAAAGCCCTTTTTATAATATAATATTAGAGTTGGCCAAAAATTCGTCACGCCAGACTTCACAAAGTTGATTTTTGGAATAATGCTAGGAAGATAAGATGACTTAAAAATTCAAGTAAAATGGCTTATTTTGCATATATTGTGTGAACTTATATTATTTATTTGAATTACTTCGAATATGCCATATTCCGGCTGTCGAGTGTGATGTATTGTTTTGAGATTTTAAAAGTCACCTAACCAATTAGGATCAAAAATTTATATAAAAAATTTTTTTGTATGTCCTATTTTCATCCAAATATTTTAACAGGCAAATTTGACCACTAAAAGTTACAATTTAAGAGATAGTCACAAATCATTTATAATCACTACTTAATCACTATTACTATAAAAATTTGATTTTTAACAATTTTATTAATAAAAAAACTCTCATTATAGTTACCAATTTTTAATTAAATATGGATTATAAACTCTGATTGGCCATATTTATATTTATGTATAGTGCTATGGCTTTAAACATCCAATTACATGATTGTGTTCACTTTTGCTAAAAAGTCATATAATATAAGTATATCCAATCAAAATGCTCAATTGGCTTTTTTTTTTTTTTTTTTTTTTTTTTTTTTTTTTTTTTTTAGTGTGTGCTTTTACTTTTTTGTCTAGAGAGTATTTTTATTTTTTAAAGAAAGAATTTATTAGTAATTTATTTATTTTTTTTGGTATTAAGAAAAGTTTTGCCTTTATTTTTATTAATAAAATAATAAAATATATGAGATTTCTTATGGGGTTTCTCAGATTACAATTATTAATTATACAAGAATTAAGACTCAAACTATAGATAGTACTATTTCTACCTAATTTATTTGCAACCAAAATCTACTAGAGTGGTTAAAATTCACCTAGATTTGAATATAGAGAATAGAGTTAGTTGAAGAACTATATTTTATCCAGTTGTATGACCAGATTTCTATTTTTCTAAATGCTAAGCCCTAAGGTAGACATGCGCTATTGTTATTTTCATGTTGTTGGTCTGGTAAGCCACAAATGCAGCTATAAGTATATAGAGTTCTATTATAATAAGAAGTATATAGAGGCTTGGTAGATATAGTATGGGTTGGAGTAAAGCTTGTATAGATTTCCAATATGCTAAATTTATGCAGTATGGTTTTCATAATTGTTCATGAATTTTTTGTGAAATAAGTAGAAGGAGTTTAATAGTAGTATTAGCTACATTTTTATAAAAAATATGTTAAAATATAATATTGAAAAGTGATTTTGGAATATAACTCTGGATTGTAGTATAGAAAGTTGTAGTATTGAATAGTATAGATTATATAGAAGAAATGCAGTAGTGAGTTAGAAGGTTGTTGTATAGCTGTTGTAATTCATTAAGAGATAAATCTGGTAAATCTGAAAAGGAGTATTGTGTAATTATATTTTGGATGATATTTGAGATACTGTTTGAGTTTGGGTAAAATAGCAAAGAATTAATAGAAAAAAAATATAAAAGGGTAGGAAACATATGTAGTATGTAGGGGTCTTAATGGGTTGGGTTGGGTCGGGTTTGGGCCTAACCCGGGTCAGACCCACTTGGGTCAAAACCCGACCCAGGTCTGACCCGCCTCATGTCAAACCCGACCCAGATCTGACCCGCCTTATGCCAAACCTGACCCGGGTCTGACCCACTTCATGTCAAACCTGACCCAGGTCTGACCCAACCCAACCGGGTTGAACCCGGGTTAATGATAGGTGATGCAACAATATAACTTTTTATATGTAAAGCTTAAATAAATAGAGTTATAAACGAGTGAAGTTAAATCATCATTTAGGGTTATAACTAATCAGAGACCAGTATTTGTACACACATTTCACTCTTCAGATAACCATATTGTATTCCATTCCTGGCATAGTACTATGTGATGCATATCGTGATGCTTAAGTGTAGAAATTCTGCATTTGGCATATTGTCTAATCATATGTAAGGTTTTGTAGATGCACATCACTTAGCTTGCTATAGTAACTATAAAATGTTAAATAAAAACTATAAAATCGAATTATGTGTCTAAAAAAAAATCACAATAAATGCAATTTGAGTAGGGCAGCTGGCGCAAGTGGCATACCACTGGTGCAGTACTATAAATTTATAGCGTTGAATTAATGATGTGCTACTTGTACCAACAACCCTAAATTTGTGCTTAAGGTTTGTTGATAGTGATATATTCTTCGCCCATCATATTATGGGCCCATTTATGATATATATATATATATAATAGAAGTTAGAGTTTGTTATTTCAAATAATATCTGCCTAAATTGTTGAATTTATATATCATTTAATGCATGTGCGGAGATCTAGTTTCAGGAACATGATTTAATAAGTTAGTTACTTCAGTACTTACACACATTATTTAAATGCATATAATGGTTACTTTCAAAATAAAGTATCCATGTGAAACAAATGTTCAAGATTATATATCACACTTAGTGATGTGCCACGTATATACATGTTGGCAAAATCCTGACTTACTATAGTTTGGGATTTGTCCGTCATCCCAAATCCCAAATCCCAAATTCTAGTATTACTAATATCTCAAAAACTTTATTAATAATCTTTATTTAAACAAATAATATATATTCTTATAGTTATAAATAATATATTTACAAAATATTAAGATTATTTATTTGATTTAATCTTTTATAAATAGCAATTGTTTTTTTATTATTTAGAATTTGTCCGGGTTTTGCCAGCATGTATAGCCACGTATAGTACTATAGTACTATACTGTACGTACTGTACGTACTGTACACTAAAATTTTTGTTGATCACTTGTTCCAGCCAATCAGATGCCAGAAAAGAACTATACGTACAGTACGTACTGTATGTACTATATGTTAAAATTTTTTAGGTATCATATAAATGGTACATTACTAATCACACTGTTATATAAACAACAGAAAATTAATTTAATCTTTGCTATATGGCACTGAGGGTATTCTGTTCCATAAATATAATATGCGTAAATTACGCTTTTCTAATTAGAAAAGCTTTAGATTTTGAAAAATTATAAATAGTACATATATTACGTACTATATCTCAGTGTAGAGTAACATGAATACCAAATCCGGTATTTTCATATACACACTAGCAGTTTATCACAGCAGTGCAGCACATTAAAATGTGAAATCTTATTTTAACACCAAATCAAATGCGAGCTATTCTTAGATGGCAGGAAACCTGGTATTCTTATAAGAATGCTATTATGGCTAATCGGTTTTGCACAAATATGGACATCATAAGTTGAAATTACAAGGATCCAAGATACTAATAAAGTTTATATTGTTGCGTACTAATTAAGGTTTGCAATTTTTTTTGATATTTTTTTAGTATTGTTCGGGTGTTACAAAAAGTCAAAAGGATTTTTTATCCCATCTAATCCTCGAATTCAGATACACCCTTTCACTTGCTACTTAACCATGCACTTCATTGCACTCCGTTTCTGGTATGATGCAGATTCAATCACTAAATCACGATTTATTTCTGCAATGAAATGGTTTTGTTATGCGTCACCCATTATTAACCGGGTCTGACCCGACCTGGGATTTTTCTGATCTGGGTCTGACCCAACCCGGGTTTTTTCTGACCCAGGTTTGATCTGACCCAACCCGACCCGGGTCAGGTTGGGTCAGACCCGACCCAGCTAAGACCCCTAGTAGTATGCATTTAATGTGAAAGGATTTTGAGAGCTAAGCTAGAAATTAGTATAGTTGTGGGTACATTTATAATTGTAGTTAAGGTATAGCCAGTTTGCGTTCCAATCTATTTGTTGGGCTATAGGAAAAATTTGTTGAATTCTATGTTGGAAGGACTATATAGCAATTGTATTTGCATTGCAAATATTTTTGATAGCATGGCATGTAGGTTGTTCTATATTGTACAGTGGCCTACCAAGGTATTGTGGACACTTCTTAAAAATTTGTATAAAGCTAAATATAAAAGGTAAAAAGCTAAAAATAAAATTATAAACTTATTAAATCTATATCTTTTAAATAAAAAAAAAAATAAAATTCTATGCAAAACTTTTTAAGATAATTAAATTTAAAAAAATTTTTAAATTTTTAATCACGTCGATTTCCAGTTTTTAATATAGGTTTAGTATAAATTGAATACTAATTTTTAGTATATATAAAAATTATTTTTTTATTAAGTAAACTAAATCTAAATATTAAATAAAATTTGTTCAGTATAACAAATTATACATATTGTAAAAATTTCAGAATTTTTTGAAATTTTTTCATTAAATTGCTATATATAGTAATAAAATTACCATATTTAGCAATTTTTCAATTTTTATTTAATAATTTAGCTTTTATATTTAATAAAAATATTTTGCTTAATATTTTTTAAAAATCTCTAAAAATTTAGTATTATATGTAATTTGTTATACTGAACAAATTTTACTTAATTATTAAGTTTAATTTACTTAATAAAAAAATTTTTTTATTATATAGTAAATATAATAACTAGTTTTTTAAAAATTACTAATTTCGTCTTTGTGTAACATTACACAATATTAATTAATCTTATCTATTTCAAAAGTACTACATAGAATTTTTTAATCTTTTTTTTATTTAAAAAATATAATTTTATTTTTAGCTTCTTAACTTTTTTATTTAGCTTTATACAGATTTTTAAAAAGGTCCACATTACTATGGTAGGCCACTGTTTTTTTGTAAATAAGACAAAAAGCGGGACTGTATATATTGTGAGGTTGAAATTCTAAAATAGGAGAAAGATAGTGATTTTTTGCTAGTTTATTAGCTTTGTTGTTTGTATATATCATTACTATGTGCTTGTACTTTATGGAATATAATGTTTAGAGAAAGTGATTTAATAAGGTTAAGAAGAGTGTGCCAAATAGGCCAGTATATCAGCAAATTTATAATAGTATAAGATCTTACAAACTGTAATATAAGCAAAATATTATATAATATATTACGAAATATTTCGAAATATCAAAATTTCAAAATATTACAAAAGTAATTTTGAAATATTTTGAAATATGTTACGAAATATTTTGAACTTTTTCAAAATATTTTAGGACTAGAAACCAAGCTGGGTCAGTAGATCTGTAACCTGGATCATGCATTAGACTGATTTTTTAAAATAGTTCAAAATAGTTTGATAATGTTCAAATTCTGTACTACAAGATCAGATTAGATCTTTTGTTTATAATTAGATCTTCTATTTTGTTTTTTTTCACTTTTTTGTTTTTTTATTTTATGTTTTTATTCATTTTTTTTGTTTTCGTTTGTTTTTTTTAATTTTTTTTTTATTTATTTATTTTTTATTTTTTTTATTTTATTTTTATTTAGCACTTTACAAGAAAAACAAACAACTTTTCAAAACCTTGCGCATGCCAACTATGACTTCTGACACTTTCAAGAACACACCCCTACAATTTTTAAATTTTCAAGAATGCTTCTTTAGAGAAATATGCACAAGTTTTTGCAAGTCTTTGCAAGTTTTGCAAGGTTTCACTTTATTTATTTTTTCATTTCGTGATTTTTGTTTTTGTTTTTTTGGTTTATTTTTAAAATTTTTTTATTAATTTATTTTATATTGGCACTTTGCAAAAAAAACAAACAACTTTTGAAACATTGCGCATGCTAACTATGACTTCTGACACTATCAAGAACACATCCCAGCAATTTCTAAATTTTCAAGAATGCTTTTTTAAAGAAATGAGCGCAAGTTTTCACAAGTTTTTGCAAGTTTTTGCTAGTTATTGCTTCATTTATTTTTTTATTTCGTGTTTTTTGTTTTTGTTTTTTTGGTTTATTTTTAAAATTTTTTTATTAATTTATTTTATTTTAGCACTTTGTGGAAAAAACAAACAACTTTCTAAAACCTTGTGCATACTAACTACGACTTCTGATACTTTCAAAAACACACTCTTAGAATTTCTAAATTTTCAAGAACACTTCTTTAAAGAAATGGGTGCAAGTTTTTGCAAGTTCTTGCAAGGTTTCGCTTCATTTATTTTTTCATTTCATGCTTTTGTTTTTGTTTTTTGGTCTATTTTTAAAATTTTTTTATTAATTTATTTTATTTCACTACTTTGCGAGAAAAACAAACCTTTTTGAAACATTGTGCATAATAACATCTTCTGACACTTTCAAGAACACACTTCTAACAATATCTAAATTTTCAAAAAACTTCTTTAGAGAAATGTGCACAAGTTTTTGCAAGTTTTTGCAAGTTCTTGCAAGGTTTTACTTCATTTATTTTTTCATTTCGTGTTTTTTGTTTTTGTTTTTTTTTTGGTTTATTTTTAAAATTTTTTTTATTAATTTATTTTATTTTAGCACTTTGGAGAAAAACAAACAACTTTTCGAAACCTCGTGCATGCCAACTATGACTTCTGACACTTTGAAAACAAAGAAACAACAATAATAGCTAACTGTGGAGTGAGTGAAAATAAGTGTATAGAGCTAGTTTTTTGTATATAATAATAGAATTAGATGCAACAAAGTTGCGAAAGTAGTTTAAAATATTTGTAATAAAAGTTGGCTATTTATCACCACTAGTGATTATTCCCGGTGTTCCATTTACCAATTAAAATTCAGGTTTAGAAGTAACATGTAGATCAATTTTGTATAACAAAAACAAAGAATTTTTTAAAAAATTTCTAAAATTGCTTCTAACCTAAAATTTTGCCTATGAAACTACTTTTTTTTGTACAAAAAAAATTTCCTTGCTAAATTTTACTATATACAAAGCCCTATCCTAATCTCTAACCTTCATCCTTACCCTAATATTAAAGAAATTTAATTTTTATTTAGTTTGTTTTGTTTATTTTGTTTTATGCATTGTAGATCACTAGGGATAATCACCAGTGGTGATTTGTAGTAATTTTCTAATTTGTAATAATATAAAGATATTATGTAATATATAATAAAGTATGTAATATTAATTAAAAATGTATATTTAATAAATGTAAAATATAATGTATAATAATAATAAATAAAAGGATATGGTGATTTAGAGAAGTTGGTAAGTTGTCACTCCAAATGGCAGATCTAGGGTTCAAATCCCACTGGCAATGCTTTTGAAAAATAGATCTGTGTTCTGGTAACTATTTCTTTTTGATCGGTTGGGTACATTTTTTGTAGTTCTTCATTACTATTTCGAATGGGAGCTTTCAAGCAAAGTTGTGCCTGTAATACAAACAAATTTAAGGAACCAAGAAAATGAAAACCTATTTGGCAAGACCCGAGTAAGGAGGTAGCAAAGAATTTTGACAGTGCTACCAAAACTGGAATATTGGACCAGAGCCAAAGAACCGGACGTCGCCTTAGGAACAAGGTTTACCAATCTGGCCGCCAGATCTGGTACTATAGAAAAAGAAACTATATTATAGAAGTAGGTACCAGAGGAAGAAAAACTATAATGGCACCTAATGCTGAGTAGAGCAACTCTTTCAGACCAACTGGATTGGAAGTATGGGAGGTATAGGTGAAGGACCGGTAGAAAAGCGATAGTGAGTACCGGGGTTGGAGCGAATTTTACAAGGACAAAAGTAGGTAATGGTAGCAGTTGCAGGGTATTCTTTGACCACAAGTTGCTTGCCTCGGTGAGTGCGTAAGTTACCAAAGTGTAGGTAATCTCTGTGTAGGACAGGGACTGCTTTACCAAGTTTCTTGCGAGGATAAACTAGTTCTAAGAGAGGGTTTGTTGGCATCTGGAACGTTCTTGACTGGCTAATGTACCGGAGAGCTAACCCAGTAACACAAGTAGGGCAGTAGTAGGGCTGACAGATAAAGCTTGGACCAGAGGGTTTAAATAGGCAATCCTCTAGTTGGGTTGCAGGTATGGAAACTAGTATAGAACCTTTGGCCAGACTACTTAAATTAGATAACCAAAGTTGTATGTGTAGCTAGTTGTACTCTCATTCATGTAACAAATATCAGGAGCCTGTAGAGGTGCCGAGGTCTACATACTTGAATAAAAAGACTTCCACCCAAAGCAGTAGACTCTAACTTAAAAAAAAAAATAATAATAATAATAAATAAATAAATATAAAATTTTATATTAAATTGTAAAACTATACAAAATATTGCAAAAACCTGTAAAAAAGCATGATTATAAGAATATGTATATCATTATTTATTTTTAAAATAATTTTAAAAATTTGTGAAAATTTACAAAATATTGCAAAAAAATGTAAAAATATCAAATATTACCTCCTGTGCATATTAGTTTATTAATCTGCATGAGTACGCAACCCCTATAGAGGAAGTAATTTGCATTTTCTATTTCGCAATATATTTCAAAATATTTCAAAATAATACAGTAATATTACCATAATATAATGTAATATATTATGTAATATACCGCATCGATTATAAGATTTTCTAATATTATGGGCTGTAATATCTTACATAAGATTACATATATATAATTTGCTAATGTAGTTGTAAGCATATAGTTTGTTGTAGTTTTGTATTTGTGAGGTTAGAGAATTGTATTTTGAGATAATAAATAAGGAGTCAGTATATATATGTATATTACTATTTCGAGGACATGTAGGGTTGCATCGGTCCTGAAAAAGACCGGTCCAGGACCGGTCCCGGACCAGGACCAATAAGAACCATGGGACCATTAAAGGACCGGTCCTGGGACCGGTCCTTGTAAACATAACTGTGATATTCGTATTACCCAATCAAATTTCTTGATCAGGTATAACATAGATCATATGATCTTTGTTTACATTTACAGTAAAAAAATTACGTCATTTTTGGCCAATAAAATCTTATGCATTAAGATTGACGTAATCACAAAAGGACCGTTATGGGACTGAAGGACCAGACCGGACCAGGACTGTAAACACTATGATAACGGTCCTCATAAGACCGGACCAGACCTGACCGGACCGATGCAACCCTAAGGACATGTGCTAATTGCTGATAATATAGAAATTAATTAATTATCTTTATATGATGATGGGCAGTTTTGAATTTGTACAGAGAATAAATAGGAGATCTGGTTGTCAAAAACCTGGATTCATGCGATTCCCATAGTACATTTGGATCAAAAATGTTAACAACAGAGCCATCAGTATAAAAGGAAAAGTTTGAGAATATAGCATTAAATTGTACTATAGTTTGAAGTTTTAAGTAGCAGAGGATTTTAGAAAGATGTCTAAAATAGAATTGTTATATATTGTAATTTGGGGGAGAGATGGAATATTAATAAAATGATGAGAGGCAATAGAGTATAGTAGATCTAGGTAGTTAGCATTGAGTTCGAGTCTGTTTATAGATTAAGTAAAGACTTTTTTACTAAGAAATTTAGTAGATAATATAACTGATATATCTAGAGCGCAAGTGTTTTAGATTCTGTCATCAGCAAAAATATATATGCGTAAACTTGCACAAGTTTTTACGGTATATAAAAAAATCGTAAACTACGTAAAATTTAGTGTAATACTACGTAAGTCTTATGATGTGTAAGAAAATCGTAAATTTACGTAAAAATTTTATATAACTTTACGATTTTCTTATGCACTGTAAAACTTGCATAGTTTTATACTAAACCTTTTATGTAAGTTTACAATTTTCTTATATATCGTAAAAACTTGCGAAAGTTTATGCTAAATTTTTTACAATTTTTTTTACATAAATATTCGAACCCTTTCAAAATATTTTAGGACCAGAAAACAAGCTGGATCAATAGATCTGTAACCTGAATCGTGCATTGGACTAATTTTTCGAAATAGTTCGAAATAGTTCGATGAAGTTCAAATTCTGTACTACAAGATCAAATCAGATCTTTTGTTTATAATTAGATCTTCTATTTTGTTTTTTTTTCACTTTTTTGTTTTTCATTTTTTGTTTTCGTTCGTTTTTTTGTTTTCATTTGTTTTTTTGTTTTTGTTTGTTTTTTTTTATTTATTTTATTTATTTTTTTAATTATTTTATTTTATTTTTATTTTGACACTTTACAAGAAAAACAACCACTTTTCGAAACCTTGCGCATGCCAACTATGACTTCTAACACTTTTAAGAACGCACTCTAGCAATTTCTAAATTTTAAAGAACACTTCTTTAGAGAAATGGCACAAGTTTTCGCAAGTGTTCGCATGTTTTTGCAAGTTTTTGCAAGTTCTTGCAAGGTTTCGCTTTATTTATTTTTTCATTTCATGGTTTTTGTTTTTGTTTTTTTGGTCTATTTAAAATTTTTTTATTAATTTATTTTATTTCAGCACTTTGCGAGAAAAACAAACAACTTTCGAAACATTGCGCATGCCAACTACGACTTTCAATACTTTCAAGAACACATACTAGCAGTTTCTAAATCTTCAAATGCTTCTTTAAAAAAATGGTTGCAAGTTTTCACAAGTTTTTGCAAGTTGTTGCAAGTTTTAGCAAGTTCTTGCAAGATTTCATTTCATTTATTTTTTTATTTCGTGCTTTTTATTTTTGTTTTTTTGGTTTATTTTTAAAATTTTTTTATTAATTTATTTATTTCAGCACTTTGCGAGAAAAACAACAACTTTTCGAAACTTTGCACATGCCAACTACAACTTCCGATACTTTCAAGAACACACCCTCAGCAATTTTAAATTTCAAGAATGCATCTTTAGAAAAATGTGCGCAAGTGTTCGCAAGTTTTTGCTAGTTTTTGAAGTCTTGCAAGGTTTTGCTTTATTTTTTTTGTTTCATGTTTTTTGTTTTTGTTTTTTTGGTTTATTTTTAATTTTTTTTATTAATTTATTTTATTTCGGCACTGCGAGAAAAACAACAACTTTTCAAAACTTTGCGCATGCCAACTACGACTTCTGACACTTTCAAAAATGATAGAAAACAAAGAAGCGAAGATAATAGCTAACTGTGAATGAGCGAAAATAAGTGTGTAGGGCTAGTTTTTTTTATATAGTAATAGAATTAGATGCGACAAAGTGCGAAAGTAGTTTAAAATATTTGTAATAATGTAAAAAAAAATAAAAATTTATAATAAATTGCGAAACTGTGCGAAATATTGCGAAATTCTGTAAAAAAGCATAATTTTGTGAATATGTATATTGTTTATTTATTTTTTAAAAAATTTTGAAAATTTGCGTAAATTTGCAAAATGTTGCAAAACAATGCGAAAACATCACAAAATATACAAAAATATTACTCCTGCGATCCTGCAACCCCCAAAGGTGCATTTTTTTATTTCGCATTGTATTATAAGATTTTTGAAATATTACGGCAATAACTTACGTAAGATTACATATATATAATTCACTGATGTACTATAGCGTAAACTTACATAATTATTACCCCTACGTAATACTCCGAACTAATAATAAGATTTTTGCAAGTTTAGGCTAGTATAAAAACTTGCGAAGGTTTACGCATATTTTTTTTTGCTGATGGTTTGAGTTTAGAGTACATCCCAAGAAGAGAGTACAGTGTATATCTGGTGTAGAATATAAGAATATAAGGCTAAGATTAGCATGTATTTTCTAGTGTGTATTTGTAGAGTAATTAAAATATTGAGCTTTTTCGATTATAATCTCTTATCTAAGTAGATTATTAGCCATAGTTTAGATTTGGGGTTGAAGTGACCAGTTTGAAATGAGAGTGAATTAGTATTAAAAAGATGAAGAAAGGTATTAATTTGGTGAGTAGAAGTATTGAATAGGATTTTATTTTCAAGTATACAAAACAAGGTTAGATTTTTTCTAATATAAAGTTAAGGATTCTAGAAGAGATATGTGGCCAAGCTAGAAGTGTTATATTATCATAGGAAGTAAGTTGTTCTAAGAACATAATGTATTTAGAATATAGTTGATGTTTAAAAATTATATATTAGGGGTAGTTGTATAGTAAGAATTCAAGTAGATATAGAGTAAGTTGATAGTGAAGGGGCGTAGGATTTTAGAATATGCTACAATAGAAAATTCAAGATGCTTAAATAATAAACCTATTTTGAAAGTAGTAGAATATTTGTTAGGACTATCAATAAGAGGATTAGAGTATTGTAGTATATTAGTAGTAGACTATAAGTTGTTTTGTAGTTGCTGTAGTCAAATATGTATACAGTTGCCAAGAAAATATAGGTCATTAAGTCGAAGCAAAAGAGCAAATAGATAGTATTGCAATTGTATATTCCAAATATTTTTGATCTCATAGATATTGTGGTTTAGCATAGTGCTATTGGTGTGTTTCTTGCTAGTTTTGATTTATGTATAGCAATAGTAAGATATTGGAAGAGGATTTTATTGCATGTTGAATAGGTAAAAACTGTATTGTGTATATGATATTCAAGGATAGATATAATAACATTGCTGATAATATAATATGCTTGTTTGTCTATAACTTGTTTGGTATCAAGTGTATTAATAAGTTCAGCAGTTTCCTGTGTAATTAATTTGGATTGTGTTGTAGATTTGAGAAAGGTAGAGAACCAATATCAAGGAATTTAAAAGCTGTTTTAGGATTTGGCATTAAATATTTTGGTTCAAGAAGGAAATAAAAGGTATATGTATAGAATTGGATATAAGTATGGATTTTTGTAGATTAACTTTAATATTAGCTATTTGGTAAAATGAAGAAGCTATGTGCAGAATTTGTTCTAAATACAGTTAAGATTCTGCAATCTATAGAGTATCATCCATATATGTGAAAAATGGTGTTGATACTTGTATATAGGGTTCCGAAGTTTGATTTGGGTTTGATTTGAGTTTGATCAAACCCCAAATCAAACCAAACACAAACTATTAATTTTATAAAGTTTGAGATCAAACCCAAATTCAAATAAAAAATAATCAAATTCAAACCAAACCCAAATACTATACTAAGTTTGATTTGAGTTTAATTTGAAGTTTGCAAACTACCGTAAACTGCCGTATAAACAGCCCGAGTCTGGTACATTCCACCAAAAAAATTAATTAGTAAAAAAAAGAAAATTATTAGTAAAAATGGGGGTCTGATATGTGGGGGGCTGTTTATATGTCAGTTTACAGTAGTTTGAGTTTGAATAACATAAATATATTTTTTAATTTTAAACAAGTTAGAGCACTGATATTTATTACGTAATATCTATTTACTATGAAGGCTACTCCCCTTTCTCATGTAAGATCCAATATAATTGGCCAATTTATAATTTACTATATATCTTTGTGTAATGTAAGATATTGTTATAATACAGGGCCAACTCCCACCCCCTAAAATATTACGTAATAAATGTCAGCTCCCTTAATTAATAATCAGCCTATCAACTGGAGAGTCGAAATGTAGTGTGCTTCTATTTAATACTTTTTTCTTACTAAGTTAATGATACATGTCCACTAATTGAAAGTTGTAGAGTTTGTTGAGACACATCTAATGGTGGTTAGATCATCCAAATCAGCCCAATGGATGGTGAGATATCGTCAAAAAACAATTGGCTGACTATATAAAACTAAGTAATGCAGATTATATATGAAAATCACCATAGTTGAAATGTGGCATGCTTCCATCTAAAACTTTTTTTCTTACTAAGTTAATGGTACATGTTCACTAATTGAAAGTTGTAGAGCTCGTTGAGACGCATCTAAGATGGTCAGATCATCCAAATCGACCCAATGAATAGCAAGATATTGTCAATAAATGATTGGCTGACTATATAAATCTCTTTAAACAAATATTTGTTTACATGGAGATTTTATATAGTCGGGCAATCATTTTTCAATGATATCCCGCCATCAATTGGGCTGATTTTGATGATCTAACTACTATTAGATGCATCTCAACGAGCTCTACAACTTTAAATTACTCAACAAGTGTCAACAAATATGCCACATTTTGTCTATAGTAATTTTCATATAATTTGCATCATATCAGATATTACACTATGATCACTCTCCAGTTGACTAGTGGATTATCATTTAAAATATAAAATATATTTTATTATTCAAACTCAAACTAGTTTGCAAACTTCAAACTTAAATTCAAACCAAACTCAAATATTTTTTTTAAATCATAGTTTGGGTTTGATTTCAAATCAAATCAAACCCAAATTTGATCTAAAGTTTGATTTGATCTGGGTTTGTAGGAACCCTACTTGTATAAAATCAAAAGTTGGTAAAGAAAATATGGTGTGGCAAAATACAAAAAACTGGTAACTAGTATAAGTATAAAAAATTTTGCTAATAAGGGGATCATAGTAAATATGCCAAAATAGAGATGTAATAGTCTTACCTTGATTGATCCCATCTTGAACTTCATAAGGAAGTATAAGTCCAAGATTGGTAATTACTCTATTAGTTTCTGATATTAAAAGATTGGTAAGGATTGTAGTAAATTGTAATGGTATATTAAGTCTTTGGAGGGATAAAGCAAATAGATCTATATTAACAGAATCATATGCTTTACTCATGTCCTAAAATAAAAGCCAGATTTCTTTTTGGTTACAATTTGCATCTTCAATAAAGTTGTTGAGTATATAGATAGGAATATTAGTACTATTGCTAGGAAGTGCAATATAGCTGTGCGAATTGAGAATATTATAAGAGAAAAAATATAGAGTTTAAATAGTTAGCAAGAATTTTTGTGTATAGTATTTTGATATGTTCAATTAGGCTAATTGGTCTAGTATTATATAAGTGTCCATCAAAAGTTGATTTTTTGAAAATAGAAAAAATGTGACCATTTTTTCATTGTTTGGGAATTGAGCCTAATATTAAATATTGGTTTAGTAGTGCTTAATAACAGATATAGTTTGTGAACCAACATGTTTTAGCATTTTTTGTAGCTAATTCCAGAAGGGCCATATGCTTTGTTGTCAGAAAAGTTGTTGATAGTACTAATAATTTTACCAGTATATATGGGTTCCAGGACTGGGTTGTACCATTCTAGTATAATATTGTGTTTGGAGTTATATTCAGTCTGCCAATGAGTAGAAAAAATTTGTTAGTTATAGGTATTATTTGCAGTCCATTGAGAAAAGTGTGATTGAATATGATTTTTGATTTCAAAAAGATCAATAAAAATGTTTGAGTTTTTATATTGTAAAATGAACTGAGTCAGTGTAGCAATTAAGAATACTATAGTACACCCTGTCAAAACTGATCCTGCCAAAATGATAACCTTCTATAACTGATAAAAAGTTGATTCACCATATTGGTTCCATAATTCAAATCTGATAACCTGTCATTTCTAATAACTGATGCTCAAAATATCAGATATTTATAAGAGTTTTATAAGATATTGGATTTGTAAAGTAAAATTAATCAATTTAATTAGCTCAAATCCAATTTTGTATAACAGAATATGTATGAATAAATGTAATTTGGCCAATTATATTTAGATAGAATCATGTGACCATTAGACTATTAGTATTTTTAAATCTGATAACCTCTCAAAACTGATCGAAACCTTTCCACTATGCATACTAGTTTTGATAGGGTATACTGTATTAATCATTTGGTTGGGTGAGTAAGCAATCTTTCACATCTAGTATTAACAGTATTTGAATAGTTTGAATATGCTATTTAAAATAATGAGCATTTTCAAGATTTTTGGCATTATATAGAGTTTGCCAGTATGTTTTGATTTGGGCTAGCTAGTTAGATAGATTAGTTTGGTTAGCAGGTACAGGAGGAATAGAGAATTGGTGTTTGGAGTTTATGTTCTGAATGGATTTGTATTTTTTTACTGACAATCACTTCACAAATATAACACTACACCGACTACTATTTTACTGACAAGCTAACACTCGATTTGCTGACAAGCATGTTTTTACTGCACGTTGATTTTACTGATACACATTTCACCGACAATTAATTTTACCGATGAAATCAACTTACTAACAAGCTTATTTTACCGAAAATAGAATTTACTAACAAGATTATTCTACTAACAATACACCAACAAACAATTCGCTGACAAACAATTCACTAGATGCCTTAAGTATCACAGTTGATGCTGAAGTTATGGTCTCAATTTGAAACTATAAGACCTACTAAAATCCCCATACAGTCTGACCTCTCTATAGTCACACCCTATATAGTCACACCTCTATATAAGCACCCAATATTGTGCGACGGACTTAAAACATAGTAAAAAACCTTATTATAGTAACAAATCACCTATAATCACTATCACAAAAAAATTTTGAACTTTCATCAATTTTATTAATAAAAATCCCTCGTTATAATCACAAATTTTGTCTAAAGATAGATTATAACATCTGATTGGCCAATATTTATATTCATGTTTATTTAAAATATTTTATTAAAAATTCTTAAAGGTTTGACAACAAATAACTTTTGATGCAGTGGTCCGATTTGGATGAAACAACCACCAAAATGTTCGTCTCGATGAGACGATTCTAATGAGCCTAAGATCGCTAAAATCTAATCACAGGCTCCTGTGATCGTTAAGGATTTGTGTCACTTCACATATTTAAGAATTGATTAAATTTAACATTTAAATAAAAAATCCTTAATGATCTTAGCATTTTGTAGCTGAATTTGGATGATTTTAGACTCTTTAGAATTGTTTCATTGAGTCAAACACTTGTCATTTTATCCAAATTGGGCCACTGGATCAAAAGTTTTCACTATCAAACATTTTAAATTTTTTAATAGTATTTCAAATATTCGCAAATATATTACTTATTGGCCTTTGGTCATGTGACCATAACAACATATTTTATTTATAGTCACACCTCTATACAATCACCAAAATAGGGCGTGACCAACTTGCGATTATAGAGAGGTCTGACTGTATACTCTATAAATATGAAATTTATACCTAAACTCTATCCTAACTCTATAAGACAAAGACAAAAAAAACATCCAAAGAAAATTTTAAAATTTTATATCAAAATAGGTCATAATTTCAGCATTATCCATGACAATAAGTACTTGTTATTGGTTAGGTTGTGGATGATAACTGATTTATCACTAGGTTACTATATAAATCATGTGGCTTTGCATGTCATTTATATTGTTCCCTATGAATAATCAGTTTTCATTACAACTTAACTAATAACATTTTTATTTGTAAGGTTCGACATAAGCACTGTCATTTTTTGTATATATTATTTGGTCTTTCTAATCATTAGACTCGCTTTTACTCTTTTTTTATATTCACTTACTTTTCCACTTTTTTTATCATTTTTTTCATTTAACTTTTTTTACTTTTTTCCTTTGCTAAATCTTAACTTTCACTAATATAAATTTTATGAGTTATGCAAAAAAAATAAAATCAGAAAATTGAGTTATCATATGATTAGAAATTAATTGAATAATATATACAAAAAACATCAAGTGCGCACATAGGAACAGTCGGATAATTATTATTATCATCATTAATAAAATATGCAATTTTTATTTTATTATAATAAATTGCATAATATGTAATTATTCTTAGTAGTTTATTAGATTACTGTGGTCTCATATGCAGTGTTTAAAATCTATATGTGGAATCTGTGGAATGCAGATTGAAAGTTAATTCTGCAAGCAAAAATTTTTAAGAATCTGCGGATTTTATTATGTGTTGCACATGTTGCGCATAATTTTTTGATTTTTTTATTATGTTTACAAGAATTGCTAAGTTTTTCCGCATATTAAATAAAATTGAATTTTAAACACTACTCATATGTCAACAAGTTGTATTGTCAGCAATTGTATTGTCAGCAAATTGTATTGTTAGTAGAATAAGCTTGTTGATATATTCTATTTTCAGTAAAATAAGCTTGTCAGTAAGTTGATTTTGTCGGTAAATGTAATTGTCGGTAAAGTGTGTGTTAGTAAAATCAACTTGTCAGTGAAAGGAACTTGTCAGTAAATCAAGTCAGTGAATTTTGTGTCAGTAAAAAAAGCTTGCCGGTAAAATGGTTATCGGTGTAGGTTGATGTCTGTGAAGTGATTGTTGGTGATTTGATTGCCATCCGTTCTGAATATGAGTAGATATTGTAGAAAGAATAGTTTGGTTATATGTTATTGCATATTTGGTCTGTTGCATACTATTTCTAATAGTTTTGAGATCTTTGTGCAGTTCAGAGGCTTTAGGTGTAAAGGTTGATAGAAATTTTAAACTGTAAATTTTTTGTTAGGAATAGTTTTAAAAGCAGCTATAATAATGCTAGTTTGAAGTTTGTACCAGGTACATTCTAAAGATTCTGTTGAATTAGAGTAAAGAGGAGTATTGTGATAAATAATATTGTTTTGATATTGGAATAAAAATTCTTTCTATTTTTCTTGGTCTATTAAGGGTAGAGTTAACATGATAGGGCAAATTAATGTAGATCATTGCTAAATTTTTTTTATATAAGATAAAATATAATAAGACGTCATTTTGCTTATAATGTTTATATATATATTAAAAAAATAAGCTACAATATATAAATATTGGATAACGTGCTTATAAAAATTATATAAAAAGTTATAAATAGCTAGTAAGAAACCATTAAAAGTCGATTACAAATTTTCAGGTGCCACACAAAATTTCAGGTGAAACATTATGCAGTATGCTGATCATTTCGTGATCTTATTCGTATTCTAGAACATATTTGATATACGTATTGCTACAGTTCGTTTTAGATAAAAATATTTTTTTGTAAAATTGTTATAATTTATATGTATCATCATAAAAAAAATATATATGTGTGTTTAACAAAGATACTTGCATGTACAGGTGTACTACTGGTGTAACCTCACATAATACTGTAATATATATTATATTTTATGCAGCAATGTTCTAGAATATTCCAAGAACACAACAATGATGATCATGTGGTACCAAGAAATTTAGCCACATTTTGCATATAATCAACAATACAATTTAACTCTACCCTTAATTTATATTGAAAAACTCTACATATGTAGTATATTTTATGACGAAGTTTTGAAGATATTGCAAATAAAAAACTCTATTTGGAAATTAGGATTAGATGATCACTATGGGTAGTAGCTAGTGGTAAAAAAGAAAAAAGTCTAAATGTATGGGATTATAGAATCATGTGCCCATATATAGTCAATATGGTTACTTAGATTATTACATTGCCAGATATGTTAGGTATTATTAGTATAATCAGCCAAATCATATATACAGTTACTATGAAGATAGGAAAGAAGTTTGGTTATAGCAATAGAAGCATTAGTAAAAAGAAGAGAGGTATTAAAATTGCCAAGAATTATAGGATACAAATTTAAAGAGATTGCTTGCTGTATCCATAAAATAATAGTTTCTTGTAATTGGTTTCAAATATGTTGGTTAGTGGAAAAAAGGTAAATGGATATGTTTCAAAATTTGAAATCATGTTTAAAAAATAGATCAATTGCAATTGCACCTCTAGGATGTATAAGTATATTGTGGATATGAGATTTTAAAAAGTTATTAATTGCCAATTCAGATAAGATCAGCAATATTTTTATATTTAGAATTGGGGCAAAACAAATATATAAACAACATAGTACAAAATCTGAAACAGGCCTGTATATATAAAATTTTTATATAATTTAAAGAATGTTAAAGATATTTTTGCTTATATCTTCTTATCTACAAATCCGATTTTGATAAAATTTACCATTAAATGCACAAGAACCTGCTCTACAACTTTACTTATATCAAAAATAATATTTACTTAGTACAAAAAATACTTTTCATAAACATCATAATCAGATTTACTAATATATTGTTTATATATTTGTTTATCCCCAATTTCATATATAGTAATAATATAGCTATAGTGCCAATCTTATCTGAATTGGTAATTAATCATGATGCCAGTGCTCTCTGCAGAGTTGTTGAGGCAGAACCAAAAGTATAAGAAATGTTAATTGTTAAAAAACTTTTTTGGTTTGGAGTCAGAAAGTTTTGTTTTAGTGATACTGCAAATTTGAATATTATTAGAAAGGCATAATTCTTCCCAAAGTTGCCTTTTAAGAGAAGTATTATAACCTTGAACATTATGTGTAGCAATAATAAGATTAAGAGCTGGAGTAAAATGTTTGGTTAGAGTGTTCTGTATAGTGAGTAAGTAGGTTGTAGTATAATAGTTGATATAGATAGTTCTGCATTGGATATTTTAAGTTCTATATTAAAAAAGGATAGCAGTTCTCCAAAAAGTGAAAATATGAAGTAACCTGGTACAAGGTTTTCATATGGGAGGTAAATATGTGCTTCAGTAAAAGTGTAATCAAGTTGAGAATGTAATTTAATAGAAATTTTAATCTATTGGTTTGAATAAAACATAGGATAATATTCTAGTAAATATTGCAAGAAAATTCTATAGTTTGTGGAGAAGGTAGAGTTTGTAGTCTATAATAGTAAAGAAATTTATTGTAACATGCTGTTGGGTTATATGTCTTAAGATTGAAGTTATATAGCTTCTGACATTTAAGGAGTTTGTAAGTAGTAAGGTATTGGGTGAGAGTTGTATTTCAGAAGTAGATGAAGATATAGTATCTGAAGTACTAGAATTAATTTCGGTAGAGGCACTTACCATTTCAAGCTCAGTTCTCACAGCTGTGCAGGATGCTATAGTCTGCCCTGTACATTGGGTTTGACTGTCATAAACCTGGTTCTCCATATAGGATTTATTTATTTATTTTTTTTGTAAATAGTAAATAGTAAATAGTGCTTTTTTTTTTTTTTTTAAAAAAAAGGAACCTTTTTTTTTTTGAGACCAAAATTTTTTTGATAGACCAAAAGGAAGTACCACATGACCATAATGCTGTATTCTGATTGGGTTAAATTAAAAACTTATATGTTCACTTTTTTTACAATTTATTAATAAATTGTTAATTTTAAAAGGCTACTGCTCACAAGTTTAGCTTTAAATTGAAATCTAAACCACAAGTTTTATTCTTTAGAATATAAAGAACAAAACTTGGGATTAGTTTTACATTTTATAAATTTTTAAACGAGGAGTAGTATTTTTTGTAAAGCTATTTTTTATAGAGATTTAAAGCCGCTAGCACCATATATTTAAAATTATCCATTAAAGCTTCTTAAAGGTTTGATAGCAAATAATTTTGATCCAATAACCTGATTTGGATAAAACAACTACAAAAATATTTATCTCAATAAAATGATTCTAATAAGCCCAAAATCATCAAAATCAAATTATACACTCTTGAGATCGTTAAGGATTTGTATCACTTTACATGTTATGAATTGATTAAATTTAAATATTTAAGTAAAAATCCTTAAATAATCTTAGCATTTTGTAATTAAATTTGCAATTTTGGACTTTTTAGAATTATCTCATTGAGTCAAATACTCTGGTAGTTGTTTTATTTAAATTGGGCCACTGGATTAAATGTTTTAATAGTATTTCAAATATGTGCAAATATATTATTATTGGCTTTTGGTTATATGACTATGATAAGATATTTTATTTATAGTCACACTTCTATACAATTACCAAAATAAGATGTAACAGACTTGGTGATTATAGAGAGATCTGACTATATAATAAACAATGAAATTTTCAAATAATGCTTTATTTAAATATATTAAATATATGATGCAAACCAATATTACACCAGGTAAGGCTAGTAAAATATTAATTTGAAAATTGTATATTTGTCATATACTTAGACTAAATTTTTAAAATATTTATTGTACAGTTATACAAAATTTATTTTTTTAAAATCAACTTTATTCAACTTTTAATATACATTTAATTAATAATATTAAACACAGATTGAAATTTTTTAATATAATAAAATAATATTAAGCCAATATATATAAAAAAAATTATTAAATTAGATATAACTAGCTAATATAACTATTGATCTATTAGTCTATAATATTAGTCTAATATATTGATGATTATATTAAATTTTAAAATTAATTCAAATAATAATCAACAATAATTAGCCTAATGATATATACATTAATAGATAAGGGCGCTGACATTTATTACCTAATATCCATTTACTATAGAGGCTTACACCCTACCCCAGATAAGATCTATAAATAGAATTTTAACCAATTAAATTTAGCTAAGGTAAGATTTTTCTTGATCCTCACCCCCTAAAATATTACCTAATAAATGTCTGTACTCTATATAAATAAATAGCTGCGCAACGCAGTCGCGCTAAACCAGAAACAGATAATAAACTGTGTAAACACAAATAACGTCTTGGAGTATTGTTTAATAATGGCCAGAATTAAGCTTAATTCGATTAAAATTTGAAATTACACTTTTTGGTGTTATTCGCATTTTATATGGAAAGTCTAATTTAGAAATATTGAATAAACTCTGATATAAATAGTTATATTTTGTATCAATTACAAATACAGCTAATTTGAAAATTAATAGGGCAAGTGATGAATTTTGTGATGATCATAAAAAAATTTTGATGATAGTGCTATAATCCGGCTTAGCCAGGTCAGCCAGTCCGGACGTGATCTGGCACAGTAAAAACAAGCTTTTATAGCGAATTTTTTGCATCAACTAAATTAATAAATATTTTTTTAATTATGCATTAAATAATAAATGAAAAAACTACCCCAAGAACACCCTGAAATTATATCCTAAATTCTATGCAAAAAAGCACAGTAAAATTCCATAATAAAACTGCCAATAATCATTAAATGAAAAAATGTATTTGAACCAATTTTAAAAAAATTCCTTTTTCTTAGCTAAAAATTTCAAAAAAAAATAAATTTTCAGCCAAAATTAAGAATTTTGAATCATCGGCCTAGATTACAGCTGATTTGAAGTAATCCAAAACTTATTGAACCATTAAATATTTAATCGGTTACAGATGTTCCGGAATTTATGTAAACGATTTCCAAAATTCTTAATTTTGGCAGAAATTTTATTTATTTTAAAATTTTTAGCTACAGTGGCCTACCAAGGTATTGTGGACAATTTTTAAAAATTTGTATAAAGCTAAATATAAAAGGTAAAAAGCTAAAAATAAAATTATAAACTTATTAAATCTATATCTTTTAAATAAAAAAAAAATTATAAAATTCTATGCAAAACTTTTTAAGATAATTAAATTTAAAAAAATTTTTAAATTTTTAATCGCGTTGATTTCCAGTTTTTAATATAGGTTTAGTATAAATTGAATACTAATTTTAAGTATATATAAAAATTATTTTTTATTAAGTAAACTAAATCTAATTATTAAATAAAATTTGTTCAGTATAACAAATTATACATATTGTAAAAATTTCAGAATTTTTTGAAATTTTTTCATTAAATTGCTATATATAATAATAAAATTACCATATTTAGCAATTTTTCAATTTTTATTTAATAATTTAGCTTTTATATTTAATAAAAATATTTTGCTTAATATTTTTTAAAAATCTCTAAAAATTTAGTATTATATGTAATTTGTTATACTGAACAAATTTTACTTAATTATTAAGTTTAATTTACTTAATAAAAAAATTTTTTTATTATATAGTAAATATAAGAACTAGTTTTTAAAAATTACTAATTTCGTCTTTGTGTAACATTACCAATATTAATTAATCTTATCTATTTCAAAAAGTACTACATAGAATTTTTTAATCTTTTTTTTTATTTAAAAAATCTAGATTTAATAGATTTATAATTTTATTTTTAGCTTCTTAACTTTTTTATTTAGCTTTATCCAAATTTTTAAAAAGTGTCCACATTACTATGGTAGGCCACTGTATATAAAAAAACTGCTCGATACGTAAGTATCGAGGCTGTTCTCAAGGTCAGATCAATTATGTGACATGCCGATTACAGATACATTGTTTAATTGGCAAGATAGAGTAAGAATGAGGTAATTTCATAAGTAATAAAGTAATAGGAAAATTAGAGTGTAGTTGGGTAAGTATGAGGTAACTTTGATTAATATTGATAATAATTAAGAGGGAGAGAGAGGAACCTTGTTTTTTCTGCGAATTTCGTTCTGGTTAAATCGGCCCTAATGTTCGAATTTCGCAATAACCTGTCAGACGACAGTTATGCAGGGGTTGGGCTGAGGCTTAAGATTTTTATAACATGTCAGACGACAGCTATATATAAATAGCACAGTTTGCCTGTCGGGACAATAGTCATGACATGTAAAAAAATAGAAAGGAAAAGTGCATGTGTAAAGTGCCAAGAAAGCTGCGGAATCTATTCGATAAGCAGGAGAAAGACCCGTATGAGTGAGTTACCCCAAAGATAAAAGACAAAATAAAGGAAATTTTTTAAGAAATAGGCTTATTGCACAATAAAATTGGCCCAAAAACAATTTCACTTAAATAGTATCAGCAATTTTATTAGAGAATTTTGTGTAATTTTGGCTTTACTGTTTTTTACAGTGCATTTTTTTTCGTGGAATTTAGGATAAATTTTCAGGGTGTTCTTGTTAATTTTCATTTATTAGGCCAGACCAAGTTAATTATGTGTTTTCATTACCCTCCTCATAGTAAAAAAAAATTTTGATAAATAGAACAATTTGGAAAAATTTTTTTTCGAAAAAAAAATTTTTTTAAAATTTTATTATGTGAACCACCCCTCCTGGAGGGTAATGTAAAACACATAATCAACTTGGTCTGGCCTTATTTAGTGTGAGATTATAAAAAGCTTCTTTTTTTTAATTTAGTTTATACAAAAATTCGTTACAAAAGCTGTATACGAAATGTTTATTGCGCCAAGCCGCAGCTCAGCCAAGGTAGTGGCACATTAATTTAAGCCGCGGTTGGACAGACTGAGCCAGTTTAGCTGGCTTGCAGCACTAATTGTGATGTGTAATTGGTTTTGGAATCAACTGTCTTACTACTATAATTTGCTGTAAAAATTTTGTACAGCATTGGAATTAACAGGAATTTTTACTATAAAAAAATTACGTGCATACGTCAGAATTTGGTTTATTCATGAATTTTACTATTATTTTAATTTTGTTACAATACCGTATTTGGTTAGGTTGATTTGGTACTATTATGATTAAACAATTGCTAATAAGTTTGTATGTGATGACATTCTTAATCATAACAGGCTCATCGATATTTTAGTCTTAACATTTTGATCACATAAAAAAAGCGTCATATATTGCTGCATTAGTTTTAGCACGCTGATCATATTTGATATAACCATGATTTAATTGGTTGGTAGATTGACATAAAACTACGACTACAAGAATCGGCAAAAAAATTATTATTAAAAAATTTACGAAAAACGGAAAAATCTGGAAATCGTCATTTGAATCTTTGGTTTTTTTTTTATCTATTGCGGACTTGCACTGTGAATTTAATCAAGATTATGCAAATCGCTTCAAATTTGTGAAACTTTGACTTTTTTTACAGAATAAAATGCGATCTACATACTTTCACTGCCGTAGTATCCAATCAATCAATTAATCAATCAATTATATCAGATAATTAAGTAATCAGGTTTTAAATTATCTGAATTTTCCTCAATCGCCATTTGCAGCTCCTTCTTGACATATAATATTTAGTTAGTGCAATTCCAAAAGACAATAATAAAAAGTGATCGTCATGCACTTTAATTGAGACAAAAACCTGTTAAAACGATATTTGGTTAAACGTTTCTCATACAATAGATAAATATAGTACTATGTGATGCATATTGTGATGTTTAAGCACAGAAATTCACGTTTTTACTGCGTTTAACGCATTGTCCAATTAGTTATGAGACATACGGCATTTCAAATGCCTTATAACCATACACTTCGTAATATTTTCAATATCACATCACTCCGTTCCTGGTATTATGCATGTGAAACTAGAAGAAAAAGCCTCATTTAATGCAAAATATAGAAACATCAAGAACATACTTATCAGTCCCAATATAGGCAGAATTCTAATGAGGATGGATATTCAATCAGATGAAATAGCGCTACACCACTTAACTTGCCTATAATCGTACTCCATTCCTGGTATATGCACGTACACAGATATAGACCCAATATAAGCAGAATCCTGATTAAGTCATGAGGATGGATCATTCAATCAGATGAAATAGCACTATACCAATTACAGAATTAACTTGTCTGTAAATGTACTTCACCGGTATATGCAGGTACACAGATATAAAAAGAGCCGAAGTCACGAGATTGATCAACCAATTAATGCTCAGATTTTGCTGTCTCTATTTAACTCTTCAGTAAACCATACTCTTCGTATTTAACTACGTTCCTGGTATATGATATTATTAATTATCTTTAAGAGTAGAATGTATATTGATCATTTTTAATAATAGTAAAATTGATGTATAATATAGCACAGCTAGATTTCAAAGCACAGAAGCACAAGTATGCCTTTTGGACATGCCTTGGAGCATATCTATGGGCATGCCAATAGCTCCACCAGTATGTGTATGAATATTGTGAATATAGGATTTTAAAAAGTTATTGATCATTAAACTAGTACCTTCTGCTGAATTGTCTAAACTAGACCAGAAATAAGTAAATTATAGAGTAATTAAAAAATTTTTTAAATTTTAAGGATGAAATTTTTGTTTCTGTTATACTAATGATATGTAAATTGTATTTAAGACAAAATTACTCCCAAAGTTGTTTTTTAGTTGGTGTATTATAGCCTTGTACATTATGTGTTGCTATATTGAGTTTTAGAATAGAAGAGTTAGAAGGTGTAGAGTTAGCTGTATAAGGAGTTATTATAGAAGTAGGGAGATTATTTTCTTGGTAGTTGTTAAATGAAGATTTAATAGGTGAGTTGTAATAGATAGAAAATTGGTTAGGTAATAGTAAAGTATGATTTGGAAGAAGTTTGTCTTTAGTACTTAGATATATATAAGTTTCTAGTATAGTTGTATTTACTTTACTGAAACTTAAAAAAAAGTATATATGTTTTTATAATAAAATAATAATATTTTGAAAATATAATAAATATGCTTTTATATAAAAAAATATTTTAATAATGTTTTTATAATATATTAATAATATAATAAAAATTTTAAAAATAAAAATAAAAATTTAAATCTGTTTTAAAAATATTATAAAATTATTATAAAAACATTATTATTATATTTTAAAAATAGTTTAAAATAAATTGTTTAAAAATATTTTAGAATATTATTTTAATATTATTAAAAATATTATAAAAACATTATTGCTATATTTTAAAAATACTTTAAAATAAATTTTTTAAAAATGTTTTTAAAGCATTATTTTAATATTAT
>QKWP01000221.1:303448-318266 GCA_003550325.1 Gigaspora rosea
TGAATATTCACAAATATTTTGAATATTCATAAATATTTTGAATATTCATAAATATTATGAAAATTCATAAATATTATGAATATTCACAAATATTTTAAATATTTATAAATATGAAAATTCATAATTATTATGAATATTCATAAATATTTTGAATATTTATAAATATTTATAAATATTCATAAACATTATGAATATTCATAAATATTTATGAATATTTATAAATATTAAAAATATTATATTCATAACACCCATGTTATATAACACCCTATAATGCAAACTAGTTATGGGTATAGTTAGAATTAGAGTTAGAGTTAGGATTAGAATCAAATTTATAGTAAAATTGCGAGAGGAGCATTTTTTGTTAATAATATAACAGGGGTTACCCTAGTAAAATTTTGAGATATTGACAAATTTTGAAAAGTGTTTTAATATAAGGTGTTATATAACATGGTGTTATGAATATAAGTTTTCTATTTATAAATATTCATAAATATTTATAAATATTCATAAATATTTAAATATTCATAAATATTATGAATATTTATAAATATTCAAAACCTGCTAAATCTATTTTAGATTTAAAACCAAGTTACCAAAATAGGACTTGTATAATGTTACACAATATTAGTGGCATGTAACCTAAAATTATTTTTGTAAAAACAGTGCAATGAGCTTTTGTATAACAAATATGCATATTTATGTTACACAAATTATATTATTATGAATATTATAAATATTTTGAATATTTATAAATATTTATGAATATTCATAAACATTATAAATATTTATGAATATTCATAAATATTTATGAATATTCATGAATATTCATAAATACATATTTATGAATATTTATAAATATTTATAAATATTCATAAATATTTAAATATTCATAAATATTATGAATATTTATAAATATTCAAAACCTGCTATACCTACTTAGATTTAAAACTAAGTACCAAAATAGGACTTGTGTAATGGTACACAATATTAGTGGTGTGTAATCTAAAATTATTTTTATACTATACAAACAGTGCAATGAACTTTTGTGTAACCAATATGCATATTTATATTACACAAATTATAAAATTATGAATATATTCATAAATATTATATATATTGTGAATGGGTTCTTCTAGGCATCTCTAGCTAGAGATATATAACTTAAATATCTCTGGCCTTTCAACCAATTAAAATTCAAAAAAGTCATGTGATATCTATTTTTGACGATCACTCGATTGTGTGATAACGCCGGACAGGTCGACTATATTTGTGTAATCCGGAATTACGATCTTCTGGACTGTTCGTCAAACAAATCTACAGAAAAAAAAAATAAAATTTTCAAAACTTTAAGCGAAGATATCTCTACAACCACTTGATCAAATTCGATAAAAATTTTTTTATTTGAATTCTACGGTTTTATAGAATTCAAATAAAAAATTTTTTATCGAATTTGGTCAAGTGGTTGTAAAGATATCTTCGCTCAAAATTTTCAAAATACTTGGCGTAACTTATTTATTTTGATAGACGTTTTGACTTTTCTCTAACTTTTAGCAAAGGTATCTCTGCAACCACCTGACCAAATCCGATGAAAATTTTTTTATTTGAATTCTATGAATCCATAGAATTCAAATAAAAAAATCTTCATCAGATTTGGTCAGGTGGTTATAGAGATACCTTTGCTAAAAGTTAGGGAAAAGTCAAAAAGTCTATCAAAATAGGAGCTACGCCAAAAAAGTTGAGTGAAGATATCTCCACAACCACCTGACCAAATTCGACAAAATTTTTTTTATTTGAATTTTACGGATTCATAAATTCAAATAAAAAAATTTTTGTCGAATTTGGTCAAGTAGTTGTGAAGTTATCTTTGTTCGAAGTTAGAGAAAATCAAGCTGTTTATTATTTAAAATAGAAGCTGTACTAAATAAAGGGACCGTGTTCGATCGATATGCAACAATACATCACTATTACGACATTTAATTTATCAAGTATATATCAATTTTTTATTTATTAATGTGACCGATTAAAAAATATAAACTTGCCTGCCAAACTTATATATATATATATATATATAAAGTACTAATACTAACAAAGCCCAAAAACCGAAAAGAAAAAAGAAAGATGGGTTAGTAAGCAAAAAAAAAAAAAAGAACCCAAATATCGTATTCGAAAATGCCACCCCGATGCTGAATCACAGCTGGAGAATCCCAAAAACCTAAAAGAAGAAAAAGAAAGATGAATTAGTAAGCAAGATAACTATAAAAAAGAAAGAAAAAAAAAGAAAAACGAATATCTTACCCGAAAGTACTGTCCCGTTGTTGATTCAGCAAAGCCCAAAAACCTAAAGAAAAAAGTCAGTGAACAAGAAACTAAGAGAAAAAAAAACAATGAAAGAAAACGAATATCTTACCAAAAGTGCCACCTCGGTGATTCTTTAGTAAAACCTAAAGAAAAAAAGTAACGACATGAGTAAAAAGAAAAAAAAACAACAGAAGAAAATAAGAAGAAAATAAGGGCTCTGAAAAAAAACTTTACCAACGTCATTCGGAGATTTCACATTCATTTAGTCGACGCCTAAAAAAAAATTAGACCAAGAAAAAAAAAAGAAAAGTACGAAAAAAAGTAACACAAGAAACATACAGAAAAAAGGATACAAAGATGCATCAGCAACGATCAAGAACTACACTAGCGGCGAAAGAAGTTAGTAAAGCATTACAAGAAACGTATAAAAAGAAAAAAATACGAAATATAAATACGAAAAAGAAAAAAAGGATACATTATGCACTGGTAATAACAAAATCTATACCAGTGAAAATACAAAAGCCTATTGATAATCAGAAAATGGAAAGAAAAAAAAATGATACAGAAATACACCACCGACGAATTATACCAGCTGCGAAGATATGAAAACCTACAGTAATCTAAAAAAGAAGTTAGTAAAGTGTTACAATGAGAAACATACAAAAAAAAGAAATACAATCACACAAAAAAAGGATACACAACAACCAAAAACTACACTAGCGGCAAAAATACGACGAAAGCCTAATAGTAACCTGAAAAAGAAGTTAGTAACAAGAAACATACAAAAGAAAAGAAACATGAAGCACAAACACATGAAAAAAAGGATATATGATGCACCAGCAACAACCAAAACTACGTTTTAGCGAAGATACGACAGCCTATTGATAACCTGAAAAAAAGAAATCAGTAAAGGTTAACGTAAGAAAAACAAACAAAAAAACAAGTACACAAGAAACAAAAATACAAAAATGCACTAGCGACGAAACAAGAAAGCAACCACGATTTCTGAACCCAACGAAGCAAGAAAGACCTGTATATATTTAAAAAAATAAAAAAGAATTAATAAAAATTATTCAAAAAAAAAAAGATGACACCTAGCAAGTGCCGAAAATAACCGGAAATACGAAAGACCACACGAAAGACGTGAGACCAAATGCAAGATTAAACACAAACCACACGCATGATCACGTAAAAGACCCGGCAAACCACGCAAAACTATCGAGAACCCTTTGCAAAAGTGCCAAAGAAATAAAGAACCCGAACCTGGGAAAGATTTAATAGCAATACTAACTGCGACACCAGCTGCGATACCAACTGCGACATCAACAACAACACCAACAATGACACTAATGACAAAAGGCAACAGGCTAAATAGATAAAAAAAAATTAGTAAGCGAAGAAAGTAAAGGTGAAAGAAAAAAAAATAATGATTAAAGCGATCGCAATCTATAACTCAATCTATACTTACCTATATCTGGTAAGATCGCTCGACCTACGTTCCGACCTTGCATCGATGATTGGATTAACACATGAGCTTTGGTCATGTGATTTTATCACTCTTTGATTGGCTAAAAGGCCAGAGATATATAAGTTATATATCTCTGGCTAGAGACGCTATTATGAATATATTCAATATTATGAATATTCAATAATATAATAAATATTCATAAATATAATAAATATTTATAAATATTATGAATATTCATAAATATTATAAATATTCATAAATATTATGAATATTCATAAATATTATGAATATTCATAAATATTATGAATATTCATAAATATTATGAATATTCATAAATATTATGAATATTTATGAATATTCGAATATTTATAATTTATGTCACGGCTGATGCTGAAGTTGGCTGATGCTGAAGCTCAGGGGTCTCGAATGGAAACTATAAGCCCTGCTAAAATCCAAATATACTCTATAAATATAAAATCTACACCCAAACCCTACACTAAACCTATAAGACAAAAGCGAAAAAAACATCCAAAAAAAATTTTAAATTTTATATCAAAATAGGTCAAAGCTTCAGCATCAGCCAACTTCAGCATCAACCGTGACAATTTATATTCGAATATTCATAAATCTTTATATATTCGAATATATTCATAAATTAGCAAATAGCAATTCCCTTTATTAACAGTTAATAACTTTATTTTTTAAAAAAATTTAAAAATTACAAAAAAAGACAAAAAAAAAGTAGTATTATTTGTATATAAAAAAAAAACAAACCAAAAAAAAGTTTTACGCAACTCATTTCTTTCAAGCTCCTACTATGACTGCATCATAATCAGGTTCTTCTTGTTCTTTATCGGATCTATAATCTATATTTTTTGTCGAAGTTGTAGATCCTTCATTTTTTAAATATATTCGAAAATTTCTAAAATTTAAATACAATGCAAATCATCACAAATTTTTAAAAAATTTTAAATATACTCGCCTTTTCTTAGCCTTTTTGTTGCCTAAAAAATATTTTTTCAAATAAAAATTCAATTTAAAAATTTAAAAAAAATTTTAAATTTTAAAATATAAATTTACTTTTTTGGAGGATTGCAAAGATCGTTTGAGATAATTAAACATATTCTATAAATTTTTTAAATATTTAAAATAATTATAAAAAAAAGTGATAATATTTCTATATAATCTATATATAAATATACTCGTTCGGATTCTTCTAATTGTTCTCCAACTTCTTCTGGTTCGTTTTTTCTTCTAATTCTTCTGGTTCGTTTCTTTCTTTTATATCCTCCGAAATTAATGTCGAAAACAATTCACGTTGGTCTAACATTCGCTTTATTTCAAAAAATTGAACAAATTTTTAGTAAATAATAATAATACTAATAATAATAATAATAATAATAATAACTTGATATCTTTCAAGATCTTTTTTAATGATATCTTTAGAAATCATTAACTTTCCGTAGTTTGGGCTAAGAATAGATTGGAATACCGCCATTGCGTATGCCGTTTTGTGGTTAGTTGTTTCTCTAGAGGGCCAAATCCTATTTAAAATTCGAACAACGTAAGTATTATTTTCATCAGAACTATTCGCAACTCTTGCAAAAAGAAGCTTAAAACATTTTTTATTTTTTCTGATCTCTTCCAGTTCAAAACTTTTTTAGGTTTCGGCTTGGTGTAATAGGGTCTAAAAGATTGGCAAAAATATAAAGCATAAAGTCTTTAGTTTTAGTAGTTAAAGTGCTTTGCAACAACCTAATTTTTTCCAAAAGCTAAAAATTTTTTAAAATTAGAAAATAATAACATATTTAATATTTTTGAATATATGCGAAAATTGCAAACATTTTTCGAATATATTTGAAAATATTTAAACATTTTTTTGAATTTATTCGAAAAATGTTTAAATATTTCGAATAAATTCGAATATTTTTAAAAAAAAAAATAAATAAATTTTTATAGATCCATAAAGTTTCTTCGCATAATAAGCTTTTCAATCTTTTTCTGACAATTTTCGCATGAATTCACAACTATGCTCACTAAAATAGTCCTCTGCTCCTCTCTTCTGCATCTGTCAACTCATTGGCAATTCCTTTAATGCTTTGCTAATTATAAAAAAATTATTAGAATAAAATATAAAAAATTAAAATAAAATATAAAAAATTAAAATAAATATTAAAAAAATTTAAAAAATTACCTCAAGGAAAGCCTTTTCATTTGTTGCATTGTATTTCTCAACCAAATTGTCTTCGAGTCTTTTTATTCGCTCTTCAAGCTGATCCACTTTCGAACTAATTTGCTTCACATAGTGAAGAAGTTCATACTGGTTCTCTAATAGCTTAGAGATTATTGTATGTGATACTTTATTTAAAATTGAATTATAATCAATGAAAATATTTAAAAAATAAAAAAATTATTAAAAAAATATAATTTTAAATTAAATTAACAACCTTCGAAAGTTCACACAGGTTCAGTTGAACTTGCGGCTTCCACAGTTGAACTTCCAGCTTCTACAATATCTTGCTCTATTTCCGCGATTGGATCTTGTCTATGTGTAGCTTTTCCTTTGGTGGTTTTGGTGGTTTTGTTATTGGAACCGGCGAGTTTTTGTCCGAACATTCTTTCAAAATGTGTATATGTTTAAAAGTTTATTAATAATTATTGCTAAAAAATAATTAAAAATAAAATATAAAAAATAAAATAAAAATAAAGAATTTAAAATCAATGATCTTATAGTGAGCCAGAAAATAAAGACTTATATAAAAAATATAAGCCAGCAGACTTAGCAAGATAGTTATCCATTACATTCGTATGGCTAGAGCTTGCCAGAGGTTTTACTACTTATATTTACACTGTCTACAATTATATATGGATTTTAAATTCAATTAATATATATGCTAGCAAATTGCCAGTTTGCTATTCACAGTATCAGCAACTACATATATATTAATTAAGAAATCTATAATTAAAAGTTATACAGTATATTACGGTATATAGAATTATTTACCTAATAAGTTATAATTTGAAAAATAAAAAAAAAACTTAAAGAAAAATTAGTCGAACAAAAAAACTAATATAAAGTTGGTTGTATTTATAAAATTTAAAAAATAATTAAAACAAAGTAACTAAATGTTAAAAAAGTGCAAATTTTTGTAATAAAATAAATATAAAAATGCTTAAGTGGTGTTGCGAAAGGTTGGCGGTAAGTTGCAAAGTTATTGAAAGTTGTAAAAACAACAATGTTGATTGATGATCCATTGTTTACTTTTATGATAAAATTTAATATCACTACAGGTGATTATCACTGCTCATATGTTCAGCCAATCAGATTGCAGGATCTCATGTAATCAAAACAATAAAGAAGCAAAAAAAAATCTAAAAAATCTTTAATAGCAAAATATTTTACTATGATAACAAGTCTTCGGGCAATAAGTAAAAATTCTTAGCATTAAATTTTACATATAAACAAATCCTTCTAACCTAGACCCACCTGACCCTAACTCTAAATCTTTATTAAAAATTTATAATTATGCAGCAATGATAAGTTAGCAGCCTGTGCTTAACCTTGGCTTATGATTTCACAAGCTATTACGTGACCGCTACTAACACAATATAGAGTAAAAATTACACTAATTTTTTAAAAAAATTTAATAAATGTTTAATAATTTTTTAAAAAAATTTAATAATTGCGCATATATTTGCTGCAAAAAACACTATATAATATTATTACAAATTTTAATTATTTCAAATTTTTTTGAGAAATTCCAAATTATTTAGACCCTGTATATATTGATTAAAAATGTATATTATAATTTAAAATATAATGTATAATATAAATATAAAATTTTAAAATTGCGAAATTTTGAGAAATCCTGCGAAATCTTTTGAAAATATTGTAAAAACTTTTAAATATTTGCAAAAAGCATTGAAAATAATTTAGTAGTGTTCTTTTAATATAAAATTTAGATGTAAATTTATATAAAACAACTTACTTATTCCTACGTTCTTTAGATAAAAAAATATTAGAACAATTATGAAAACTAATATACCATATCCAATTATTTTATTTGAATTTTTAGCTTTAATAAACAAAGATTATTGTAATGAATCGAATAATTTAAAAAATAATTTATTGAATTGGAATTTAAACATTAGTGTCCAAGCTATTATTCCATACATGGCTGTTAATACATTTTGAAATGTTTCGAAATTAATTAAAATATATTGTAACGAATTGAAAGTTGTCGATTTATGTAAAAACAATATTGGGCTGTGCTTAATCTTGGCTTATGATTTCACATGCTATTAAGTGACCAATGACTTCGCTACTAACACAATGTAGAGTAAAAATCACACTGATTTTTTAACAAAAAATTTAATAAATGTTTAATAATTTTTTAAAAAAAATTTAATAAATGTTTAATAATTTTTTAAAAAAAATTTAATAAATGTTTAATAATTTTTTAAAAAAAATTTAATAAATGTTTAATATTTGCGCAAATTTTCTTTTAATCCATTATACAGAAGTTACTTGAACTGGATTTTGTGTTATATTAATTTTATATTTGCTGCGAAACAAATTTTAATTATTTCGCATTTATTTGAGAAATGGCAAAATTATATATAATGTATAATAATAAATAAATATAAAATTTTAAAGTTCTTTTTCACCACAGCTTTTCTCCATAAGTTGATCTAAATTGTCAGTTTGATCACCTTGACCAGATTGATCACCTTGATCGGTTTGACCACCTTGATCAGTTTGACTACCGGTTCCTTGACTAAAATTGCGAAATTTTGTGAAATCCTGCGAAATCTTGCAAAATCTTGTAAAAACTTTTAAATATTTGCAAAAAGCATGATTATATTATTAAGAATAATTTAGTAGTGTTCTTTCAATATAAAATTTAGATATAGATTTATATAAAACAACTTACTTATTCCTACGTTCTTTAGATAAAAAAATATTAGAACAATTACATCCACTAATTATCCAATTATTTTATTCGAATTTTTAGCTTTAATAAACCAAGATTATTGTAATGAATTGAATAATTTAAAAAAATAATTGATTTAATACATTTCTAATAACTTCGCATAATTTTGAAATATTTCGAAATTAATTAAAGTATATTGTAACGAATTGAAAGTTGATAATGTAAAAACTATCTATTGTTTACTATTTATAGCAAAATTTAATAAGGATTTTTGTTTTTTAAAAATTGATTGTATTTCAAAATCAGCAAGACAATAATACCTTTTATACTATTTCATGGTTTCACATGCATGTTCAGTGAACTTCTACGTGGTCTAATATTAGTCTAATGCAGATAATTTTGAAATGTTTAATAATTGCATATAAATTCGCAAATATGCTGTGAAAATTAAATCAATGAAATTTGTAACTTTTTCAGAATGCCAAAATTGTGCTAGTTAAGTTTATTTGATCAGTAGACTGTACTTAGTGAATTGCCTATCTAAAAAATTTTTACACTGCCACACGGGTGAAACAGGTCAGTTAAAAAAAGGCTCCGCCAGGTCACCCAATAGGTCACCTGACAAGTCACCTGTTAGGTATGCTATGCTATGCAAAATTAGAATCGATCGTTAACGATGTTAGATAATTTTCGGATAATGATAGTAATCGGATCTTGAATTGTGTTCATGATTACAGTTTAAAAAAAATAACTCAGATCATTAAGTCAATTAACGATCTAAGATAAAACTACAATACATATTACGAGTTAATCAATGAGTATTTAAAAGGAGTGAGTCAACTCGCATTATTCCCACCTGCGGGTGATTCGGGTGATACCCAATTCACTTAATCTTGGTATTCTCTCATGGTTTCATATGCCATAACGTGACCAACGACTTCTCTGTAATACTATGTAGAGTAAATTTAATCAATCACATTAACTTTACTTAAAAAAAATTTAATAAATGTTTAATAATGCACATAAATTCGCAAATATACTGTGAAAATTTGATAAATGAAATTTGATAACTTTTAATTATTTCGAGAAATTACAAAGTGTTTTATCATTTATTCCAGAATGCCAAAATTCTGCTAGTTAAGTTCATTCGATCAGTGGGCTATGCTTAAGCTTGGTATTCTTCTCTCATTGTTTCATATGCCATAACGTGGCCAACGACTTCTCTGTTAATACTATGTAGAATTAATTAATCGCATTAATTTTCTTAATAAATATTTAATAATCGCACATATATTCACAAATATACTTTGAAATAGCATGGCGGACATTCGATTTGATTGGCTTGAAGATCTCTATATTACACAACATAAATAAAATTTTTTAAAGTAACCCTTACTATGAAAAACCACATCATCAATTGGCAACTCGTGGTTTTACATAATAAAGATTTTTTAAAATGTTTTATAGTATTTTTTACCTCTTTGTACGTCTTTAGAAAAAAAAGATCAGTATAGATCAGTATCCCTAAAAACTTTACTTAGAGAGCAAATTTAGGCAAGTAACATTTAATGAATAAGGCGATTAGAAGTTAATAAGTTATATAAACTTTATTTTTTGTTTTCAACCTCGAAAAAAATTAATTTTAATAAAAATTTATGAAAGTTATGGTGTTTGCAAGCAGCTCTTTTATATGATTAGGTACTTGGGATACTATGAATGCTGATCTTAAAGCTTAGCCAATTACAAAAAAGTGGTTATACAGTCTCTCTAGATTTTATTTAACATGAAACGGTGAGTAAACACAATACCTGAAAGAATTTGAAATAGTCATTTACTTCTTGGTATGAACCACCTAGTTAACTATGCTCATATACGATTTTCTAATTTAAATAGTCACCAACGTGTAAAATAGTTCCTTACTGGATTCTAGTGATATTATACTAAATTATTATTTTTTTCTTTAAAAAATTATAGCCGAACTACATAAAATTAGCAATACAGAGGATTCTCTAAAACTGTCTTATTTCTAATGAAATGGAATGTGCCACTATTGGAACGTTTCAAGTTGGCAACTGTTATTTTCATGGATTCAAAATTGAAAGAGATGAACACCAAACATTTATTTGGTATGAAAAGCCAGCAAAAAAAGGAAACACTTTTGGAATATTCATACTTAGATATTGTTAAAAATATGGAATTGGGGTTGAAAAAGATGATTGTCATGTTATCAAAAATCGGCAAAAATGAATAATTCTAACTGGAATGTATCAAGTTGCCTGTTGTTATCATTTAGGAATTGGTGTCAAAATTGATAAGCATAAAGCATTTATATTATTACCTGAAATCTGCTAAGGCTAGTAATGTTATTATGGAATCGGCTAATTTCTTATTAAATAGCCAATTACCAAACCATGTTGGCAAAAGAATCACGAGTCAAGATCATAAATACCTACTTATCACTACGTTTACGCATTCAAGATAGTGATCTGTTGAAAGCTTAGGAACAAAAATTGAAGGGAAATTTGCCATAATATAGTAATAATTGTAGTTTAAATCGTTTGTATTTTTTTTAATATTTTACATATATATCTTCTTTATAGAGACCAGTCAAGACCACTTTAACAGGTGTTCATTTATATTGATCTAGTCAATAGAAAGGTATATATATATATATATAAGTGATGGAGAGGGAAAACCTGTAAGTAAAAATTAATGTTATCACTAATATATATACAGTATTAGTAATAATGTTAATTTTTACTCCCTTTTCATCACTAATATTATCTTTTACTTTTCCAACATCATATCTTACCAGATAAGTATAAACCTTGTTTTTTTTTTGATTCCTAAATTTCTTCTTTATTTAGTCTTCGCTACTGCATCAGTGATTTGTTATTTCAATCGTAATGTCTCAATTCTTAATAAGAATATTGTTTTTAAGGTAAGCTACTTGGGTCATGGAAGTCATTATTGTGCAATACTTCTGTACTTGTGCAGTTTTATTCATATTGATTTTAATTAATAGTATTTTTATGAATGTTAAATAGTATTAGAAGTGCGGATTAAAGATATTTGGCATGAACTATATGATAAGTGTGTAAGTTTAGAATTGAATAGATAAGCAATACAGTAATTTTAAGGATATTTAATTCACAATATTAAATTTCTCTTGAATTAATATTATATGATGGATATATGAAGAAGTCTATTATAGTTCTGTAGTTATATAATTCGATTTTTAAATCTGATGGCACAATCTGTATATTATAGTGTTAAATGCAAGAAACTACTCAAAAAGTTGTAAATACTTGAAGGCTCAAATTACTTGGAGAATTTGGTCATTTTAGTTCTAGTTAGTGCTCATAATTTTAATTGTTTTTTAATAATAGTTTATTTTTGTTACGAACATTATATTTATGAAATTGTATTTATTAATATTAAGTTCTTAGAAAGTGCCTGTTATATTATAACAAAAGTATTAAAAAAAATCCCTTATAAAATAAATTAAATACTAGTTCTGAATCTTTAATTGCCCGTTTAATGGCTACAACCTTTAATAGTGGTGATTAAGAAAAAAAAGAAATATTTCTGATTATTTATTAGAATCTTGTGAAACAATAGATTTGGCCAAAGATGCTAATAGGAGCTATAATACATATATAGAACTAAAAAGAAGTGCTACAACTTATTTGTTCTTAAAATATGATTCTCTCCAAATGCACATCCTTAAATGCACTCACAATTTCTGGGCCAAACATATTCCTGATTCCCAGAAATGCTCTTTTTTTCTATTGTTCTCTAAGCGCTTGTTGTTAAAAGCCCAGTTCCTTTAGAAAGGTCAGTCCATAATCTTAGGATAATAAATTAAAGAGATTAGTGTGATGTATTCATGACTGTGAACTTATTTTTGTGATAGCAAATCGTTACTTTTAATGTCTGCCAATTATGATGCAATACAATATATATATCACTCTGGTTATATTGACACTTCAAAAAATCAATATCAGTTTAACTATATACAAATATTAATATAACTAGAGTGATATGTATTTAACTTATTTTTTTGTTTCAGTTGAGATACAACTTCAAGATTCTGAAATATTTCAAAACAATATTGTTTGGAATTGTCTTATACTATTGGTACCTCTTAATAAAAGATTAGGAGGATTCGAATAAAATAATAGTAGAATAAAGTACAGTTTATTAATTTGTACAGTATTATTAATTAGCCAATCTAGCCAATTATATGAATGTTCTTCCAAAATCTCTAGAACTTTATGATCGATGTCTTATTACTATATATAGGGATCGTTTAAAGCCATGTACCCACGTGACATTTTTATATAAATCAACCAAACGGAGTCGCAAAATTTTGTTTACACGGATCAGCCCGAAGAAGTCAAAAAACAAAAAAACGCAAGAACATAAAAATGGCATTCTAAACCTACCTTGGGCCATTAAGGGTAGGGGGTACATAGATCATTTATTATATGATTTTTGTGGTACAATGAGATTTATATAGAAATTGAAAATGTGCTACTAATAAAACTTTTTATAGTTGCAACCAAGTTTGACTAAAATTTTATAAAATATAGAATAAAACGCACGTTTTATAATAGTAAAATTTTAATATAGTATATATTTAAAAAAATTATACTTCTATATATTATAAAGTTTCCTCCAGTTGGCTCAAATTTCCCCGAGTTACACAAAATCGTTAATTTTGATTGGTCGATATTATATGATCATCATATGATTTTGTAAACAACTTTCGATACCTAAAGTTTAAATCTTTATAACTTGATGATAATTTACCCAATTTTAATAATTTTACTATTTTTAGAATAACAAAAACCTGCTCTATAATTTTATTTAATAGTTTAAATGGTTTGCTTAAAAAAACTTTTACTAAACTTTAAAAAGAAAAAATCGATACTACAAAAATCATATGATAAATGATCTGCATTCCCCTACCCTTAATAAAAAATGTCGGGAAGGTAATTTTACCTATATTGGTCCTAACCCTATCCCTGACCCTAATGTAAATAGTCTTTGATACGAATTTTAACTAAAATTTCAAAAAATCACGTGGGTACATGACTTTAGCCATCCCCTATATATAGTATGATCAGCAGTGTTCCATTTTGTTTACTTTGTTTACATTTTTTTAACTAATCAAATCGAATGTCTGCCATGCTCTGTGGAATTAAATAAATGAAATTTGATAAATTTTAATTATTTCGCATTTTTTTAAAAAATTACAAAGTATTTAAGATTATCATAACGAATTGAATAATTTAATAATAATGTATTTAATAAATTTTAAATTAATTAAAGTATATCGTAATGAATTGAATAATTTTAAATTAAATATTTATTGAACTTATACATAAATTTTAATTATCTCGTATCATTTTGAAATATTTTTATGAAACATAATTTTCAATAAATGCCAACATAATAAATCAAATACTTTAGTTTAATTTAAAATATAAACAGAATTTCTATACTTTCAAAAAGATATAAATATGATTAAAAACTTCTTTAATTTTTTTCATAAAAAATTTTATTTCCAAATATCTTTAAAATTTTAAATCAAATTGAAATTATTATAATCTTAGAATATAAATTTTACTATTTCTCTTTAAATATTAAATATAATCCTAATCTCATAAAATGTCTAGCTACATATGTTCTATCTGTGAACGTACTTTTTCATTACTAAATGGATTGAGTAAACATATGACCAAGTGTCTTAATATTGTCAGAGATGTTCCAATTTTTGCCAAAAGTTCTAAGAGTTTTCGCAAGTCTTCACTTTTTGATGAATTGCCTCAAGTTGATAATAATGAAGACCAATTAGATATTGGATATTCCTTTTCCTCTAAAACCTCTAAAAAAATTTCATTTAAAGATATTAACTTTAGCAATCCTGTGCAAAATATTAATTTAAAAAGTAATATTGCAAATTTATCTAATGATGATAATTTGTCTGAGAATTTAGCAGATATATCTTTTGAATTAGAGGATAACACATATTCAAAAAATTTTGAAGTCGATCCTAATACTAATATTCTTGATGAATTTGAAAATACTTCACAAGATTATTGTGAATTAT
>QKWP01000221.1:321886-389099 GCA_003550325.1 Gigaspora rosea
AATAGAAGAATTTATAATTTATTTGACCAATATGGTAAATTATATTGTTTTGATTTTCATTATCTGACCAATAGAAAAATTTAAAATTATTTAACTAATATAGTAATTTTACATTGCATAATTTATTTGGAATACGGATTGATATTTTAAAAAATTTAATACATCAGCTTATACATATCTCGATGAACTTTAAAGCTATTTTAATGATTTAATTCACAAGATAGCTTCAAATTTTGTCGAGATATGAACTGTGAAAATTAAAAAGTCTTAAGAATTTAAATAATGCAAATCAAATTATAAAGTTTTAGAAACCATATAATGAACCGGAATATTAGACCAAAGTAGAAAAGACAGAAATTAAATTATATGACAAAATTTCGAAAGTATTCGCAACAGTTCAGAGTATTTAAAAAATAATTCAATTAAAAAATAAAAAAAAATAAAAAAAATTATTAAAAAAAATTCAAAATATTTCGCAAAATGTAAACATTATTTTAAATGTATTAAAATATTAAACAAAAGTCGAAAGGACAGAAATTAAAATTATATGACAAAAATCTCAAAAGTATTCGCAACAGTTCAGAGTATTTAAAAAATGATTCAATCATCAATAAAACAAAATTAAATATTTTATTCTGAAAAATTCAAAATATTTTGCAAAACGTAAACATTATTTTAAATGTATTAAAATATTAAACAAAAGTAAAGACAGAAATTAAAATTATGTGCCAAAATTTTGAAAGTATTTGCAACTGTTCAGAGTATTTAAAAAATGATACAATTTATTATTAAAACAAAATTAGAATAGTTTATTCTGAAAAATTCAAAATATTTCGCATAACGTAAACATTATTTTAAATGTATTAAAATATTAAACAAAAGTAGAAAAGACAGAAATTAAAATTATATGACAAAATTTCGAAAGTATTTGCAACAGTTCAGAGTATTTAAAAAATGATTCAATTTATCAATAAACCAAATTTAGAATAGTTTATTCTGAAAAATTCAAAAATTGTAAACATTATTTTAAATGAATTAAAATATTAAACAAAAGTAGAAAAGACAGAAATTACAATTATATGACAAAACTTCGAAAGTATTCACAACATTTCAGAGTATTTAAAATTATTCAAAGTTTAAATATTTATTTAATCAAAAAATAATAATTTAAAATATATATAAAAAAAATATATACAACTCTTTCCAACGATCCCTCGTACCAACTTTTTCACAACTACCGACCTATGACAACTATACAATTATTATACTTATGCACAACAAAACTTTACCCTAGAGCAACTGGGAACCAGAGTTCCAGATCGAATGTTGAGATAATTGAAATAGAGCTGAAAAAGAATTTTCTTTTTGGGTTTGACTCCCCAGTAGAAGACTCTGGTACTATAGAAGACGTAGTAGAGCTGAAAACTCTAAAGTTTTTGTCAAAAGGAGTGGAAACATTAGTAGAAGTATACTTTTGGTTGAATATAATATTTTGTATATCATATACTCTTTCAGTCCTTTACAAGTTGGTACTTTCAGTACTCTCCTTTGGTTTTTCTGAAATTTCGCCAAAAAGTAGGAAATCCAGCTTACCCCCTCCAAAAGATCGGCAGTGTTTACTTCTTCCAAATCGGGACTGCGCCTACCTAATTGGAGTCGACATCACAAGTGCGCATTTTGCTACAATGTAAACAGTGAATGACGTGTCAGAGATTGTTCTGGAATATTCGTAGAAATTTTTTTTCTTTTATAAAATTAGGCGTAGTTTTTTAGTGTATATTTCTCTGCTATATAGTTTACATAGAATACTTTGGTAGAGTTTCTATACAGTATTATATAATTTTTACATCCACACATTTCTTTTATGTGTTTGTTATAGATTAGTTTTTTTTCTTTGTCCTTCTCATCTTTCTTCTTTTCTTTTTGTTGTATTTGGTATTTCGCTTAGGTTTTGTAGTTTTCTCCTTTTTTTATTTCCCTTTTAAATTTCTTGCTTGTACCTTTTTTCTTTTTGATTTTGAATTGAAATCACTCCACCATTGAAGCTAGGTGAGGAGGATTTAAAGAAATCGGCAATCTTGACAAGGCTAACAGCAGCCAATTAGTGATTACGGGGGAGCACGTGCAGAGAGTTGCATGCCCAAGTTTGAGAAAATTGTTGTTGCAGCAAATCATACTAGCAGACATTATGTAGCGCGAGTAAGTTTTTTTTTTATTAAAAAAAAGGAGGGATTTCGGTAGTAGCTATAAACTGAAATATTTGTATACAAAGATATGCAGTCTTCCTAGTTAATGAAAGCAGGATTGTCAAAGCAAAAAAAATATATATATATATAAAAATATAATAAATTTATAAATAAAAAAATAAACAGAAATAAAAAAAAATAAAATAAAATATATATATATATATAAATTAAGATTCTTAAGCATCATGTATAGCCAAGTGTCAAGCACTAGCAGTAGAAGATCCCTCAAGTGGTTCATCATGTGTAGCCAAGTGTCCAGCACTAGCAGTAGATCCCTTTAGTGGTTCTGCCAAGTATCAGCACGAGCAGTAGATCTCTCCAGTGGTTCTTCTTGAGTTGCTTCGTGAGTTGCTTCGGGAGTTGCTTGAAAAGTTTCCACATCTGAAATATTTATAGGACTTTTTGTTTTTCTTACACACTTGCTCTTTCGAGAAGACTAAATGGGGTCTGTGCCTTGAAAATGACCTTACGGGGCTATGTAGATTTTATAAATAAAAATTAAAATTTTTAGCTATCCAATAATCCAATTCAAGTAAACTTTTTTTTATTTTGTAGAGCTCAGTGAGTTCTACAAAATAAAAAAATGGTTATATGAATTGGATTACTAGATAGCTAAAAATTTTAATTTTTATTCATAAAATCTACACAGTCCCGTAAGATCATTTTCAAGGCACAGACCCCAAATAATTTAATATTAAAATATTTAAATTAACTTTTCATAGTAAAATTTTTGTTTATATAAATTTTAAAAAATTTATAATTATACTTTCGAATTGTTGCAGTTTTCTTCTCTTTTTGCCTCGACCCCTTTCTTCTTCAACTATCTCATTTTCTTCATCTTCTGTTGATTCTCCTTCACCAGTTAGAAGAAATTTCTTTTTTTGTTGCATTTTTCTCTATTTTTTATTTTTAAAAATTTCGCAATGTTTCGAATATGTTTAAAAATATTTAAATATTTTGTTTTGCTTTTAATAATTTATTATCTATTAATCACATACCAAATTTCTTCTAAGTCTATTCTTAACAGTATCTTCGGACATTGTTAACTTCTTGTAGTAATTGTTTAACATTATTTGGCATACTGCAATTGCGTATGCCATTTTAATATTGGTTGGTAACTTGTTTGGCCACACCTTGTTTAGGATCCTGGACATGTACGAATCATTTGGGTCCGAGGATATTGGTTGAAAAGCTTCTGATAGCATGCCTTCGTTTTGGCAGAAGCTTTCCACTCCAAAATATCTGCAGGAGTCGCGTTCGTATTTATTGAATCCAATTGGCTTTTGCCAAACACAGAAAATATTGCATCCTTCACATGTGTCATCAAAGCACTTCGTAAAGAACAATTCTGTTTTAAAAACTAAAAATATAATTTATTTTAAGTAAATGAAATATTCTAAATAATTCGAATATATTTGAAATATTTTGAATATATTCAAAATATTTAGTAAATAAATTATTCTAAATAGTTCGAATATATTTGAAATATTTTGAATATATTCAAAATATTTAGAATTGTTTTTTATTATATGAAAAAAAGACAAACGAAACAAAATTAAAAATATTTACTGGTTGAGCAATATTTTTTTTATAATAAGTGTTCTACTTTTTATCAGTCATACAGTCATAAAATTTCGTGTGATTTTCTGCATGAAAATCTTCTCCACTTCCCGTAACTCATCATCCAAAGGATATATTGAATATTCAAACAACTTCTTTGCAATCTTTTTTGCTGATTGCTATATATAAAAATAGTTTTTAATTATTTTAAATTAAATTAAATAAATTAAAATATTAAAATATAAAAATAAAAATTACATTTATAAAATTGGTTTCGTGAGCTAAATTGAAACTTTCTGAAAACATATCATCCATTTCGGATAATCGCCTTTCGATTTGATTCATTTTTTCGGATAGCTCGTTAAGCTTATCTATTATAGCTCCTAACATATTACTAGGCACTTCTTAAAATAATTTTAAATAAAAAATTCAATTAGAAATATTATAAATAGTAAATTAATGAAATAAATAAAATGTTATAAATTTAAATACCTTCAGAATATCTTGAACTAATTTGAATATTAGGCGATTTTCTTGATTCAACAGAATGCTCAGCAGATTTTTTAGTCTTCATTACATCAGTATCAGGGGTGCCAACAAGAACTCCGGCAAAGATAGCTTGATTTGTTGTGATTTTTTTGGGATGTCTTGCTCTTTTTGAAGATTTAGCGGACATTGTGTTTGCGAAGCGTATGGAAAATTAATTGGGATATTTAAAAATTTGCAAAAGTATGCAAAAGTTTATAAAAGAGATAGAGCAAGAGAATGAGATAGAGTGAGAAAGAGAGATAAAGAGAGAAAGAGATAGAGAGAGAAAGATATATAGAGAGAAAGATGGAGAGTGAGAGAGATAGAAAGAGATATTTATAAAGAGAGATAGAGAGAGATATAGAGAGAGATAGAAAGAGAGAGATAGAGAGAGGTTCGGGTTAGTTTGAATGTTTTATAAAATAGGAAGTTTAATTCAAAAATATGCGAAATGTTTGAAAAGTTTTAAAGGTAAAAATAAATGCACGAAATAAGTGAAGTATAGAATATTTTAGATGTTTATGAAATGGATAGAAATGACAACGAAGAGAGGGAATACAAAATATTGCCTGTATTTAAATATTTTCGATTAAGATCAAAAAATTTATAATTTAATCAAATTGCTTTCGCATATTCATTAAAATTTTGTTTTTCTATTTAAAAACATTCGTCTAAAGTAATCATCAAAAAATATACAATTAACATTTTCAAATATATTTTAATTTTTATTTTAATTAAAAAATAAATTATTTTAAATTTACTAAAGGTTTTAGCTCCATTTTTAAATAAAAATTAATCCGCTTTGAAAACAAATGACCATTTATAGTAAATGCATATTGTGCATTATTCTTTTGTTTAGTAAATGCATTCCTGATTTTTAATTTATATTTTTATATAATTGAGTTTTTTCAATTAACAATACACATGCTAATTTATTTAAAGGGATTATTAGATGTAAATAAAAAAGTTTTTATTTATTAAAATTTTTATACTTTCGTCTCGTCTAATTGAATTTTATTTTTAAATTGTTTCGAAGTATTTCGAAACATTGCGCAAATACTGAAATATATTAAATTTGCAAATTTTGTTAACATCATTCAAAATTTATTATTTTAACCCGCAATAATTTCAAATAAACCAGAAATGTGATCATTTGAATCTGTGTAATCAGTCAAAATATATACATATATTAATTAATTATTTTCAGATATATTTTAATTAATTCGAATATATTCGAAATATTTGATAATTTCATTGTTATTAAAAAATTAATTATTTTAAATTTACTTGAATTATATTTATATTTAGATTTTAAATACTTTGAAATTGTTTTCGATAATAAAACTGTTCACGACGATTGCTTTAGAAGTTTTAGCTCTATTTTTAAATTTAATATTATTTATACAATATTTAGAAATTTTAATAAAAATTAATCAGCTTTGAAAACAAATGATCATTTATAGTAAATGCATATTATACATTGTGCAACAAAATTATTATCAGTAAGGAATCTTTAACACATAATCTAGCATTAATTCAGTGGTATAATTTTAAATCCAACAGGAATCCATAATATTATAGATGTCCTTGGCTTAAATTAACTAGATTATTTAATGTAATTGATATTGAAGCAATTAGAAATCAAGTTCATATAATTTCCTGCTTTGTCAAACCAAATGAATATTTAGTAAACAAATATATTTTTTAATAAAAATCTTAAACATAATTAAAATTATTTAAAAGTTTTCGAAACTATTAATTATCACAATTATTTAAATAAACTAAAATATCTAAAAATAAAAAAAGTATTTTGAATATATTTAAAAACTGAATAGTTGAATTATTAATAAAACAAAATTAGATATTTTATTATAAAAGCAATCTGAAAAATTCAAAATATTTTGCACAACATAAACATTATCTTAAATGTAACAAAATGTTAAACAAAGTAGAAAGACAAAAATTAAATTATATGACGAAAATTCGAAAGTATTTGCAAGATTTTAGAGTATTTAAAATTTTAAAATATTATATTTATTTATAAGTCAAAATTAATAATATAAAAGATAAAAAATATAATAATGTAATAAATAAAAAAAATAAAGATATATAATAAAAAAAAAATTGAAAAAAATTTTTAAAAAAAACAGTAAAAAATAAATATAAAAAAATAATTGCGAGAAAAAGCATTAAAAATAAAAAAAAAAAGATTAAAAAAAATAAATAATAAAAACAATAAAAAAAATTTAAACCAAAATTATTGAGACTCTTGGTGACCAGCACCTTTTTGAGAACTTGCACCAGCAGATGAAGTTTTTTGTTGAGGATTATTGTGCGGATTATCGTATTGAGGATCATCGTGTTGAGAATTATCATGATGAATTTCTTCGGAATCATCCAAAATTTCTTTGGATTTATTCTCAATTTCTTGAACATATGGCGGAGTAGTAGTTGTTTGTGCAGGAATTGTAGAGGAAGCATTATCTCGTTTGCTTCTCTTAGTCTAAATATTATTTGTAATATTAAAAAATTTATATAATTAAAAAAATATGGTGCACAGCTTTATTAGAATATAATCTTTTTATTTTTACCATTTTGGATGGTTGCGACTTTTTTCGCTTTTTTCTGCCTTCTCTTACTTTTTCAACAACCTTTTCATCGCTTGTTTCTTTGTCTGAGGCTGGAGGGAGAAACTTCTCACATTTTTGCAACTTGTGCTTTTTTTTGAAATTTTTGATTTTCATTTAATTAAATTTTATTATTTTTTAATTTTAAAATATTTCGCAAATATTTAGTTTATTTTACTTACTAAATTTTTTATAAGTTTAATTTTCACAATGTCTTCCCTCATTGTGAATTTTTCATAATGCTGGCTTAGTGTCACTTAACATACTGTAATGGCATATACTATTTTTATGTTCGATGGTATTGTGGTAGCCATAATTTTGCAAAGATTCTTGCTATATATGTGTCAACTGGGTCACTTGGGTCAGAGGATATCGGAGTGAAAAGCTTTTTATAGCAAGACTTTGTTTTGTCAGAAGCTTTCTACTCCATAATTTTTAATGGTGCCACATTTGTATTTATTGAATCCAAATTGTTTTCACCAAATACTGAAAATAATGCTTGTTTGATTTGCATGGTCAAAGCACTTCATAATGATCGATGCTGCTTTAATAGCTAAAAATTTAATATAGTTATTATAAAGTTAAATAATTTCGAAATATTTTAAATATATCAAATATTTAGAAATGATTATATTATGCAAAAATTAAAATTATATTTCTAAATATTTCAATATATTCGAAAACGATTATTTTTAACATATTTCGAAATAATTCAAAACATTTAAAAATATTTAGAAATTTAACTTAACAAAAAATTAAAAAACTTACAGGTCCGGCAATGTTCAGCTTATAATAAGTGGCTCATCTTTTGTCTGAAAGGCTTTCATAATATTAGCTCTAATGCTCTGACAGATATTCTTCTGCAGCTTCCTTATATTCTTCTTCAGAAGGGTATATTGCAGTTTTAATTAATATTTTCGCCGTAGCTTTAACTGTTTGCTATTTCAAAAAGATAAAAGATAAATATTCTTAAATATTTTAAAATAATTAAAAAAAAATTAAAAATTTACCTAAATAATATTGTTTTCATGAGCTAGGTCAAAGCTTTCTGATATTCATTCTTTAACTTCCGCCAATCTTTGATCCATCTGATTAATTTTTTCAGATAGATCGTCAAGTTTATTTAAAATTTTATTTAAAGTTTCTGAAATATCTAAAAAATTAAAAAAAAGTTAATCATAATTTTATGATTAAGTAAAAAAAAAAATTAAAAAGCATAGAATATTTAATACCTTCAGGGTGTCTTGAAGTAATTTGAGTAGCTAGTGATGATGGTCCACCTTCAGAAGTAATACCTTTAGAGGTACAGAACACTCAGTTGATGCCTTTGGATCTTTTCCTTTATCTTCTACAAGCATTCGTGAGAAAACACTTGGATTTCTTGCAAGTTTTTTGGCAATTTTCGGCATTTTTCAAAATTAAAAAATAAGTGAAAGTAGTGTATAAAATAATAAATATAATAGAAAATAATAACAATAAAAAATAAGAAAATAAAAAAATATAATACAAATTAGAAATAAAATAAATGTTAAAAATAAAAAAATATAACTATATTAAAGAAAAAATTAATGCGAATAAAGCAAATAATTGTAAATAGTTTTTAGATAATAGGAATTGAGAAAATTCTATGTAATGATGAGAAAGATAGAGCGAGAGAGAGAGATAGAGGGAAAGAGAGAAATAAAGAAAGAGAGAGAGATAAAGAGAGAGAGATAAAGAGAGGTTTAAATTTTTTAAAAAATGGTAAGTTTAATTCGAAAATATGCGAAATGTTTGAAAAGTTTTAAAAGTAAAAATAAATGCATGAAATAAGCGAAGTATGAATGATAATTATGAAATGGATAGAAATGACAATGAAGAGAGGGAATGCAAATATCGCCTGTATTTAACTATTTTCGATTAATATCAAAAAATTTCTAATGTAATCAAATTGCTTTTGCATATTCATTAAAAATTTTTTTTTACTATTTAAAACATTCGTCTAAAGTAATCAATCAAAAAAATATACAATTAATATTTTCAAATATATTTTAATTTATTTGAATATATTTTAATTAAAAAATAAATTATTTTAAATTTACTAGAATTACATTTATTTTTAGATTTTAAATACTTTTGAAATAGTTCTTGATAATAAAACCATTCACTACAATTGCTTAAAGGTTTTAGCTCCATTTTTAAATTAAAAATTAATCCGCTTTGAAAACAGATGACCATTTATAGTAAATGCATATTGTGCATTATTCTTTTGTTTAGTAAATGCATTTCTGATTTTTAATTTATATTTTTATATAATCGAGTTTTTTCAATTAACAATATACATGCTAATGTATTTAAGGGGATTATTAGATGTAAATAAAAAAGTTTTTATTTAATTTTTATAATTTCGTCTCGTCTAATTGAATTTTATTTTTAAATGGGTTCAAAGTATTTCGAAACATTGCGCAAATACTGAAATATATTAAATTTGCAAATTTTGTTAACATTATTCAAAATTTATTATTTTAACTCGTGATGATTTCAAATAAACTGGGAGTGTGATTATTTGAATCTGTGTAATCAGTCAAAATATATACATATATTAATTAATTATTTTCAGATATATTTTAATTAATTCGAATATATTCGAAATATTTGATAATTTTGTCGTTATTAATAAATTAAATTATTTTAAATTTACTTGAATTACATTTATATATTTAAATTTTAAATACTTTGAAATTGTTTTCGATTGATAAAACTGCTCACGACGATCACTTTAGAAGTTTTAGCTCCATTTTTAAATTTATTATTATTTATACAATATTTAGAAATTTTAATAAATTTAATCCGCTTTGAAAACAAATGATCATTTATAGTAAACGCATATTGTACATTGTTCTTTTGTTTAATAAATGCATTCCTGATTTTTTATTTATATTTTTATGTAATCGAGTTTTTTCAATTAACAATACACATGCTAATGTAATAATTGAAATTAGCGAAATTATTAAATGTAAATAAAAAAGGGTTTATTATTACTTTTTGTCTCATTTATTATTCATCTAATTGAATTTTATTTTTAAATGATTTTTGCGCTAATATTGAATTTGGAAATTTTGTTAACATTATTCAAAATTTATCTTTTCAACCTGTGTCCAAATAAACCGGGAATGTGATCATTTGAATCTGTGTAATTAGTCAAAATATATAAATATATTAATTAATTATTTTCAGATTTATTTTAATTAATTCGAATATATTCGAAATATTTGATAAATTTATCATTATTAAAAAATTATTTTTAATTTATTTGAATTACATTTATATTTAGATTTTTAATACTTTTGAAATTGTTTTCGATTAATAAAACTGCTCACAACAATTGCTTTAAAAATTTTAGCTCTATTTTTAAATTAAATATTATTTATACTATATTTAGAGATTAGCAAATATTTTAATAAAACTAATCCGCTTTGAAAACAAAATGACCATTTATAGCAAATGCATATTGTACATTATTCTTTTTAGTAAATGCATTCCTGATTTTTTATTTATATTTTTATGTAATCGAATCAATACAATACATATGCTAATGTAATAATTGAAAATTAAAGAGATTATTAATTAAATAAAATTTTATTATTAAAATTTTTACGCTTTTTGTCTCATTGTCTAATTGAATTTTATTTTAAATGTTTTTGAAATATTTCAAAATAGGAAAGTTATATTCATAACACCATGTTATATAACACCTTATATAAATAACTCAAAAATTTAACTAGGGATAGCTTCTATAGTGTAACTAAGAAAAATGCTCTTTTTACAATTTTATACTAAGCACTAACTCTAACCCTAACCCTAATCTAACTCTAACCCTAATCTCTAATTGCAACCATATACTGGTAGTTTAAATAATAGGGTGTTATATAACATGGGTGCTATGAATATAATATTTCTTCGAAATATTTGAAATATATTTATATTTAGCAAATTTTGGTAATATTATTCAAAAGGTATCATTCAAAGCCACGATGATTTCAAATACACTGGGAATTTGATCATTTGAAACCAGGTTGAGTTCAAATGAACCTGAAGAAATAGGTGCATTTGAACCACAAATTGGATCGTTTGATCCAGATTGGATCATTTTAATCCCAAGTTGGAACTCGAAATGATATTATTTGAACGGGTTGAGGGCTCAAATAAACCAGAAATAGTATTATTTGAACACAGATTGATTCAAATGACCTGGAATTGGATCTTTGGTTCTGGGTTGGTTCAAACATTAGCAAAGTTATAATAGCATAATCTTGCGTAAGATCTTACGAACTATAATATAAGCAAAATATTATGTAATATATTTCGATATATTTTGAAATATCAAATTTTTTTTGTCTGTCTCATCAGTAAGGCAGTGCGACAGGTCGCACCAAGGTGCTCACGAAGTATTCGGGTGATGCCGGACCTGCTATAAGATAGATAGATAGAATAAAAATAAATAATTAATTTAGTTATATTATGTATCAAGTATCTATTTAATAAAGGTACCGACGAGACTGTCAAAGGTTAAAAAAAAAATATCAAATTTTCGAAATATTACAAAAGTAATTTCGAAAAATTTCAAAATATTTCGAACTACTTTCAAAATATTTTAGGACAAGGAAACCAAGCTGGATCAGTAGATCAAATTCTGTACTACAAGATCAGATTAGATCTTTTGTATCTTCAATTTGGTTTTTTTTTATTTTGTTTTTTATTTTCGGTTCATTTTTTGTTTTCGTTTTTTTTTGTTTTCATTTGTTTATTTCAATTTTTATTTATTTATTTATTTTTTAATTTTTTTATTTTATTTTTATTTTGGCACTTTACAAGAAAAACAAAAAACTTTCGAAACCTTGCGTATGCCAACTATGACTTCTAAAACTTTCAAGAACACACAACTGATTTCTCTAGCAATTTCTAAATTTTCGAGAACGCTTCTTTAGAGAAATAGGCACAAGTTTTTACAAGTATCGCAAGTTTTTTGCAAAAGAAATTATCCAAGTAGCGATTTATCCCGATGAGAATTAGTTAAAGTCTGCTATATAAATAGGCGCAGACAAATTATAAAGATCATGTAAGTTTTTGCAAGTTCTTGCAAGGTTTCGCTTTATTTATTTTTTCGTTTCGTGTTTTTTGTTTTTGTTTTTTTTTTTGGTTTATTTTTAAAATTTTTTTATTAATTTATTTTATTTCAGCACTTTGCGAGAACAGAACCCTTACTTTCTGGCACTTTGCAAGAAAACCAAACCAGACTTGTTTGGCACTTCATGACTTTTTTGCCATTTTGCAAGAACCTTTCGCAATTCTGAATTTGCAAGAACGCGAACTCTTCCAAGAAATGAAGATATTTTTATTTTACTTTATATTTATATCTTATTTTTTATTTTATACGTTTTTATCTATTTTTTATTTTTTATTTTTTTTTATGTTATAGTTAATTTTATATTTATGATATTATTATTTTGATTTTATTTAATATATATTTTTTCGTTTGTCTTAATATAATTAATACTTTAATTTTGTCAATATTTAATCAATTCGAATTAGTTCGAATTAGTTTAGTTCTATAAATATCACAGCGATTTTATTCTAATATTTTATCGCATGAAAATATTTACTTTTATTTCATAACAAAAAAAATTTCCTGCAAAATTATGTTATAATTTTCGAATTATTCTAAAATAATTTGAAATGTTTTATAAAATATGCGTTCTGAATTATTTTAAGTTTATTCAAAAATGTGCGAAATATTTTGCATAATGTTTATTTTTAGCCCTTAAATTTTTATACTTAATATCGTCTTTTAAATAATTTAATATACTGAACTTTAAATTTACAGGTTTTTACTCTATAGAATTTTATATGTATTTAATTAATGCGAAACATTTCGAACTATTTTTAAAGGTTTCTATACTGATTTAATTTTATTAGAAAATATACTTATTAACTAAATCTCCAAGCGGCAGGTCTAGAGTTCAAATCCCACTGGAGACGAATTGAAAATTAGGCCTGTGTTATGGTAACATTTGTTCATCAATCGGTCGGGTATATTACCTGTAACCTTGGTACCACCATCTTGAATAGGAGCTTTGGCGTAGTTGTGTAAGTTACACAAACAAATCCAAGAGACCAGAACAATTGAAACCCGCTTGGCAAGTCCCGAGTAGAGAGGTAGCTGGACTTTCGACGGTACCGGGGAAAAGGATCTTGGTGGTGACTGACCGGAAAATCTGGATGGGCAAGAGCCCTTATGGAAAAGGGGCCCACCAACCTGGCCGCCGGAGTCGTACCAGAGGAAAAGGGCATGTGTTATAGAAGCATGAACCAAGGAAAAAGAGACCTTAGGCACCTAAAGCCTGGCAGACCAATCCTTCCAGGCCAACTGGATTGGTAGTCTGGAATGACTGGGGAAAAGGATCCAAAAGAGTAACTGACCGAGTACTGGGGTTCAAAGAACTTCGCAAGGGCAAACAGAACTATTTGGCCAATAAGAAGTGGAAGCATGGAGGCGTGTACGTGTCAAGACCCAACGGAGCTCTGGGCGTACCTATATAGGAGTCTTCGGACGTTAAGAGGATCTGGGACCACAAATGCGGGTATATGCTGGTATAAGTGCATGCAGTGGTAATCGGGTTCCCCTAGCCTCATGATGCTATCCAACTATATTCGGCACTGGAAGTATTTGCAAAACATGCCCAGGAACCTCGCCACCATAGCAGAAAGTACAGTTGATCGCACATTTTTCAAATTCAGAACGTTAAATCCTGGGTTCTCAAGTCGCAGGAAACCGGCTCGTTGGGGCAGCATGCAGGCTTGAGATACTTATCCTTGTGGTAGATAGAGGCAGCTGCATAGCTTAAGATACAAACCCTGAGAAGTCCGCTAGTAAGGGATTTCTGGGTAACCAGATTTCAGATACACCAACTTGGAAGCATAAAGCGCCTACCTGGCAACACACACCAAATTAGAAGTGACGAATTAGGAAATGTGGGTAAAGTGGCGGACATGTGGACGTTGATTGTTGGTTGGAAAGGGATGTACAAATCCAGGTCAACTATATAAATAAGAATATTGAAGGTTCTGGTGGGTTTTAGCTGTGGATAAAAGGTTTCATAGCCTGAAGTTCTAGTCTCAATACTTGTATATAATATGTATATATAAAAGGCACTACCATATGTTAATTTGCTTAAGTATTAATAAAGTCTGGGGCAGGAGCTACACCCCTAATATTAAAAAAAAAAAAACTTATTAACTAAATAATCATTAGATTTATCAAAGCGTGGAATTATAAAGTAATGGGACCTATTGTTAGAAATGACCCTATTGTTAGAAATCTTTTATTTTTTGTCACAACACACTATAAAACACAAAAATTTTCAAACAATTTATATGAAATACAAATATATAGATTAGAATATATCATATTGCATAAAATTAACCATCTGTATATTCATAAAACAAAATTTACCACACTAGAAACTTTTGAAACAATTACAAAAGACAAATAGGCTAATTTACAAATTTGATAATAAGTTTTGATATACTGATTCGTTTTGGATAATTTTGCTACCAAAATGTTCGTCTCAATGAGACAATTCTAACAATTACAAAATTGTTAAATTCTGATCACAGGATCCCAAGATTGTCACGATTTTGTACTATTTTATTAGTAATTTTAAATTACTATGTATTTACTAATAAAATAGTACAAAATCATAACGATCTTGAGATCCTGTGATCAGATTTTAACAATTTTGAGCTTGTTAGAATCGTCTCATTGAGACGAACATTTTGGTTGCAAAATCATCCAAAACGGATCAGTGAATCAAAACCTATCATCAAATTTGTATATTAGCTTATATGTAATACAAGAGAAAGTAAATATTAAACAACAAAAACTTAAGAAATAAGAGCAAAAAAAGAATAGAGAGCAGCAAAAAAAAACAAAAAAAGAAAAAACAAAATATAAAAATATAAAAAAAATTTAAATTTCTAAATTTTTTTTAGAATAATTATATTAGATTTCTAACAATAGAAGCCAGTGGTCAAATTTTAACCAAATTTTACAAAGTTTTAAGCTTATTATAAAAAAATTTTTTTATATATGAATATAATACAATTTATATATTATTAAATAATAGATAGATTATAAATTTTATATATAAAATTTTATAAAAATATATTAATATTTAAAAAAAGAATTTAATATTTTTGCGCATATGCACTGTAGCGCACCTCATATGATTTGGTGTAATGTAAAATCAAAACAACCAAAATAACACATTTTTTTGTTAGTTAGGGTTAGGGTAAGGTTAGAATAGTGTGTAGACAAGGAGAGGGTTTTATAGTAAAATTTTGCAATGAAATTTTTTTGTTAGGGCACGAAGAGTGGTTTCATAAGCAAAATTATGAGGCACAGGCGATTTTTTAAAAGATCGCTATGTTTTCTCAATTTCACGTTACACCTGATTCTACAATCTGATTGGTTTATCAGATGGGTGCGTTACAACACATATGCGCTAAATTACATAAACCTTAAAAAAATTTTAGACGTAACAAAAAAAAGTTTCTAAGAATAGGTGCCATTACCTTATGAACATGATCATGTTCCGGGTACATTGAATGTACCCGGAACATGATCATTTGTTTTAGAAGATGGCAGGTTATCAGAAATTAAATATGGAAAATATTGATAGGATCACTTTTTTGTAGGTCTACAGTATTATTTAGAAATTATTTAATATTATTTTGTGTTTCAAATATTATTTAATATTTTCGCAATCTTTCGAAAATTATATTTCGAAATATTTCGAAATCGAAAATTTTCAAAATTATTTTCGAAATATTTCGAAGATATTGCATATCGCAATTTCTTTCGAAATATTTCGCATATATAAATTTGCTGATGTAGTATTTTAATATAATAAAGAAATTGTAATATATGAATTGTGGCTGTTGATTGGTTGGGTTGTTTAACAATTATCTATCTGTTTTTACGAAACGTGTATCACATGGTTATGAAACAGTTTTATGATTGGTCATAATCAACCCATGCATTTCTGACAAATGAGTCCTCTATACTAAGGGACGTGTCAGATATTAGCTGAAATTAGTTTACTATAGAGCCCACCCTCCCTCTCCCCCTCCTGAGAAATTTGGCTATTCTGATTGGTTATATGTGTATATTTAGACCTGAGATTTTGTCTACCTTCCCCCTACCCTACGATATTAGCTGATATCTGACACTTTCTAAACTGTTTACTGTATGTACATGGTGTGAGTGCGCAATTTGAAGATTGAATAGCTATTATAAATAAAACAGAATATGCATTAATTTCCATCCCAGTTATGTTTAATGAATCCTAATATCTAGTAATATACATGACAATAAACCAGTTAAATAATTTTGAGCTTCTCCAAAAAATTCTAAAATACATTTTACAATAATAACAATAATTTATGAAATGTTTGAAATTTATCTAATAAAAAACATATAGCAATACTACCCTATGAAATGCTTAAAGAGGATACTATTAAATCAAATAATGTTAAACATTCTTCTTTGATGGTATAACGTAACCTTAAGTTATTAGTAAATGGAAGATGTAATAAACTGGACTCTAAAAGATGGCTGCTCGAGGTATGCATTTTTTAAAAATGGCTGCAATTATTGCATGTGTATTGGGCTACAAGTACCGGTATATGCGCAATTAAACATAGTGCCAGATATGGGCATGAGCATTATGTTTTAATAGTACGCGTGCCAGCACTTGCAGAGACTTAATTGAGATAATTCTGACGTCAAGATCAGTAAGTTAGGGAAGTGCCGTTTATTATGTAATTTATTTTTATTAGAAGGTCATACCCCTCCCCCTCCGTGATCTAATTAGCAGCCAATCATAATTTTTATATAAAATATATAGACGTGATAGACTGCTAACCCCCTCCTCCTCTTGAAATTACGTAATAAACAGCACTTCTCTTATCACATTTACAAACTGCAGCAAAAATTGCAATTAATTGTTTAATTGTGGCGCACCACTAATCAATTAATTGAGATCAAATAATTGCCTTTACAATCAANATAGAAGCATGAACCAAGGAAAAAGAGACCTTAGGCACCTAAAGCCTGGCAGACCAATCCTTCCAGGCCAACTGGATTGGTAGTCTGGAATGACTGGGGAAAAGGATCCAAAAGAGTAACTGACCGAGTACTGGGGTTCAAAGAACTTCGCAAGGGCAAACAGAACTATTTGGCCAATAAGAAGTGGAAGCATGGAGGCGTGTACGTGTCAAGACCCAACGGAGCTCTGGGCGTACCTATATAGGAGTCTTCGGACGTTAAGAGGATCTGGGACCACAAATGCGGGTATATGCTGGTATAAGTGCATGCAGTGGTAATCGGGTTCCCCTAGCCTCATGATGCTATCCAACTATATTCGGCACTGGAAGTATTTGCAAAACATGCCCAGGAACCTCGCCACCATAGCAGAAAGTACAGTTGATCGCACATTTTTCAAATTCAGAACGTTAAATCCTGGGTTCTCAAGTCGCAGGAAACCGGCTCGTTGGGGCAGCATGCAGGCTTGAGATACTTATCCTTGTGGTAGATAGAGGCAGCTGCATAGCTTAAGATACAAACCCTGAGAAGTCCGCTAGTAAGGGATTTCTGGGTAACCAGATTTCAGATACACCAACTTGGAAGCATAAAGCGCCTACCTGGCAACACACACCAAATTAGAAGTGACGAATTAGGAAATGTGGGTAAAGTGGCGGACATGTGGACGTTGATTGTTGGTTGGAAAGGGATGTACAAATCCAGGTCAACTATATAAATAAGAATATTGAAGGTTCTGGTGGGTTTTAGCTGTGGATAAAAGGTTTCATAGCCTGAAGTTCTAGTCTCAATACTTGTATATAATATGTATATATAAAAGGCACTACCATATGTTAATTTGCTTAAGTATTAATAAAGTCTGGGGCAGGAGCTACACCCCTAATATTAAAAAAAAAAAAACTTATTAACTAAATAATCATTAGATTTATCAAAGCGTGGAATTATAAAGTAATGGGACCTATTGTTAGAAATGACCCTATTGTTAGAAATCTTTTATTTTTTGTCACAACACACTATAAAACACAAAAATTTTCAAACAATTTATATGAAATACAAATATATAGATTAGAATATATCATATTGCATAAAATTAACCATCTGTATATTCATAAAACAAAATTTACCACACTAGAAACTTTTGAAACAATTACAAAAGACAAATAGGCTAATTTACAAATTTGATAATAAGTTTTGATATACTGATTCGTTTTGGATAATTTTGCTACCAAAATGTTCGTCTCAATGAGACAATTCTAACAATTACAAAATTGTTAAATTCTGATCACAGGATCCCAAGATTGTCACGATTTTGTACTATTTTATTAGTAATTTTAAATTACTATGTATTTACTAATAAAATAGTACAAAATCATAACGATCTTGAGATCCTGTGATCAGATTTTAACAATTTTGAGCTTGTTAGAATCGTCTCATTGAGACGAACATTTTGGTTGCAAAATCATCCAAAACGGATCAGTGAATCAAAACCTATCATCAAATTTGTATATTAGCTTATATGTAATACAAGAGAAAGTAAATATTAAACAACAAAAACTTAAGAAATAAGAGCAAAAAAAGAATAGAGAGCAGCAAAAAAAAACAAAAAAAGAAAAAACAAAATATAAAAATATAAAAAAAATTTAAATTTCTAAATTTTTTTTAGAATAATTATATTAGATTTCTAACAATAGAAGCCAGTGGTCAAATTTTAACCAAATTTTACAAAGTTTTAAGCTTATTATAAAAAAATTTTTTTATATATGAATATAATACAATTTATATATTATTAAATAATAGATAGATTATAAATTTTATATATAAAATTTTATAAAAATATATTAATATTTAAAAAAAGAATTTAATATTTTTGCGCATATGCACTGTAGCGCACCTCATATGATTTGGTGTAATGTAAAATCAAAACAACCAAAATAACACATTTTTTTGTTAGTTAGGGTTAGGGTAAGGTTAGAATAGTGTGTAGACAAGGAGAGGGTTTTATAGTAAAATTTTGCAATGAAATTTTTTTGTTAGGGCACGAAGAGTGGTTTCATAAGCAAAATTATGAGGCACAGGCGATTTTTTAAAAGATCGCTATGTTTTCTCAATTTCACGTTACACCTGATTCTACAATCTGATTGGTTTATCAGATGGGTGCGTTACAACACATATGCGCTAAATTACATAAACCTTAAAAAAATTTTAGACGTAACAAAAAAAAGTTTCTAAGAATAGGTGCCATTACCTTATGAACATGATCATTTGTTTTAGAAGATGGCAGGTTATCAGAAATTAAATATGGAAAATATTGATAGGATCACTTTTTTGTAGGTCTACAGTATTATTTAGAAATTATTTAATATTATTTTGTGTTTCAAATATTATTTAATATTTTCGCAATCTTTCGAAAATTATATTTCGAAATATTTCGAAATCGAAAATTTTCAAAATTATTTTCGAAATATTTCGAAGATATTGCATATCGCAATTTCTTTCGAAATATTTCGCATATATAAATTTGCTGATGTAGTATTTTAATATAATAAAGAAATTGTAATATATGAATTGTGGCTGTTGATTGGTTGGGTTGTTTAACAATTATCTATCTGTTTTTACGAAACGTGTATCACATGGTTATGAAACAGTTTTATGATTGGTCATAATCAACCCATGCATTTCTGACAAATGAGTCCTCTATACTAAGGGACGTGTCAGATATTAGCTGAAATTAGTTTACTATAGAGCCCACCCTCCCTCTCCCCCTCCTGAGAAATTTGGCTATTCTGATTGGTTATATGTGTATATTTAGACCTGAGATTTTGTCTACCTTCCCCCTACCCTACGATATTAGCTGATATCTGACACTTTCTAAACTGTTTACTGTATGTACATGGTGTGAGTGCGCAATTTGAAGATTGAATAGCTATTATAAATAAAACAGAATATGCATTAATTTCCATCCCAGTTATGTTTAATGAATCCTAATATCTAGTAATATACATGACAATAAACCAGTTAAATAATTTTGAGCTTCTCCAAAAAATTCTAAAATACATTTTACAATAATAACAATAATTTATGAAATGTTTGAAATTTATCTAATAAAAAACATATAGCAATACTACCCTATGAAATGCTTAAAGAGGATACTATTAAATCAAATAATGTTAAACATTCTTCTTTGATGGTATAACGTAACCTTAAGTTATTAGTAAATGGAAGATGTAATAAACTGGACTCTAAAAGATGGCTGCTCGAGGTATGCATTTTTTAAAAATGGCTGCAATTATTGCATGTGTATTGGGCTACAAGTACCGGTATATGCGCAATTAAACATAGTGCCAGATATGGGCATGAGCATTATGTTTTAATAGTACGCGTGCCAGCACTTGCAGAGACTTAATTGAGATAATTCTGACGTCAAGATCAGTAAGTTAGGGAAGTGCCGTTTATTATGTAATTTATTTTTATTAGAAGGTCATACCCCTCCCCCTCCGTGATCTAATTAGCAGCCAATCATAATTTTTATATAAAATATATAGACGTGATAGACTGCTAACCCCCTCCTCCTCTTGAAATTACGTAATAAACAGCACTTCTCTTATCACATTTACAAACTGCAGCAAAAATTGCAATTAATTGTTTAATTGTGGCGCACCACTAATCAATTAATTGAGATCAAATAATTGCCTTTACAATCAATTATTCGGTACCTTGCTTGCAGTATATGTAATAACGATAAATATATATTATGCAAATTCTCAAAGTGAATTTATATGCATGTATTCTAAACAGCTTTTTAAACTAACATTTTGGGCAAACATATTTAATATTCATGTATATACATGGGTATCTAAATTATTTTTTGAAAAAAGTAATTTCGTCAAACATTTTGACATTGCTAATTTGTTTATCTGAATTCCACAAAGTAACTATAATCTAATGTATTTTGATGTAAAGAATTCAAATAATTTCACTAAAAATTTCGACAATTAAGAAAATTAATTTCGTCACTAAGGAAAATTGATTTCGACAGACTAAATGTCGGAATAATTTTTTATTAGGGAATAATTTAGACTCCAATGTATATTATGCTCATAACAACTCTGTGTGCAAGTGAAGGTGTGGCACATCTCTATTCTTTTTTTATTCTAGCAAGTTCAAACCATACTTATGTCACTGCACATTCAACTCTTTACATACAAAAAATTCTTTCTTTTTCAGTGAGTTTGAGCCCACGCTATGGTGCGGCGCATTTAACTCAGTACACATGACAACATTAACATAAAATAGCGTGTTCGAGCCCATGTTATAGTGTAGCATATTCTAACTCATTATACATAACAACAGGCAGGGTGCTAGGTGCAATGAATGAGAGAGGGATAGGAGCCAGAATCTTATCGGGCATCGAAGAGAACAAGTGACAAGACAAGTGAAGTAAGAAAGCACTGAGATTCTCCATTTTTTTCCACATGTATCTTTATAATCTTTTCCGCATGCATACCTACAATCTCTATCACATGCATCTATAATCTCCACTGCATCCTATAACCTAAGTAGCTCGAGCATCCTTATTCTGTACCCGGGGTAGAGGCTTTTATCCTATGCCCGAGCGGTATAAGTTTTTATTCTGTATTGTCCAAATATAATTGGTCCAAATTTAAAAAAATTCCAAGTTTTTTTTTTTTTATTATATGTATTAAAGATAATTTATTATTAAAAAAAATACAAGTAGTGAAAATTACAAAAAAAAAAAAAANNNAAAAAAAAAAAAATAAAGATAAAAAAAAATCAAAATCAACAACAAAAAGCATAGCAAGACAAACGACCAAAAACACCAGTAAATAACAATCAAAAATATCAAGCAACATCGAAAGTACCACCAAAAATAACGACCAAAACCACCAACAAACGACGATCAAAGCACCACCAATCTACAACCAAAAGCTCCACCAAACAACATAAAGCACTACTAAATGACAACCGAAGGCACCGCCAAATAATAATCAAAAACACCACCCAACAACGATCTAAGTACCAACAAACGACGACCAAAAGCACCAACAAACGACGACCAAAAGTACCACCAAACTACGACCAAAAGCACCACCAAACTATGACCAACAATACCACCAAACTAAAACGTAAGTATGACCAAAAGCACAACCAAAGGCACTACCAAATAATGACCAAAGGCATCAAACAACGACCAAAGGCACCAAACGATAACCAAAGACACCACTAAAAGACGACCAAAAACACCAAATGACGAAAAAAAGCACTACAAAAGAGTGACAAAAGCACTGCAAGAACAACAATCAAAGCACAAAAAAAAAAAAACACTGCACAAAGACAATGAAAGCAACAAAAGCACCATGAAAACGACAATAGATAAAACACGCAATTCTATGTTGATCAGTTTATTTAATTTTATAAACATAGTCACATAACAGATCTTACGTTTTTGATACTCTTGCACTTACTTTTTTGATACTCCTGTATGTACCCCAAAATTACTTTACTTTTTTGATACCAATCTGAATATATACATGTGACTTGTGTTATACAAAGGCCCAGTGCATTGTTTTTGCAAAAATAATTTTTGGTTACATACCGCTAATGTCGTATAACATTACACAATTCTAATTTTGGTACCCTATCCCGGCATTAAGCTTAATGCTAGTGGGCACTATCATGATAATGCACCCGGCGGGGTTAGACATAATTCCGGACAACCCTAACCCTAAATCTAGTAGTACCCTAACCCGGCATTAAGCTTAATGCTGATGGGCACTATAATGATAATGCCCCCGGCAGGGTTAGACATAATTCCGGCCCACCCTAACCCTAAATCTAGTGGTACCCTAACCCGGCTGTTCGAAGCAACATCCAATCACAATACATATACTGGTTACACGACAAACAATTAGTTTTTAGGGTTCCTAGATTTAGGGTTAGGGTGGGCCGGAATTATGTCTAACCCCACCGGGGGCATTATCATGATAGTGCCCACCAGCATTAAGCTTAATGCCGGGCAAAATTAGACTTGTGTAACGTTACACGACATTAGCGGCGTGTAACCAAAAATTATTTTTGCAAAAACAATGCACTGGGCCTTTGTGTAACACAAGTCACGTGTATATATGCAGATCGGTATCAAAAAAGTAAAAGTAAGTGCAGGAGTATCAAAAACGTAAGAATTGCGGATAAGACCCTATACCCAGGGTATAGGATTAGTTTCTTCACGTCAGGGACACGGAAATTTTTCGAAAGCAATTTTTTGAAAGAAATTGAAAATTTTGCCCCAAATCGAAATTTTTTGAAATTTGACCAAATTTGATCAAAATTTCTCGAAATTTGGCAAAATTTAATCAAAATTTATCGAAATTTTTGGCAAAATCATAAAAAATCACATGAGATAATATTATTGGCCAAAAAAAAAATATAAAAAAAGGAAATACCGAAGATCACATGATAATACAGGAATAATATTATTGGACGAGAACAACATTAAAAAAATTTTTTATGCTGATTTCGAAATTTATCGAAATTTTTGCACAATTTATCGAAATTTTGCATAAATCAATCGAAATTTATCGAAATTTTTACAAAAATTGACCGAAATTTTTGCTTTAAATCGAAATAATATTTCCGTGTCCCTGCTCCACGTAGCTCACCCACAAAAAATTTTCTTGTCATGTGACTTTTTGTGGCGCAAACTAGGCGCAAACCAATTGAATTTTAGGATCAGTGTACCGTAAAAATTGCGCTTTTTATGATTTTTCATAAAAAATCACTAATAACTCCGAAGTTTTTCTATTAAATCGTCTACTGCGCATTAACAAAAAAAATTCCTTGCAAAATTTTAGTATCAGAGCACTCTAACCAAGCGTCTAACCCAAACCCTAACCACTCGATTTATTACTTTAATTCTTTCGCTTTATTCGATTGTTTTGATTGTTTTGATTTTCACGTTACACCTGATCTCAAATTTTGATTGGTTTGTGCCACAAAAAAGTCATATGACTGGAAAATTTTTTGTGGGTGAGCTAATACAATAATATGCCACCTTTTTCATATAAGCCTCAATTTCATATAAGCCACAAATCAGGTTATCCTCGCGATAATAACCCTAGCATGACTTCGTCAACGCATAGGGCTAATTTAAACTAGAATTGGACTTAAATTCCAATTAGAATTTATAAGTTCAATGTCAACACGTATAGGGTAATGGAATGAAGTTGATGGATGAACTCTAGATAATTTATAATCTAAAGCTGCGTAAAGTGACGATAAATTGATTTTGGGTTTTATTACCCATTTTTTAGTTCAACAAAGAAAGCATTAAGCGTTTTCGTAATTAAATTGATCCTTCCCGGACTTGACCTAATCCACGCGTTAATTCAAATTATTGTTATATATGCAGATGCTTATTAAGAATAATTTGCCCAAAATAATTTTTAAAAATTTGTAAACAATTATGATTTATACAAAGTACTGTAATTTAAAAAGTCTTATAATATCATTTAACAATAGATTTAAAAGGAATTGAAAGATAAACAATTGATCCAACACTATCACTTTCATTTATATTCAATTGTTTTGAATTAAACGATCCATCAGAAATGACATTAACAAATCCGAGAGGTTGGCGATTCTTACAATCATCATGATCAAAGATTTGATTCACCAGAACCAAATTATCGTTAGAAATTTTAATTTTTTCACTACTATGTAATACTTCCTTATTTCTTCTCTTGTTCCAATTGAATTTCTTTTCGCCAAAAAAATCGTCAATTTGACGAGAATTTTTTTCATAGACCATACTAAAAATTAATAAAGCATTATCAATAAATCAAAAATCATATCTAACACGAATTTTTTTTAGTGATATTAAAGATTCAGATGTCAATCCAAAGTGTTTCCATTTGATATTTTGTAGAAAACCCTCATAAATGAATGTTCCAAACTCTCAAATGAAACTAAATTTGAATTTCAAATTTTATTAAAGCGGAAGTTCTCTTATTGACAAACATTTAACAAATTTCTGATATTATTCAAGTGCAATGGAAACATGATATTGACAGCTGAAACTTTAATAAAACCAATGCGATCTTATGATAAAAAGACGTTGACCATTGCCTAGAGTACCCAGAGGTCCTATTCAAGAATTTTTAAAATTGAATACTACTAGTTAACCTAGCAATTTCACTGACGAAGGGCTACTTTATATAACGGGATATTATTTTAAGAAATATTGTAAAGGATGGTCAACAGTATTTTACTTACCAACTATACAAAGACAGTCTTTTCAGGACTTGTTCGTCAGTTACTTTTCTTTTATTTTTGACATCATAAACAAATAACCACGCAGACTTTTGACGTACAGAGTCTTGACAACGTGTAAGGTAATTTCCAATGGCAAATGTTGAATCATTTTTGGGATCGTACAGTATTTGATCGGAAGTAGCCGTTCCTACATTTGAACTATTTTCTACTTGAGGAGTAACGTTAACTGCTTCTAAGACGCAAGTGCCAAACATACCACAGTTATTTATTATAGAATAATTGTTTTCTCTAAGAGGTTGATATTTCTCGCTTTTGAATATCAGTGGATATTGGATACTAAAGTCGAAGCTTGTTGGCGGTCCAAAGATAATCCACCCGAGTTTAATTTTAACTTTAAACTTTAATCTAGCTTGTTCACCATGTATATGATGAATAATAATCACAGGACGATTTTTATTTCTGTTCACATAATCCACATGTAGAGAAAATACATTGTTTTTCTTACTCACAATTGATGCAAGAATATTACACTCGCTAATATTTACGATTTGATTAGTGATCAATAATTTATGAATATATGGTTTTTTATGATTTTTTTCATAATCTTTTATATCGAAAGTGATTTCTTCGACGTTGGCTGTTATTACCAAAGAAAATCAGAAATTTGATTAAAAGATAAATACTGTAACTTTATATGAACAATAACAAGCATTTACCTTCCAAAATTTGATGACCCATTACGCTCAACACTTTTTTTTGCAATTCTTTCTCCAATAATTCAAATAATGAATAAACACCTTCGTATCCAATTATTCTCCAATTAGTTGCGTCATTAAGAGACTGCCTCCAAGGACTTTTATCATCTTGAGAATAGTTTGCTCCACCAATAACTGTTTCTTCATTATATGTATTACTATTACTCTGGCTATTCATATCCTTATTCTCACGAACAGCATTAACTTCAGACTTAAAAATGCCTCTAATTCCGACTCCAACTTGTGCATTCGTAGTCTTTGTCTTAGAGTCGTCAGCTACAATATATTAAAAATCAACAGATAGTTAGCAGTCTTTTTTCATAGAATAAATCGGAATGTATTATATTTGAATTAAAACATTAAATCATGTTATATAAAAGACATAACAAATCCGAACTTAAGCACTGATAAATTCACCTGAAGTTTCAGTATATTCTTCATTCCTTATTATGGCCCCGCCTAGAATAAGACGTCGTGCGTAAAAATGGCCATATTTTTCTGATATTTCGCAAAGTTTACTTATTTTATCATTATCTTGAGTTGTATCATTTACAATCTTTTTAACTTCATTAATAAAATTTTCTTTTACAATAATATTTTTATCTAAAATAGTCAAATTTATTGTTGCTTTAATTATCCGTTCGTGTGAATGTCTGGTATATGTCGTGTGTTGCTCTGTTATTTGGTCTGAATTTTCATGCGATAGTCCAATAGATGCAGAAACCCATTCTGAAAAAGCCGCTGTAAACTTTACGTCAAATATAAGTGATCGTTTACATTCTGCAGTTGATTCGTGTTTGCATTCATATACTCCTTCACATTGCTTGTTTTTTTTCACTACCTTAACTTCTTCATATTTAATTTTGAATGCTTGAAAGGATGCACTTGTTACAGAACCATCTTTATTAATCCTGAATCCTTTTTCGAACCTCAATTGGCTTAAATCGAAATCATTATGTTGGGTAACATATAAATAATGGTTACCATCATCTGTTTTTTCAACGATTTCTAAAAGTTCAAATTTAGGTTCGTCGCTTGTTCTAATCTCTGCATTTTTTTTTAGAAAACGGTAATTTGACCCCATGTGAAAATCATTATCACCTTCATTTTCATTTTTTAAAAGTAGAGTGCGAACCTTATCAAGTTTATTTTTTTGAGGTAACCGTCTAAGGTAATCCTTTGAATCCTTTGAATCCTTTATTTTAATAGTGATATCAATTGTTTTATTTTCATTGTCGAAATTTTTGTCGTTCTCATTTCCACTGTTTTCGTTATGACTTGAATCCGAATTTGGTTCACTTTGACTTGAAGTTGGTTCACTCAGACCCGCATTGGGTTCACTTGAACTCAAAACGAGTTCACTTAGACCCACATTGGGTTCACTTGAATCCGAAGTAGATTCACTTAGGCCCGTATTGGGTTCACTTAAATTCGAATTTAGTTCATTTGAACCCGTATTTAGTTCATTTGAACCTGTATTGGGTTCGTTTGATTTATTTTCATTTTTAGTTAATGTTATCATATTGTTTTTTTTTCTTGTTACTTAAACGTTATTTGCTATATTAAAAAATTTTACGCATGTACAGCTTATTTGTTCTGTACAAAACAAACCAAAAAATGTGTAATATTTGTAGTCATTTGCAGTTTATCTGATTGTTAGCTTTTTATAGATCTGTACTAAATAATTAACCAATTAAATCATGATATATATGAATAAAAAAACCCAAGGGCGATTAAAACTGGATTTTTCGTGCCTCAAATCTCAATTTCCAAAAAACTATATTGTTTTATATTGTTTTGAAGCATGTTAAACTTTTTTTTTTCTGAAATATAAGACTATAAAAAAAATTGATTTTAAAAACAGTGTGGGAATTTTACGTTCACAAAAGTACTCTAAAGTGTGTAAAGAAGTTACACGGACAATTAATTTATATCAGCCAATCAAACTTATGCTTACAGGTCAGCCTGAACTAAAACTGCTGCTGACATTAGAATATCAGTCAGCATATTTTAACCCGAACTAAAGCTGCTTACATTAGAATATCAAACAACATATAGCATGACTTAGTTAGTGAGGTATTGACTACACTACCTAAATTTTATATATGAAGTAGGGACGTAAGGGTGACGTACAATCTCTGACCTTCTAAATGTCGGCAACTCTAGTCCGAACAAACCCAAAAATGAAATAACCAATAAGTTCAAGCAAACCTTATCATGAAAGGACATTCGTCTTGATTGGTTGATGTAAATAAATCAATTATCGGATCTTCTACTACTAAAGAGCTTGTACCTATTCAAAAATATATAGTTAGTGTAAAAATTTATTTAATTTAACGTATTAAGTAGTTTTAGTAGTGATACAAATCGATAAAATTGCTTCAATTGGTTAGTTGACTTATCGATTGGTCGAGTAATAGATTAATCGACTAATTGAATGGACAACTAATCAATTAGTTGAATAAAATAATAAATAAAAATTTAGTAGAATACATGTAAATCAGCAACAACCGGGTGATATTCTAATCGATTGTCCAACTAATTAGTCAATTAGTCGATTAAGTTGGGTTTGTAAAATTCAAATCGATTAGTCGTCAACTTTAAAACTAATTGATTAATTCGATTTTCAATTTGTATCACTAAGTTTTAAGCGGAACAATTACATTATGTTTCGCATGGCTCAATAGACGGTGATATATTTTGCCTTCTAAGCATGTCGGAGGTAAGATATATTTGCGTTGATTTTTTTTTATAGTGAAACGTTACATTCTCAAAAAGTACTATTAAGTGTATAAATAAATAAGTTACCCGAGTTTAATATTCAAATTTGGTCGTTTTTTAGTGTGGAACCATAAATTAAAGTTTTGTTGTATATCATATACTCTTTATTTTTTTCATTTTTATTAAAGTTGGGAAATATATTACCCATAGTGTAGATACACGGAACGGATATAATTTATTCCGAATTTGTATAACATGCCAATCAAACGATTTTCATAACCGAAAAATTAAACCCTGCTTATAGCTAGGGTAAGAGTGGGGTTGGGAGCATCGGATATACCAAATTTTCTCAGGGAAATTTTTTTTGTTAGAAGCCAAAATGTAATTTAATAATCAAAATTTTATTACCCACCAGAAAGAATCATATAGGTAAAATCACCTCCCTGACATTTTTTGTTAATGTTCCAAGATGGGTTTAGACTACTGTTTTTTTGTAGTTTACACATTCTTCTCTTTTTTGCTTGTTGGGATTTACGATTTGATTGGGTTAATAGCATGTGATCTGCCCCACTTTAAGGAACCCCCTCACGGTCGACCTTGGATTAATTATCACGAGTAAATCTGTAAAATCAACCAATCATATGAATAGGAAACGCCAAAGTGTCCAGTAATGTGACTACCAGTTAAATAAAGTTGTAAATTTCGTCTAACCCTTACATCCAACGAAACAAACCCGTTGGAAAAAAAAAACCAAAAAAAAAACACTAAATCTATTAATAAAAATGCCGGAGAAATAATTTATTTATAAACTTTACCAACGCAGCACCAGATTAACCTTAATCTGTAATTTTAATAAAATATTGAAACCATATGATTGCATTTTTTGAGTCACAAAATAAATGTACCGGTATTCGTTCAACGTAACACTGCTTTGAACACGTAATCGATAAAATACAGAATTATTTTAGCAAGAATATCATTAAAGCAAAAGACATGATTAACGTAAATTCCTTAAATATTAATCGCGGATTAATTATCGACGAACAAGAAATACAATTTTCGGATTCTATATCTTATGACCTTAAACCACAACATAAAGATGAATTTATAGAAAATAAAAATACATCTTTTCATGCAAAATTAGTGAAATCTACAACAAAAAACGAATCTTTTTTTTTGAATAATCAAATTAAGTTCTCTGCTGATGAAATAGAACATGTTAGCCAGATATTTGATAAAGATGAGACCATAAATTCTGTAAGAGGTATTCTAGCCGATAAATCACCTACAAATGATATTTTTCTAACGATATTTTGCACAAAAGTCGAATTAGTTATTAAAAAAGAAATAATAAAGCCGTCTGATGAATTAATTTATAAAGTAAAAGAAGCTCTAAAGCACTATGACCCTTATCAAAAGTTAATGGATGTATTTAATAGTTATGGCTATTTTCTACCAAAAAAGATTATTCTTGGGCACAAAATATACAGAATAATTAATTTAATTGCTGATAAAAATTCAACTGAACCTGACGATAAAAGTTATAAAGCAAAATGGACGAATCTTGACGATTTTTCGGAAAGTAAATTCGAGGATATCTTGAATCAATGGGAAAAATACATGAGTTCTTATAAATTTGATTTATCCTACCTTGTATCAATTAATGGCGAATTTATTAAGAAAAATGAACTTGAAAATTGGATAAAATCTTGTTTAGAGTGCGATCTTGATTCATTACAAGTTATTAAATGTAAAGAATTATATCCATTGTATGAAATTTTTGACTTGTCACTTCGTCAAGAAGTGGTATCTGCTCTACAAATCGAATCTATTCTTGAAATTGATAACCAAGCCGAATTTATTAAAAGGAATAATATTAAAGAAAGGGTTCTTATGGAAGGAATAGTACCAATTAAAGATCCTCCTTATTCATATAGTGTGAAATTTCCATTTTATTTGAAATCCAATAATTACCAGATTTTTGGAAAATTAATCACACATGATGGTAAACCAATTGATGAGGTGATTATTAAATTCGAATTTATGGACATATATGGTTTCTTAATTTTTATGGAAAACTAGTAAGTTTTTTTTTTCTTTAATACAAACCATTGATTAATTTTGATTTAAATAATGGCCTTTTTTATTTTAGTAAGCACACGTATAAGAATTCAAAAATTGCTTGGATATTAATTGGAATACCTGCTGAAGTTGGATATTTTAGCCCAAATACACGAAAAATAAAAGTATTAGATTCGGGTAATGAACCATTTGCATTAAAATTAAATAATGACATTATATTGGAAGTTCCAGAAAATTTACCACATGATTCAGTTATTGTTTTCTCATTTAAGCATCCACTTTCAAATTATGAACCAAATTTCATAGCTAAAATCCAAAGTTATCAGGCTAATAAAATTTTATTTAATATACAATGTCTCGACGACGAACTTTCTGACAGCGATTCCTTATTTTCATTAAATTCTTCATTAACAAAAGTTTCCAAAATGAACCTAGCTAATGCATCAGAATATTCAATCCAATGGTTTATTCTCCAAAATTCTGATACAATTGATTCGACTGAAACTATTTATCTGAACACGATAGGCCAAAATATTCACTTAAAAACTAAATCAAGTAAGTATATATCTAAAAATTATTAATTTATAAAATTGTAATATCAAACCCAGCAATAATTAATAAAAACCTTATTTCACAGAAGAAAAACTATCTCATTTAATCAAGCCTGATTTGAAACATCCATTTGACAATGAAGTAGAAGCTTCGAACCGATTTTTAACCATGAGTCATGCTTTTACAGAAGAAAAATCACCTTATTCATTCAAACCAACATCAAAAAATCAATTTAATAAAGCTTCAACAATATTTTCAACAGTAAACCACGATGATACCACAGAAGAACAATCTCCTTATTCAATCAAATCAACTTCAGAAAAACCATTTCCATTTAATTATAAACCAGTAATTCCACACCAATCTCCAACCAAAAATTACGATGATTCCACAGAAGGAAGTTCATCTTATTCAATCAAGCCAACTCTAGAAAATCAAATTAACAACCTGGATGTTTCAAACCAATCATCAACAAGTCATGAGGAAATTCACAATGAATTTAAGACGCTTTTTGACAAAAAAAGTAAAAATGAAAATTATTCACACCATCAAATGTGCAAAATCATAGGAAGTAAAAGTGGTCTAGCACATAGCACGATATATAAATTTTATTATCGTCAAACAAAACCGCGAGAAAGCACATTGGAAAAAATTAGAACATGGGTTGATAACGAAAAGAAGAAACAAAAGGGAAAAGAATTCCCAATTGGTTTATTTTAAGAACATAAAATCTTGATTAAAATCTAAATTTACACACGTTAATAGAATTCAAAGAAAAACATGGAAAATTAATTGAAATCTTATTAGGCGACATCTGCATTCAATCATACTATAGGATTAATTTTAGCAGTATTTTTGTCCACACTGTCGAGGCAGACTAAATTAATAAGTTTTTTTTCACATTAATATTTATTTCATAATTATATTATTAATATAAAAGATGATTTTTCTTAGAATAAACCACCCCTAATTTATTATAAATTCCAATACTTGTAGTTTTTCAATGAATTGCGATAAGTTAATTTCTGGATCTCGAGAAAAAGTTTTATTTATTTTTTTTTTAAATAAACCATAAACGAGATAAAATCAATATTTCTCGAACAATTTAATAATTTATAATTTTTTAATCATAATATGTAGAGACATTTTCGTTATATGTATTCGGTCAAATAATGACCATAATCAGAAAGGAAACAACTTAGAAAATTTGAAGAAAAGATCAAGATTTTAATTTTCGTGAATACCTTATGGTAATTAAAAAATCTTAAACGAATGCAATATCCTTTCAGATATTATATTACAATATATTCTAAATTATTCTTTCAATTTTTAAAAAAAAAAGCAAGTGCTAGTGCATTTGATATATTACGATTCCCGTGACAAATTCTAAAATAATAAGTGACTTATTTGCAAACAATTAAAATATCTCATAAGTAGGCTACAAAAAATATTATTAAGTATATAGATCTTTAAATTGGTGAATATGTTGTGTTGGTAAATTTTTAAGCCTTCATTTTCAAGTTTCTCATGCGAGCACTAAAAAGAATTATTTCTTGTTAAAACTGAAGATTGTTCATGATTTACATAAAACTTTCGCAAATATTATTGCTCATAGCTGCTAACATTATTACTGATAAAGTATGTATATATATATTTTTTATTTTTTTTTATATAAAAATTTCACCTTGTAGTTAACTTAAGTGCTCTTATTATAAATATTAGGAATATTAAAATAATGAGTTATGTTAGAAACTTTTACAATCTTAATATTTTCAATTATAAAAGTAATTTGGTTTAACCAAAGTTATCTTTTATGCATCCTGGCTTCATCAACAATTTGTTGAATAAGCTTTTTTTAAAACAAAAAAACCTTAAAAATTTAGAATTCAGTTATTTCATATACCCTATGAGAAATTACAGCACGGAATAATACTGAAATACAGTTTGAATACGTGACCACACAAACCTGCACGTAAATATACACGGGACAATGCACGGGAAAGCAAGTTCATGGCACGTAAAAGGGCACGGATTCCGTGCAACGCTGCACGTACTTACGTGCAATTTTATGTGTTTTCTCGTGCATTGTCTCGTGCATATTTACGTGCAGGTAACATATAATAGCATATATGTCCATACATATATACATAATAACATATATCGTATATGCATTATTTTATTAACTAAATTTTATTATTTTATTAACTAAATTTTATAAGTTTTATTAACTAAATTTTGTATTTTATTAAATAACTTAATTACTGATCCGGATAAGATCTGCAGAATTTTTATATTAGAATTTGGGGCAAATTACTATGATTTTTATTATATACTCGAATCTGACGTCGGTCCAATGAAAAATATTTTTTTTATTAAGTTAATAGCTCATGTCAATTAATTGAAAGTTGTAGGGCCCACTGAGACGCATTTAATGGTGGTTAGATCATTCAAATCGGCCCAGTGTAAGCTGAGATATTGCTAAAAAACGATTGGCCGACTATATAAAATTCTATAAAAATTTTATATAGTCGGTCAATCGTTTTTTAGCGATATCTCAGCGTATACTGGGCTAATTTGAATGATCTAACCACCATTAGATGCGCATTAGTGAGCTCTACAACTTTCAATTAATTGACATGAGCTGTTAACTTAATAAAAAAAATACTTTTCATTGGACCGACGTCAGATTCCAGCATACAATAAAAATTATATTGTACTTATCCCCAAAATTTACTATTGTCCCAATATGGCAATATTGCCGATCTTATCCGGATCATCAATTAATTATTTAATTATTTTATTAATTAAATTTTATAATACAAATAGTTTAATTTAATAATTTACATGCGAATAAGAAAATACTTCTAATTACTAAACCTACAGACTTTAAAAATAACCCAGCAACTAATAATATCGAAAAAAACAAAGTAATAGTACCAAAATGAAAGGTTTAAAAAAAAATCGAAATGACTACTCTAGAAATAACTCCAATAGGGACAACTCCGATTGTGGCAACTCCAAAGGCAGTAACTCAAGGGAGAGGCTAAAATGCAATAATATACAGAGAGATAAAAAATAAAAGAAAAAAATAATAGTAAAAAAAAATAAAGCTGCGATACCATCAAAAATGATGAAAAACATACACCAAAAATGATAGTGATTCCAAAAGAGTAGCTTCCAAGGCAATAACTCTAAAGAATGGTTTAAACAATGACAATAACTAAAAAAATTATATAAAAATTAATGAGTTGTAAAAAAAAAAATTATAAAAAAATATAAGATGATAAAAATGATAAGAGTAAACAAAAAAAAAGCAATATTTATTTGCTTACAAATCAAATGTAATTTGTGCGCGTCAATGCACGGAAACTATTATTGATAAGTGCAAAAAAAAAAAACAAAAAAACAAAAAACATCAAAATAAATGTTTTTGTGCGCGTCAATGCACGAATTTATAATCATTAAGAATCTTAACGATCATCACGTTAATGCACGGAATTATGATCGTTAAGGATCTTAATGATCATTATGTTAGTACATGAATTATGATCGTTAAGGATCTTAACAATTGTGACAATTGTGATATCATGCACAAAAATTATAATCGTTAAGAATCTTAACGATTGTGACGATCACGATATTAATGCACTGAAATTATGATCGTTAAGGAGTCTTAACGATTGTAATGATCATACATTTTGTACAGAAATGATCGTTAAGAACCTTAATGATTGTGATGATCGTTACATCAGTGAACTGAAACTTTCGTTAATAATCTTAACGATTGTGCACGTCAAAGCACGAAAATTATGATTATGATCATTAAGAATCTTAACGATTATGCATGTCAGTGCACGAAAACTATGATCATTAAGAATCTTAATGATTGTGCACGTTAGTGCACAAAATTTATGATTGTTAAGAATCTTAACGATTGTCACATTAGTGCACAGAAATTATGTGATCATTAAGATTAATACACGTCAATAAATAGTTATAATACTATGCACGATAGTGCACGGATTTCAATATTTCGTGTGATAACGTGTATTAAATTTTTTGGATGATCAGTTTCCGTGCAGTTTCCGTGCAGTGATTATGAAACCCGTGCTTACTCGCATACAATTTCGTATTTTTACATGCATTCCCGTGTATCAAGTTTTCATAGGGATACTATAAAAATAACCAAATTATTTATTTCATTATTTAACAGAATTCCCAAAAGATTTGGTTAAAATCTGATTTCAAAATATAAAAAAGTAATTCTTAATCATATTAAGCCAGTCATAGAAAATATCTTTATAATAAAAAGAAATTATATGAAACTTGGGTTGCTCCTGTAAGTTATCTATAAAATATTTATTATTATATGAGCACTTAAATACTTAACCCTTTTTTAATCAATAAAATATAGTTAGTGTTCCTAAAATAGCTTCTGGTCTTTATCCGAATAATGTAAATTGTAATTTTATTGCTTATGTAATTAGTAACCTTATTTTGTTACCATAGAAACTAAGGTAATGGGCCCTATTGTTAGTGTAATGGTTGAATTGGGAGAGCAGTAAAACAATATAGACAATAGTGCCAATTTAAAGCTCCAACCGATTACGGTGAGGTAGGTATAAATGTATTATTTTAAAAGTCACGGGGTATAATAAAGGTAGTACGTATAATACATGGAGAGCAAAAGGATGATTTAACACTAAATCACTACAATAATACAAAGACGCTGACGCTGGTGATGCTAATATGGGATATCAATAAAATGATATCAATAAAAATAATAATAAAATATGATATAAATGGAAGGTGGGATCAAAATATGTATCATGGAATCACGGTAGGTCGATATTGGGTTGGATCCCGATCAGGTGATGTCCAAAAGGAGGTCAATATAGGTAGATTTAAGATTTCCAAAAGGTGTATAGTTGTTTTAAATGAACTAGTCAATGCTGATGAAATGAAAAGAAATGGGGTTATCAGAAAGAATGTTATAATAAAAGATTTTATTATAGGGTAATCGATAGGCCAATAAGAATCATGTGTATAATTTTAGAGGATTTACAAGAACTCATTACACAGAATTCGAGTTATAATTATCTGATACGAAGTTACAAGTCAATTCAGTCTGTCGAATTGAGTCTCGTAGAGGTTGTTAAGGTTAAAGTTGAATTCAAGAGATAAGTATTTGATATTTTTATTAAGAAGTTATTGTTTGAAATGGATAGAGAACTTGTGTTAACTTTATTGAATTTGAAGGTCTTATATACATTTTAGCTTACGGAAGCGTTTTCGCTCTACTTTAAGTGTATTCGTTTTAAACTAAATGTTTATGTTTCTTTTCTCGTGTACACACTTTAGTTTGAGTGTGTACGCTCAGGGCACAATTTTACAGCCCGTACAATCGCGTAATTGCAATATTTTGAGTGTTTACGCTCTTGCATGGGTTAAGCCACCAAGCCACCATCTATTTCCTTTTTAGTATAAGCAATAACTATTTACATAAGGAAAAAATTAAAAATTACATAAAACTAACATTTAAAATAATCATATCTATGAAAATAAAACAGATATAGAAATTTCTAGCAAATTTTTATCGCTACATCTTCCTCCCCTTATTATTGAGCCCCTGCGAAATGGGTCAGTTCCAATACTTCACTAATTTCTTTTTGAGCTAAAGTATGAGCTTCACTTTGTAAGGCAGCAAAGTCATCTTTTAATAATCGCCAAAGAACATACGGAGTAATAGCTTGGGAGGTATACAAGTAAGAGGGACCTCGAATATGGTACAAAAGATAAACTCGGTAAGCGATAATAAGTATATCTTGATATTTTTTGGTAAGAAATGTTTAATTAATTTTTTTGCATCTGTATTCCAGGCCTTTAATTCTAAAAGTGAACCGAGGGAGTAGTAATAGGGTAATTGACTTGGATTGTGTACATTGCCCGTGGATAATCGCGTACAAAGATTAGAGACCTTTTGTTCCCAAGTTAGCCCGGTAGAAGTTTCAATAGGGAATTTGGAAGTGGGATTTCTTCGTATGTCAGCGATAAAATCAGAAAGTCTTTTGTGTAATCGTTGGATATCACTTTTTCGTTTTGGTTGTTCTACTTGTATACTGTGGGCTTGTTGATCAATGATATAGGTGATATTTTCACGAGAAATAATATAAGTTCCGTTAAGCTAAGCTTTTTCTAGTTGATCTTTTAGAAGGGCGAGAGTTTTCTTAATTTGCGTAGGAATTTCAACGGTCATAATGAAAATTAGATGACGAAGAAGAAAAAAAAATATTTTATAAAATCAAATTCAAGCTTTTATATCTTAAGAGTGTATGTAATCCAAGGGGTCCCACAATATTTATGTCTTGGCCAATATCGTAATAACCGGTTTCCGTAAAATTTGGCCTTGAGCACGTGGCCATCGATCGTTCTTAGCTTGTACAACCTGAAGGGCAGTACATCATGTATATAGTAGGGCCCTAAATTTTTAAGTTCTAATTTCGCACTGTACGACATTTCTAGTCCTGATTTATATAAAAGGACCTGATTTCTGATTTCATACGACTCAATTTTGTTCTTTTTCTCGTAATACCCCTTTTGTTTATTTTGTATTTTCTTTATTTTCTTTGCAGCAATTTGCCGAGCTGTTTTTAATTCTTCTAACAAATTTTCTATTCTTCTTAATAATAGGGCTTGCAAGTCTTCCCCAGTTCCGGGACGGGTTTGGGGTAAGGTGAGACCGATTTCAATAGGAAGCATGGCTGATCGACTATACAATAGATAAAAGGGTTTGTAACCTGTAGTACGATGAGGAATAGTCCTGTAAGCAAAAAGGGCAGGAGTTACACACTCGTGCCATTCTTTGTTAAATTGATTGACGCATTTATTTAATATGCCACATAACATTTTGTTGAATCGTTCAACCAACCCATTGGTCAGAGGATGATAGGCGGTGGACGTATGATGAAAAATTGTCATCTTTTTATAAAGAGTGTCAACTAATTTATTACAGAAGTGAGAACCTTGGTCTGATAATATTTCTTTAGGAGCTCCATGACGACAAATTAATTCCTCAAAAATAAAATCAGCCACATTTTCAGCATCTGCTTTTTCTAAAGCACGAGCTTCCGGCCACTTGGTTAGATATTCTGTGGCCACTACAATATACCTTTTGTTGGTAGTTGTAATGGGTAGAGGGCCAACTATGTCAATTCCAATACAGTCAAATGGTCTTCCGATTTTTATGGGATATAGAGGCTCTCGAGTATTGGGCTTTTTCCCCTTTAACAGACATCACAGGTCCGTATATATTCTTTAATTTCATTTCCCATCTGTGGCCAATAATACCGTCTAGCAATACGCTGGTAAGTAGCGTAAAATCCAAAGTGTCCTGCAAGAGGATTATCGTGTAGGCTAAAAAGAACAGCCTCAGTTTCACCTTTCTTTAGCACCCATAGGGGTTGCAACGAATTGCGATGGTTATTTTTATATAGTAGCCCGTCTATTGCGACGTAATGTCGAGTTTTATATTTTAGGCTTCGTATGTCTTGTTCCGTATAGTTGACCGGTACTTTAGCGTTTATCAAATATCGAAAGTATAGAAATTATAGATTTTGGTCCATATTTACTAACTTGATCTTGTTCTTGGAATATAAAAATTTTTTTTTAGAAAAAGTAGATAATAAAGCCAGGACACTGTAACCTGGACTGGATTAACAGATTTTTCAAAACTAAATAAAATTTTTTTTTTTATCTTTTGCTAATTTAATAATAAAAAGTTTTTACAGAGCAGGCCATTTTATTGAGAAGCTTCGATTTGGATTCGAGAGAGACTATCAACGTTGCTATGTTGTTTACTGGGTCGGTGTATAGTTGTGAAAGAGTATTCCATTAGGGTCATTACCCAACGGGCTAGACGGTCTTGTGGTAACTTAATGTTGAATAAATATTTTAGGGCAGAGTGATCCGTATATAAGACAAAAAGGGTCCCATGAAGGTATGGCCGAAAATAACCCACGGCCCATACCACGGCTAGACATTTTTTTTCGGTGACAGTATAATTTTTCTCAGTCTTAGAAAGGCTTCTATTCGCATAATATATAACTTGTTCTTCTCCTTTATCATTTTTTTGCGACAGGATAGCTCCCAGCACTACGTCAGAGGCGTCAGTGAAGAGAATAAAAGTCTTGCAAAATTGGGATAAGCTAAAATTGGAGCGGTAATTAATTTCTCTTTTAAAGCTTCAAATGCTTCTTGTTGATCCTTAGTCCATTTATAATGAACATTTTTTTTTAATAGTCAATTAAGAGGGGTGGCAATATTAGTAAAGTTTTGAATAAATTTACGATAATAGGAGGCTAATTCTAAAAAACCTCTTAATTGGCTTAAGTTTTTCGGGATAGGAAAATTTTTAACAGTTTCTATTTTAGTCAGAACGGTGGCTATTCCGTGTTCTCCGACAACATGTTCTAAAAATTTAAGTTCTTGTTGACCGAAAAAACACTTAGAAGGTTTCAAAGTAAGGCCAGCAGTTTGTAAACGTTCGAAAACAATTTTCAGATGATGTAAATGGTCTTCGAAGGTGCGAGAGTAAATGTTTATATCATCTAAATACACTACTATACAAATTCTGATTAAATCTTGAAACAGATAGTCCATGAAACGTTGAAAAGTTGCCGGGGCATTTGTCAATCCAAAGGACATGACGTGAAACATGAATACACCGTATTGGGTCGTAAAGTCGGTCTTAAGTTTATCTGATTCAGTTACTTCGACTTGCCAGTATCCACTGGCTAAGTCAAAGGAACTATACCAAGCAGATTCATTTAATGCGTCAAGAAGATCTTGAATACGAGGTAAGGGATAATTGTCTTTCTGGGTTACCGAATTAAGCTTCTGGTAATCAATACAAAATCGAGTTTGCCTGTCTTTTTTAGGAACCAACATGACAGGAGAAGTCCAGGGACCTTTTACAGGTTGAATAAGACCCTCCTTCAACATTTTATGAATTTCTACTTTAATAATCTGTTTTTCCGCAGAGGAATATCGGTAAGGATTATGCTTAATAGGCAAAGCATTTCCCGTACTAATATTATGTTTAATTAAACTGGTATGCCCTAAACTTTCTCCCTCCCAAGTAAATAAGTTCGAGTATTGTCCTAAAAGCTTTAAAATCTGTTGACATTGATTTTAATTTAAGGACCCAAATTATAAGTATCCTTTTTATTATTTTCTTCACCGTAATAATAATCAAAAAGATCATTAATAAATTCATATTCTTTTTTTTGTTTAGAGCCAACCGTAATATATCCGCTGTTATCCTATATCCACTTCTTCAAAGATATTAGGTAACTAGAGCGATCTTAGACAGTGAACACTTTGTGTAACCTCACTTTGTTACTGTGATATATCTAAGTCAGAAGGCGTTTTTTAATAAAACTTATCAAAGAAGATTTAAGGCAATTTAAAGTATATGAGGATACTAATAACTGTTTGATTTGTGTAGTTAATAGTTGTTTTTATTATTGAAAGTGTATGAAGACTCGATGTTGAACTTGGGATCCACATCGGCCGCTTTTATACTTTTTGAAATTTTACAAATGTAACAGTCAATATCTTTTATATGAGTAATATATACTACAACTACTATTAATAAAATATATAGTATAACTAGTATAAATATAATATATGTAATAAATGATATAAATATAATATATGAGATATCTAGAATATAAGCTATAAATATGACATCTTTTAGATATGTCAGATCTACGATTTTTGCCCGCAGCAATCTCCTAGCCAATCAGATTGCTGATCTATTAATAATTATAGGAGTAAATGTTTGACAACTCCTATCTTGGCAACCAGAGATCGTACAGGGACGTACTATAGCTCATTCGAACCGGCTCGGCGAGCCGAGTCGAATGGTGGTAGTTTCATCGAATTTAGATCACTGGTTCAAATGTTATGTCCGTTTTTGTGATATTTTACAGGTCAACATTCTCCCAGACTTATTTTCGAATTCCATGAGAACTCAACAAAGAAAATAAAGGTCTGAGGTTCTCAATCTTGGGATGCTAGATAGAAGCAAATGCTTTGTTCTATAAATAGCATCTATGCCATATGGAGAGAATATCTTATAAACGCGAGTAGCTGCTTTTTCATAATGCTTCGTTAGGAGATTAGCCAAAACTGTTCGTTGGGCTGGGGTTTTTGACTTGTTTGCTAGTAATTCTCCCAGATAGTAGGCATAAACCAAAGACTTGATTCGATTAACTTCATTGTTTCTAAGTCGGGCTGTGTCCATTAGTGCTTGATAGGTCTTTTGAACTTTGATTTTTGTTTTATCCCTTTGATCATAAGGGGGAGGTTCGATATTAACGTTAGCTAGCTCTGTTTCCTCTAATTCTTGTAAAACTAATTCTACTAAAGTTGTCATTTTAAAGCTAATAAAAGAAATAAATAAAAATAAAACTAAAGAAAAAAAATAAAACATCTATATAATGATCATGGGGTCCCATGTTTGACGGGTATAGTACTTTTTTAGTAAATAGACATTGATTGGTGTTTCTAAAACTTGTCCATCCATGGTATAAAGTTTATAAACATCTGGTGCTACTTTACTATAGATAAAATAGGTCCTTTCCATTTCGGTAATAATTTTCCTGTGAAATGTTTATCCCTTGCAGCATCGTAGCACAGTACTTGTTCTTCTTTTTCAAATAACTATCGAACTTTCTTTAACTTCTTATCCCAGTAGAACTTTTGTCGTTGTTGGGCTTTTCTAACATTTTTCTTGGCTTGTTCCTTTTTGGCAGGTAAATCTTCTATAAGAGTGTATAACCTTGTTAAAAGATTTTCTTCTAAGACTTCCTGTTGCTCAAATATAGGCAATTTCGGCTCTCTACTATAGGTTAATAGGAAGGGCGTAAACTTGGTAGTAGCATGTTTAGAGCTTCTATAAGAGAATAGGACAGAAGGTATTAATTTATCCCATTCTGTATTTTCATTAGCCAATTTAGCCAAGGATTCACATAAGGTCCTATTAAAACGTTCTACTAGTCCATTCGTTTGGAGATAGTAAGGAGTAGTGAGCAGATGTTTAATTTGGAATTTTTGCATTAAGCCTTCAATTAGCAAATTATTAAAATGGGTTTCCCAATCAGAGAGTATAAAGTTAGGACATCCATGTCTGCAAATTATGTCTTCATAGATAAAATCAGCAGTTTGTTGAGCAGTTGCATTAGATACGGCCTTAGCTTCAGGATACTTGGTCATATAATCTATTGCAATGATTATATATTTATTTCCTTGGGCAGTAGAAGGGAGAGGTCCAACAAAATCAATTCCAATTTTGTCAAAGGGTGCTTCTATTTCAATAGGATGGAGAGGGCCATGTTGTCTGTATTTTCCTCTTTTTTGACAACTATCACAGGTCTTCACATAGTTTTGAATATGTTCATACATCTGAGGCCAATAATACTGACTTTTGATTTTATCAAACATTTTGTCAGTTCCAAAATGTGCTCCAAGAGGATGGTTATGCATGAGGTATAGGACAGATTCGACCTCATGTTTCTGTATTACTTTTAGAGAGTTTTGATTTTGTTTCTTGTTTCTTTGTATAATTGATTATTTTTAATGCAAAAGTATTGACTTTTCTTTCTCAATTGTTCTTTTGTGTTTTTGAAAATTGTGAGGGATAAGTTGCTGTTTCTAAGAATGTTTTTAAATTTTGATAATGTTCTGGTTCCATTTTTTTTTTTTTTGAAAGGGGTGCCAGGATACTGATGACCTAGACTGGATTAAGTTTATTGTCGGGTTTCGAAAAGAGAATAAAATGGTTTTAATTATAGGTAGTAGGGTTAGGTGTAGTTCACCAAACAGAATTACAAAGGTAAGTAGAGGAGAAATTATTGTGTTCATCCAATAATCGTTGAGAGGGTGTTTCTAACAAAGGTAACCACCAAGGAGTATTCATCAAGTTATAATCGGGTTGGATAACAAAATAGTTTACTTGGACATTAGTATTAGTTTGTTGAATAATCAAAGGTTCAGGTTGTTGTCCAAATAAGGGTTCTAAGGGTAATGGTTCATAAGGGCAGGGTTCAGAGAAGTTTGGGATTTCTTTAATATCATCATCTGGGGTACTCCAATAGCATAGTCCTACAGTTTCAACAGGGTACCATTTTATAGTGGCCCAGAGCCTTAGTTCAACATAGCAGGTAGGGCATTTATCACAAGGGCTGTAAAGTTTATTTCACACCAACATTGGGCGCAGGGACTTTTCCAATCTCTGGTGAGACCTTTTCCCTTATCTTTAGCACTAAATCATTTACTAATGTGCTCAATGAAGTACCAAGTACAGAATTGGTTGTTATACACAATTCCATCAGGAGAGAACAGCATGGTCACATAGAGTCGAATACTTTCAAGAAGGGTAGGAGATAGATCATCATGCAATGTTTTTCAGACAATCTCCATGTCTTGTAGGGTTTGAGCACCTTTTTGCATTTCGGGTTCTTTTTGTTCAAGTTGTAATTCATTCCGCTTTTCTTCTTGATCGTATCTTAATCTCCATTTCCAAGCAATTTCATGTTTCTCGAATTTACTTGTATAATTGGCGTTAAGAGTATACATCAGGTCATTGAATTCTATATGACTTTGTTGATGAAAAAGGTAATAGTATTTGCTATATAGACTTCATATTGACAAAGCAGTTCTATTTCTTTTATCAGTAGGGTATAAGTCTTTGGGTAGACTTCGGGAAGAAATCTAACATTAAGTTCTGAATCATCTTCTTTATATGCCATTTCCATTAGGTGATTATAATGTATCTGCCACCTTTCTTTATGATGTCTATGTCTTCTTTCTCGATTCTTCTTTAGTATCCAATCAGTAGCTTGGTTATATTTTTTGTACTCATCTATTTCTTCATATTTGAGAGTCTCTATCAAATTCTCAAATTCGTTATGGTCTTCTCGATTATTAAAGAATACTTCTTTATCATCATCATCATGGTATTCGTTTTGGTAGAGCAATTCTAGTTCTTCATTGGTCATCGTGTAGGTTATTGGATAATTCAGCAAGAAAGGTTCAATATCATCCCAGGTGTTTTCCAAGTAGAGATCAATAAATTCAGAGGGTTCTTCGTTGTCAGGCTCCTCATCATTATCCAAATAGAATATTTCTACTTCATCCTCATCCATTGGGAGGGTAATTGGGTTTCCGGCAAGGGCAGCTTCCCAAGCTTCTTCCTCAGTAGGTAGGTCAAAGAAATTAACTTCCTGTTCTTCAGATTGTTCATCTTCTTCATACATTCTGGATAATGAATCAGCATTGTTATGCTTTCTTCCTGCTCTATGGATTATTGTAAAATTATACGGTTCAAGGCGCATAATCCATCTGGCTCTTCTGCCAACTAGTTTGGTAGTTCTAAGCCACTTCAAGGCTGCATGGTCGATAATAAGATAGAAGTGATTTCCTCCTAGATATTGATGGAAATGTTCCATTGCACATACTACGGCGAGACATTCTAGTTCTGTAGCTGAGTAATTTTGTTCAGCTTTGGAGAGGCTTCTGCTAGCATACACAATAACATGTTCTCTTTTGTCCTCATCAATTTGGGCGAGTACAGCTCCTAGACCAGATTGTGAAGCATCGGTAAGGATATAAAAGGGCTGTTTAAAGTCAGGATACTGCAAGATTGGTGCAGTAATGAGATGGTCCTTAAGAGTTTGAAAGGCATTCTCTTGTTCATTTCCCCAATGATAAGGTTGGTCTTTTTGTAGTAAGAGGTTTAAAGGTTTAGCAATTTTGGAGAATTCTTTTATGAATTTTCTGTAATAGGAGGCAAGTCCTAAGAATCCTCTAATTTGACGAACAGTGGTGGGTGTTGGAAAGTTTTTCACTTTTGCTATCTTTTCTTTGTCAGGTTTTACTCCATCTTTTCCTACAATATGTCCTAGGAATTTTAACTTATTTAAAAAGAAGAAATACTTTTCTGTATTTAATTTGTGTTTAATTTTAGGTTAGCTTCTTGTAGTGTTTTGAATACAGTTTGGAGGTTCTTTAAATGTTTTTGAGTAGATAGTAATATTATCCAGATAAACTACTACAAACTTGTTAACAAATGGTCGCAGGATTTTGTCCATTAATCATTGGAATGTTGCAGGTGCATTGCATAATCCAAAGGGCATGATATTGAATTCATACGTTTCTTGTCTGGTAATGAAGGCAGTTTTCTTTTTATCCTTCTCTTTTATAGCGACTTGCCAGTATCCACTAGCTAGATCCAGACTAGTGAACCATTGGGCTCCTTCAAAAACAGATAAAATTTCATTGATGTCAGGGAGAGGGTAAACATCTTTTTCTGTTACTGCATTTAACTTGCGATAGTCAATGCAAAGTCTCTTTTTTCCATTCTTTTTGGGTACAATAACTACAGGAGAAGACCATGGGCTACATGATTCTCTAATAATTCCTCGTCTTTCCATCTCTTCAATTTCTTTTTTAAGAAATTTTTGATCATCAGGTGAAGTTTTATAGGCTCGTTGTTTAATTGGGCTAGCATGTGGAGTGTAGATTTCGTAACAGACTTCAGTTGTTTGTCCAAGTTCCAAGGTTTGTCCTTCTTCTGAGATGTTTTCTGCAAAAATGTGGTAGTTGTTAAGAAGAATCTTTTCTGCAACCTTCTTTTCAAAGTTAGTCAAGGAGGTGTTAATTTGGAGTGTAGAAGGTGGGATTTCGATGTCAGCAGTTAATGCAACATAGGCTGCTGGGTTCTTTTTATTAATAACTTCAGTCCAGGGGTTATAGAATAAGTCTTCATCTTCCAGATCTCCTTCTTCGGTATAGTATGTTTCCATTTCTTGATCTTGTTCAATTTCATCTATCCAGTCTTCCTCATCAGTAAACTCTTCGAATTCTTCAAGTACTGGTTCTCTACTCACATGGGTTGTGTAGATTGTGGCTCTTTTTCCCAAATAGCGAATTTTTAGGGTATGGTTGTCAAAGTCAAGGTTTGCTCTGGATTTATTAAACCAGTCAGTTCCCAACAAGAGGGTCTCATCCTTGGATTCGATGACTTGCAGGTCAATGGGGATGACAATATCCTGGAGAGTAATCTTTACATCAGTGATAGAGCCTAATGCTTTTTCTCTAGCTCCATTAGCAGTAACGATAATAGTTTTAGAGTTTTGGTTAATTTTTAATCCTAATCTTTTCATTAATTTAGCAGTGATGATGCTAACGGCAGCACCAGAATCAAGAATGGCGACTACAGGTTGTCCTCTAATGTTGACATGGCATCTCATTGCCACAGTCTTTCATTTGGGTCCTAATTCCACATGGTTGGCTTCCGTAACAGGTGCACTGTTTCTTTTTAAAGTTTGGGCGAGATATTTCCGTTGGTTAGGATATTGGAGCAACTGTCCATAAGTAGCTTGGACTGGTCTGTTCAAAAGATCTTTGGAGATATCATAAGGTTCCAATTGATCAATTACAGAGGGGAGTTTTTGGACTCTTTTTCTGGTGGGTTTGACAGGTTTAGGAGGTTCAATGGGTTCTTCTATCATGTCCTCAAATTCAGGTTCTTCAAAATGGACAGCTCTGTTTCTTAATTTTATTTTTTTCTGGGATTCTGACTTCTTTTGAATTTCTCTTTGTGCTTCTTTTTGCACTTTTCTATTAGTGGTGCATGGGTAACATAAATTTCTTCTTCTTCAGAGTAATCTTCTTCTGCTGCAGCATAGTGAATTCTTTGTTTGTTCTGGTTTCGGTTGGTCATCTGGTAACGTTGTTCTTTGGTTGGTAAACGTTCAGACATGCAATCTCTTGCAAAATGTCCTTTTTCACTACATCTGTAGCAAACAATATTGGATCGAGAATTATTGGTAGGCCTGGGCTTCTGGTAGAATTGATTGGATTGTTTTGGGCGATAGGTTGGCTCGGTTTGAGCACTCAAGGCAGATGCAATGGTGGCATAGTTTAATGACATTTGATTCATTTGCTGGGTAAGTTGTTCAATTTCTTTTTCATAAGCAGCAGCGTTAGGGTTACTTGGTCCAGGGTTAGCATTAGTAGCGAAGTCAGTTTTTTGTTCATAGGTTCTAGCAAGTTCAAGAAGAGCAGCTAAATCATTAGAAGCATGGGTGAGAAGAATTGGTAGGATTGCAGGGCGTAATCCCTTTTTGAAATAAAACAATTTTTGAGCATCAGAGAGTTGTGCTGCTTGGGTGTTAACTCTCTTGACTAATCTTTTAAATCTAGCATAATAAGAGTCAACAGATTCTTCAGGGCCTTGTTTTAATGAATCCAGATCCCTAAGCCATTTGTTGTGCCATCATTGGGTACAGAAAGAGTTTTTAAAGGCAGTTTCTACAGCATTCCAATCAGTTCCTGCATTAGCATAGTTGTTAACAGTAGTGGTCCAATCATCAGCATTATTTCTAAAAAAGGCGGCAAGGACATCCTTTTTTCTAGCCAAATTCTACTTGTTTGCTTGTGCAGCTTTGTTAAAATCTTCAAGCCAGGCGAGAGGGTCTTGGGTTCCATCTCCTTTGAATGGTTCAACTCTCAATATTGTGTTTCCCTTTTCATTTTCTTGCAAATAGCGCAGAACATCACCAGCATTTGCCATTGTGTTAATAGGTAGTGGGAGAGGAGTAGGTAGTTGTGCAGGTAGAAAAACAGGACTAGGTAGTGGGGTATGAACAGGTGTTAAAGTAAAAAGATTCTCAAAAGAGTCACTATAATCTTCAAAATCGTTGTGTAGATGGTCCTCGTCTTCAAGTTCAGCAGGTAAAGTAAATAGGTTTCTGTGAAAGCAACTTGTATAGATAGTTAAACTTGCAATACTACATATAATACCAGTAAGGTTACCAGGGGAAGAAGAATATCCAAAGCTAAAAATAAGTTTAAAAATAGTATTTTTATACTGGTGTAAGTTAAATTGGGTATAAATTTGGGATAGTCGATGAAAATATTCTAACGATTTTCCAGAGAAGTCACTAGCAGGATATTCAGCACAATACCACTGATAGAAATTTTGAAAATTTCTGGGAATAGCAGTAGTTACAGGGTAGCAGATGTTACAAGAGTCGTCTGTTTGACTTAAAGGGGAGTTAAAGAAATGTTCTTGTTGATGTATAAATAGTTTTAAGATGTATCCGTCAAAGTTAAATTGCATAAAATAATAAATAAAAATGAAAATAATAAAGAAAATAAGAAGAAAATAAAAGAATTTTAACAATCAAAAGCTTGAGTTTGCTTTAATTGAGTACAATATAAGTCTGCTAATCTGAGGGTTTTCAGGGAGAAGACAATAGTTCCGTCTTTTTGCTCAGAAGAATCAACAAGTTTATCCAATTCTTGTTCAAGATATTTTTTGTAAAAAGGAGCTTTCCAGGCAAGAATATTTTCAATGTGTGCAGGTGTTTGTGGGGTTGTAGTACCTCTTCCAGGCATCAAATTTCAAGTTGGTTTGGTTGGTTATACCTCAGTATTTAATTCCGAACGATAGTTTCGCGATGTATGTCACGTGACCAAAAATTTCTTTCTTGACGTCCAAAAATGCCGTCAACACGATTTACAGATTCCAGAGGCGTTTTCGTCCTAAGATAAGCTTATAGGAAAAGATGCGGAATCGTCCAAAGGGTATACAGTCCAAATTTCAGCTCGATCAGAGCAATATTGGTTTACTTTACTTAGTGGCAAACGTTCCACGAAGGCAACGTTTCAAATTTTATCTTTCCAAAATTCAGCACAGGTAGAGAAAGTATCTCACAGTCACCACTAATTCGTTATCCTATATCCACTTCTTCAAAGATATTAGGTAACTAGAGAGATCTTAGACAGTGAACACTTTGTGTAACCTCACTTTGTTACTGTGATATATCTAAGTCGGAAGGCGTTTTCTAATAAAACTTATCAAAGAAGATTTAAGGCAATTTGCAATTACGAAAGAGGCTACAATTAGAAGTATATGAGGATACTAATAANAAAAGTATATGAGGATACTAATAACTGTTTGATTTGTGTAGTTAATAGTTGTTTTTATTATTGAAAGAGTATGAAGACTCGATGTTGAACTTGGGGTCCACATCAGCCGCTTTTATACTTTTTGAATTTTACAAATGTAACAGTCAATATCTTTTACATGAGTAATATATACTACAACTACTATTAATAAAATATATAGTATAACTAGTATAAATATAATATATGTAATAAATGATATAAATATAATATATGAGATATCTAGAATATAAGCTATAAATATGACATCTTTTAGATATGTCAGATCTACGATTTTTACCCGCAGCAATCTCCTAGCCAATCAGATTGCTGATCTATTAATAAGTATAGGAGTAAATGTTTGACAACTTCTATCTTGGCAGCCAGAGGTCGTACAGGGACGTACTATAGCTCATTCGAACCGTCTCGGCGAGCTGAGTCGGATGGTGGTAGTTTCATCGAATTTGGATCACTGGTTCAAATGTTATGTCCGTTTTTGTGATATTTTACAGGTCAACACCGTGTGGGTCGACTTTAACGTTTTCGTCTTTGAGGTAAGCGGTTCCGGCAAGATCATATGAGCTTTGTATAATAGGAATTTTAAACTTCACTTTTTGTATCTTCAACTGCCTTCTAGCCTCATCTACATTTTCATCTGCGTCAGAATCATTTTCTCCAAACTTATATTCAATGTTTTTATTGCCCAAGTGGTTTTACACTACTCGACATCAGAGTCATTAGAGTCGCTCGACTCGTTTTCGTAAAATATAGTAGGCGGAATACCATCAGGAACTGTGAGAAACGGGGAGATTATCTTATTTCGTCGGGTAGAGACATTTATAACGGACGAATTCCTTGACGATATAATTGAGGAATTTCCGGAAGAAGAATCGTTAGGCACTTGACATACTAGAGGGGCAACTGATTAAAACTCAAAGAGGTGAGTACTTCTTTTTGTTTATAATTTGAAGGTACAACAGGATTATTAATCTTAAATTGTTCTTTTTGGACTGAGGAGTCCGAAGTCACTTGAGAAGACCTAGGAGTCTCGCAAGAAGCCATTAAAGCAAACGCGAACATAATTTGTGAGGCAAGATTATAATTATGGCTACCATTATTAAATTGAGCCCCCGTGAGAGTAGAGGCAGCAATAGGCGCTATAAAAGGGGACGTGTTAACCGAGATAGATATAGGGTTATTAGGAGGTCTAAAGGAGCCCCTATGGTTCTCTTCTTCTACCCCTGAATAATTATAAACACGGTCTTCTAATTCTTCTTTTTCATACTCGTCACTTTCACTGGAGTCATATTCGGACTCTTCACTTTCCTCTAGGGATCGAATTTTTGTAGGTTGATTCTATCCCAAGGGATCATGGGTAAGGGTTCGAAATTTCACGGGGGTCACTATTTCCTTTCCATCCCAGGTAAGCGTTATTTCAGAGGTCGTCCAATCGATTTTAGCTTGAACTTTAGATAACCAATCATTTCCTAATATAGCACTATAAGAATTGGCATCAGTGACTACCACATCTACCGGAATCTCAACCCCTCCGACAACGAAAGGGAAGTCAGAAATTTCGCCTAAAGGCCGCTTGCTTTCTCCATGTACGTTTACCATATTGATGGTAGAGGGCCACTCTACCTTAATACCTAAGCCACATAGTAGATGTAAAGAAACAACACTTCCCGAGAATCCATTGAATGTCTACTATCAAAGATATAGTTTCTCCTAATACAACAGCATCACAATAAAGGGCAGTGGATTTGGTGTTTGGGGTAATATTAATATTAACTTTTAATTTTCTTTTTAAGGGAACTTTTTTCTGTTGCAGGCTTCGATTCAACTCGACACGTAAAGACGCAACAAGTTGAAGAAGTTGCCCAAAGGTAATATTAGCCATTTTATCTCTTAAATCAGTTATAATAGAGTATAGAGGGACAAGTGAAGAAATTTGCGGCATCTCGTCTTCAGGAACCCTTCGCCTTGTCATAGGAGCCCGCTTGGGTTTAGTTAAAATAGTTTTAGATGAATTTTCAACCTCCTTAACTTCTTTTTCTTTATTTATTTTTTGTTCATTTTGCAATAATTGTTCTAATGTCTCTTCCTCTTCCGATTCCAGGTCACCATCTTCTTCTCGGCGGCGTTTAGTTCGAGGCAGTGCATCATTACGGGACCCTACAGCAAATAGTGGGACATTCTCAACCAGAATGTTAAGGTACGTAGTTTGGTTATGTGTTGTATTACTTTGGTTCTCAGAATTACTGTAAGTATTTTGTTGACTATTAAAGGCATTCAAGTTAGTAGCCATAGCAAGAAGAGCTTGCAAAGCCTCTTGTGTCTGATTTCCCATACCCTCCGTCTGGAGCATATGGGCATTACTATTATTCATAACCCCAGGGCCACCAGACGTAGTCGAATTCAAAGGAATCGTATGAGAGTAAGTAGACGTAGCTGAGACCCTGGCTGTCCGAGGTGGTAGGTTTGTCTACCTGGAATGTAATTCTGCAGAATATTTATAGGTACCGTATTACTTCACTGAAACTATAAAAAAATTGAAAATATTATTATTATATATTAATTATGTTTTTATTATATTTTAAAAAACGTTATAATTACTAGTTATAAGTTAATAATAATAATATAAATAATATATATTAAAACTGTTTTAGTAATATTAATAAAAACATTTTTAAAAACTAAATAAATTTCATATTTATAGTATAATATAAATATTTATATTATATAAATATATCATATTATAATATATTTTATAATATTAAATATAATATAAATAAAACAAATCAATAATATAATAATTTAAACAAATGTGTTTACCCCAAAATCTCGCAAAAAAGATTTTTTGTTAAAATACGAAGGATGGTTTCATAAGCAAAATTACGAGATATAAGCATTTTTTAAAAATAATTTTGGTTTAAAAAATATTTTTAAAAAACTTATTTTAATATATTTTTAAAATATAATAATAATGTTTTTATAATATTTTTAATAATATTAAAATAATGTTTTAAAAATATTTTAAAAAAATTATTTAAATTTTTTTTTAAAATATAATAATAATATTTTTACAATATTTTTAATAATGTATTAAAAACATTTTTAAAAGTTTATTTTAAGTTATTTTTAAATAATAATAATAATGTTTTTATAATAATTTTGATAATATTAAAATAATGCTTTAAAAACATTTTTAAAAAGCTTATTTTAAACTATTTTTAAAATATAATAATAATGTTTTTATGATATTTTTAATATATTAAAATAATGTTTTAAAAACATTTTTAAAAATTTATTTAAAGTTATTTTTAAATATAATAATAATGTTTTTATAATAATTTTTATAATATTAAAATAATGCTTTAAAAACATTTTTAAAAAATTTATTTTAAAGTATTTTTAAAATATAGCAATAATATTTTTATAATATTTTTAATAATATTAAAATAATATTTTAAAATATTTTTAAACAATTTATTTTAAACTATTTTTAAAATATCATAATAATGTTTTTATAATAATTTTATAATATTTTTAAAACAGATTTAAATTTTTATTTTATTTTTAAAATTTTTATTATATTATTAATATATTATAAAAATATTATTAAAATATTTTTTTATATAAAAGCATATTTATTATATTTTCAAAATATTATTATTTTATTATAAAAACATATATATATTTTTTTAAGTTTCAGTAAAGTTATTCCGGTTAACGTTTGATTATGGAAATTACATATTTAAAGATCATTTGATTATTAGATCATTCGAATCCTGATTTATCTAAGTTCTATTTTCTGGGGTTGTATATGCATAAATTCTTATTGTGAATTACGCGTGACTCATAAACCATGTTAAAATCAAGTAAGGTTATTGTCAAACTTATTTGCATATTTGATTGCGAATAATCTATTTTTAATAAGAGGTTTAGATTCAGGATAAAAACAGGTTAGGATGTTTACCATGATTAAAAAATATGCAATAATCTATGATGTCGTAGTGATAAGTAGATTTTTCTTTATAATACAATATCATGCAATCTAACCAAAAATAAATATGAAATCGTAGGCATGCTTACATATATAAAATATTAAATATATCCTCATACAATGCATGTACTGTACATAGTAATATAATAAATATAAATAATAAATTAATTAAATCATATATATCAAGTTTGAAGTTTACTTCTAACATCTAATCTACTAATTTGCACAGATATATCTAAATCATTCAATTCCAAGCCCCTGAATTTATATCAAGCAAATGCCAACTCTAAGCATAAGATATTTCTGCATATACACGTTTATATGCATACGTTAATATGCCATAAACATTATATGCATATAAATGATCATACGACATTCATGTGACAAAGAATACCCAATCAAAAGACAAAATGCCTGATTACGGTTATCATTAAGTAGTATAAAGATATTATATTTTACATTTATTAAATATACATTTTTAATTAATATTACATACTTTATTATATATTACATATTATTTTTACATTATTACAAATATTTTAAACTACTTTCGCACTTCGTCGCATCTAATTCTATTACTACAGTGCAGGTCATTTAAAGACTACATTTTAAATTTTGTCACATTTTCAAAAAATTTCATAGTAAAATTTGACGTCTTTGTGAATCCTTGCATTTTGATTGGCTAAAAATTAATTATTAAAAATATTTTAAAATTAATTTTAAAATAAATTTAAAAATAAATTTAAAATAAACAAAAAAAAAAAAAAAAAAAAAAAAAAATAAAACATTTCAGGCCAAATTTTTACGTATCATATAAAAATACTATACTTTTAAACACATTAATTGAAAAAGTATACAATGCTTTTTTATAAAATAAGGCTGCTAAGTTGTAGCAAATTAGCTAAACTACAAAATAGTGGCACGTTTTTTGTGATATTGTTTTTATATTAAATATTATTAGCTATTAAAATTTGTGTAGTCTTTAAGCGCCCCGCACTATATATACAAAAAACTAGCCCTATATACTTATTTTCGCTCACCCACAGTTAGCTATTATCTTCGCTTCTTTGTTTTCTATCATTTTTGAAAGTGTCAGAAGTTGTTGTTTTTCTCGCAAAGTGCCGAAATAAAATAAATTAATAAAAAAATTTAAAAATAACCAAAAAAACAAAAACAAAAAACACGAAACAAAAAAAAAATAAAGCGAAACCTTGCAAGAACTTGCAAAAACTTGCAAAAATTAGCAAAAACTTGCAAAAACTTGCACCATTTCTTTAAAGGAGCGTTCTTGAAAATTTAAAAATTGTTAGGGGTGTGTTCTTGAAAGTGTTGGAAGTCGTCGTTGGAATGCGCAAGGTTTCAAAAAGTTTTGTTTTCTCCAAAGTGCCGAATTAAAATAAATTAATAAAAAATTTTAAAAATAAACCAAAAAAACAAAAACAAAAAACATGAAACGAAACTTTGCAAGAACTTGTAAAAACTTGTGAAAACTTGTGAAAACTTGCGAAAACTTGCGCCCATTTCTCTAAAGAAGTGTTCTTGAAATTGCTGGTATGTGTTCTTGAAAGTGTCGAAAGTCGTAGTTGGCATGCGCAAGGTTTCGAAAAGTTTTGGTTTTTCTCGCAAAGTGCCAAAATAAAAATAATTAAAATAATTAAAAAATAAACTAAAAAAACAAAAACAAAAAACACGAAACGAAAAATAAATAAAGCGAAACCTTGCAAGAACTTGCAAAAACTTGCAAAAACTTGCATTCATTTCTTTAAAGAAGCGTTCTTGAAAGTTTAGAAATTGCTGGGGTATGTTCTTGAAAGTGTTGTAGTTGGCATGTGCAAGGTTTTGAAAAGTTGGTTGTTTTTCTTGTAAAGTGTCGAAATAAAAATAAAATAAAAAAATTAAAAAATAAATAAATAAAAAAAATGAAAAAAAAACAAAAAAAAACAAAAAAACGAACAAAAACAAAAATGAAAAACAAAAAAAGTAAAAAAAATCAAAATAAAAGATTTAATTATAAACAAAAAATCTAATCTGATCTTGTAGTACAGAATTTGAATATCATTAAACTATTTCGAACTATTTCGAAAAATCAGTCTAATGTGCAATTCAGGTTACAGATCTACTGATACAGCTTGGTTTTCTAGTCCTAAAATATTTTAAAAGGGTTCTCAATATTTCGTAATATATTTCGAAATATTTCGAAATTACTTTCATAATATTTTGAAAATTTGATATTTCAAAATATTTCACAATATATTACGTAATATTTTGATTATATTATGGTTTGTAAGATCTTACGTAAGATTACGCTATTATAAATTTGCTGATATAGTACGATTATTAGGAGAAAAAGAATATCTAAAGCTAAAGATAAGTTTAAAATAGTATTTTTATATAAGGGTAAATTAAATTGAGTATAAATTTGGGATATTTGATGGAAATATTCTAATGATTTTCTAGAGAAGTCACTAACAGGATATTTAGCACAATACCACTGATAAAAATTTTGAAAATTTCTGGAAATAATGGTAGTTATCGTGCAAACTCATATAATTATAAAAAATTTTCTTATTGTTATTTTTTGTATGTTATTACGTAAGCACAACAATCCCAAATTAAAACTCAGTTAGCCAACCATAACTTTTAAATCATAATCATAATTGCACGATAACATTGATATTGGATCATGTGATAATAAATATCACAAAATTTGTTTTGTCAGAACAAATAATTGGTCGAAACGTGCTGCTACACGGTACATGTCAGCCAATCATTTGCTTTGACAAACCAAATTTCATCGTTGCATGACCAATATCTTATAATTATGGGATAGCAAATATTATAAGAGTTGTCTGTTTAACTTAAATGGGATTTTGAAAAATGTTCTCTTTGATGTATAAATAATTTTAAGATGTATCCTTCAAAGTTAAATTGCATATAATAATAAAATAAAATAATAATAATAATAAAGTAAATAAGAAAAATAAAAGTTTTAACAATTAAAAGCTTGCGTTTGCTTTAACTAGGTACAATATAAATCTGCTAATTTGATGGTTTTCAAAGAGAAGACAATAGTTCTGTCTTTTTGCTCAAAAGAGTTAACAAGTTTATCCAATTCTTGTTCAAGATATTTCTTGTAGAAAGAGCTTTCTAAGCAAGAGTGTTTTTAATATGTGCAGGTGTTTGTGGGTTGCAGTACCTCTTTTAGGCATCAAATTTCAAGTTGGTTTAGTTGGTTATACCTCAGTATTTAATTTCGTATGATAGTTTCGTAATATATGTTACGTGACCAAAGATTTTCTTCTTAATGATAAAAGATGCTGTCAACACGATTTACAAATTCCAGTGGCGTTTTCGTTCTAAGATAAGCTTAGTAGAAAGATGCAAAATCCTTCAAAGAGTATACAGCCAAAATTTTAGCTCAATCGAAGCAAAATTGATTGACTTTATTTAGTGGCAACCGTTCTACAAAATCAAAGATTCAAATTTTATTTTTCAAAATACAGCGCAGGATTGAGAAAGTATCTCACAGTCACTACCAATTTGTTATTCTATATACTTCTTCAAAGATATTAGGTAACTAGAGTGAGTTTAGATAGTTAACACTTTGTGTAACTTAAACTTTGTTACTGTGGTATATCTAAATCGATATAGCATTTTTATCAAAAATATAACAAAAAAGATTTAAGGCAATTTGCAATTACAAAAGAGGCTACAATTAAAAGTATATGAGGATACTAATAATTGTTTAATTTGTATGGTAAATAGTTGTATTTATTTATTGAAAAAGTATGAAGACTCGATATTGAACTTGAGATCCACATCAGCTGCTTTTATACTTTTTGAAATTTTACAAATGTAATAGTCAATATCTACTACATGTGTAATATATACTACAACTACTATTAATAAAATATATAGTATAAATATAATAAATAAATAAATGTCATAAATGATAAATATGTAATAAATGGAATATCTGGAATATATACTATAAAAAACTATATCTGGCAGATATAGCATATATGGCATATTTGCCTGCAGCAATCGCCTAGCAAATCAGATTGCTGATCTATAAATAAATTTAGAAATAAATATTTGATAACTCCTATATCAGCAACTAGTAGTTATACAGAGACGAATTTATAGCTCATTAGAACCGTCTCGATGAGCTGGTTCAAATGGTAGTAGTTTCATCGAATTCTGATTACTGGATTAAGAGTTATGCCCGTTTTTGTGGTCTTTCATAGGTCAACACTATTTATTCTTTCTGAGAAAAAGGTTCTTATGAAATTTTTCTTTAAGGCTGTTACAAATTTTGATATTAGTATGTTTTTTAAATTCTATTTTTCTAAATTATGAAATAGATTAAGGCATATGAATGAAATGATTGAATCTAAGTATTTGGAATCTGCTAAAGGCAATAATATTAGTCGCATTTGAAATCTGCTAAAAATACTTGATCGTATTTGAAATCTGCAAGAGATATAATTCTTGTGGACAAAATAATCTTGAATTGTGTTTGAATTCAGCTGAGAGTAGAGATTTGGCTAAACAAAATAATGATGGATTGTGGTTTGCTCAACAACTCTACCAGGCTCCATATTATCTTCAGAATTCGTATTCTTTTTATAACCAAAATTTTATATATAAAAGAAGCGCAGTAAATCACATAATTTCCTAGGGGGGGTCTGCCATCTATCACATCCTATATATATATATATAGTCTAAATAGCCAATGATATTGAAGTGTTCGTAAATATATTTTTTTAAAAAATTTTATTTTTTCATTGAACGTAAAAATAAAAAGTCAATTAATAAAAACTTCTTCAAAACTTATAAAAATTTTGTGGTAAGTGTATTTTGATCTGCTGAATAAGAATAAGGTTACTTAATCAATTTTTTTCGATTTTCTTAGTAAAATTTAGACTTTACTATGTAGCAACGTTTGTCGATTGTGGGGCGAATATATTTTTTTAAAAAACCTTAATTTTTTTGTCAACCGTAAAAATTAAAAGTCAGTTAATAAAAAGTTCTCCAATACTTATGAAAATTTTGTATTAAGTGTATTTTGATCTGCTGAATAAGGTTAATTAATCGATTTTTTCGATTCACTTAGTAAAATTTAGACCTTACTATGTAGCAACGTTTGTCAATTGTGTGGCGAATATATTTTTTTAAAAAATTTTAATTTTTCTTTTGAACGTAAAAATCAAAAGTCAATTAATAAAAAATTATAAAAAATTCTCCAATGCTTATGAAAATTTTGTGGTAAGTGTATTTTGATCTGCTAAATAAGGTTACTTAATTAAATTTTTTCGATTTGCTTAGTAAAATTTAGACTTTACTATGTAGCGACTTTTACTGATTATGGGGTAACTTATTTTTAGATCAAAGACGTTTTTGAATTTTTTTTTAAATATTATAAAATTTGATTGGTCAATAGTCCTATCACTAGGAGGGGGTCAGAACCTATGTAAACCCTAATCACGTAATTTACTGCACTTCCCTAAGATAGATAAGAATATTATAGCACACTACCAATTATGGCACACTGCCAATATCTTATGATCTACTGATTGGAATCATGTAATTTTAGTACCAATCGATTCATCTCAGTGAGATGAATTGATTAGTACCAAAATCATCAAATTCTGATCAGTGTATCACAAAATATTACAATTAAAGTAATATTTAAAGTCATTATAGGAATTATAGCAATAGAAATATTGCAGTATACAGCAACATTTTGTGAAGCATCAATCAGAATTGTGTAATTTTGGTACTATTCGATTCGCCTTATTAAGACAAATCGAATGGTACCAAAATCATATGATTTTGACTGATACTTCTTGATATATCATAATTTAATCAAAATAAGCTGCACAAGACAAATTTTAAAATTAATAACATAAAATCATGAAGAACTTCTGTTAGACTAGTCTGATTTTTATAATTTTACTACCAAAATGACCACCTTGAAGAGGTAATTTTAACAAGCCCAAAATCGCTAAAATCTGATCATGGGATCACAGTATCCTTAAGGTTTTATTATTGTTTTGATAATATAGATTAGTTTAACTAATCTAATTTTCATCAAAAACAATATAAAAACGTAGCAATCTCGTGATTCCGTAATTGGATTTTAGTGATTCTGGGCTTGTTGGAATTGTCTCTTCAAGGCGGTCATTTTGGTAGTAAAATTATAAAAATCAGACTGGTCTATCAGAAGTTATTCATGATTTCATGTTAATTTTAAAATTTGTCTTGCGTAGCTTATTTTGGTTAAATTATAATATATCGAGAAGTATTGATCAAATCACATAATTTTGGTAGTATTCGATTCATCTCAATGAGACAAATTGAATAGTAACAAAATTATTCGATTCTGATCAATAGATCTTAATAGATTATGAAAAATAGTATGTGCACCATAATTGGTATATGCGTTATAATTTATCTTTTTTTAATTTGTATATTGTAATTAACAATACCTTATGTTCTAGTAATTAGAATTGAACAATTTTGGTACCATTCAATTTGTCTTGATGAAACAAATCGAATAATACCAAAATCATTCGATTCTAATTGATATATCATGTATTATTAGCTAAAATATTTAACTGTACCATAATACCCTACTACTTAGGTAAATTATCTATTGATAATAACTTTACTCAATTCATTCAACTAAAATTCTTATTTGCATTCAGGATTTATATTTTTTTAATGATCACTATGTTACTTCACCAATAAATGAGATACTGACGAGCAGTTTTGTTAAAGCTTCATATAATTATCAAATATTACAAAACCAACTAGATCCTCAACAAATGTAGGTATTATTGTATTGAGCTTTCAATCAAAAATTTGTATTATTTCACTTTTTGGGTATAGCATTGAATCTAGTTTGTACCACTCTATGTTTCTGGCTAGTATAGAAGAAGAATTACAGTTAATGAATGAAAAGCATAATGAAATTGACCACCAAGATGAAATTTTTAATACTAACTCCTCAGATAAAAAAAACGACAAATTATATATAAAACAAAGTTTCATGATATGGAAAGAAGCTGAAGAGCATCTTAATAATTATGGGAAAAAGGATTTAGTATTCAGAGAAAACAAAGTAACACTTTTCTTGAAAATGGTAAAAAGATTAAATTAAGGGTAAATTGGGAATGTAGTTGTTCGGATAAATATTGACCAAAAAAGTTTTAGATCCTATTAATCATCAAAACAGATAATCTAAAGTTACTGGCTGTGAGTAGAAGGTAAATGGAAGTATGTCTAAAAAAATAGCAACTATTATCTTTACTACTGTTATGAACAAATATAATTATTTAATGATACCTTTAGCTACAACTACAACTACAATCACAAAATATTACAAACTTAATAACGATATGATTCAATTTATTGAATTTTGTATAAAAAGTGGAATATTAGATGCACAACCTATTGGTCAGCTGTTGAAAAGCAAGTTTCAAGAAATAAAAATTCATCAAAAACCTTTATAATGCTATCCAAACTGCAAAAAATTATTTAAATAAAAGAATTGCATTTGATGCATCTGATCTTATGCATTATTTATATTCTAAATGTACTGAAGATTTATGATAGTTCATAGAAAGTAGATTTGATAGACCTAAGTGCAAGTTAAATGAATTAATTTGGTTGTTGCCTGACTAACAATATTTGTGAACTAGATATTATGATATTATTTTTCTTGATTCTACTTCACGCACTAATAAATATAATATGGTTGCATACTTTTTTATTATTATTAATAACTGTAATAAATCACGACTTGTTATGTTTGCTCTACTTGAAGATGAAACTAGGGATAGTTTTATTTGGACATTAAAAATGGTTAATAAGTGTATGGGTGATTTAATACTGCAAGTAATATATACAGATTCTGATTTTGCAATAGCTAGTACAATATGTTTTGAATATCCAAGTTTGGTCCATTGTTTATGCTTATTTTATATTGATCTTAATTTAAAAAAGAATCTTTGAAATAAACTTAATCCAAATGAATTTTAGGAGTTTTGAAAGGACTTTTTTAAATGTAGAAATAGCATGACTAAAGAGTTATTCAAAAATCATTAGGAAGCTTTAAAATTAAAATTTACTTTAGCAAGTGGTTATATAAAATGACAATTGGATCCATTTAGAATGAAATAGGCTATATGTTATATCAATAACCAATTTACTGCAGATACAAATAATACACAGCATGTAGAAGGTCTAAATCGTAAAATTCATTGCTGTGTAGGATCTAATTTGTCGCTTTTAGAATTAGTTAAAAAAATTCAGGATGTACTTGACAAAGAATTGAATTATATGAAAATAGAAGAATATAAGAGTGAAATTCCTATAGTCAGACTTGTAACAGTACCAAAAACATATTTTAATTCTATTGAAACAATTGTTACACAATATCTTATGCTAACAATGGTTTTTAAAATTTGTGAACAAATGTGAGTGTTTTTTTTATGATTGTGTTAAAATTAATCATATTGATTTGGAGTTTATATTGCAAGTAAAGCTTTGAATTATGCATAGTCACATAAATATTTTTATCATACTAATGAATTTAAATTTATAGGAACAGGATAATATAGATTATGATGAAGGAATGCATAAAGATAATTATTAGCTTATGAAAGTTCATTTGGCTAATATTGCAGAAAAGTCAGGGATAAGCAAATAATTGAAATTTGAAAATTAAAGTTTCTTCTGGGTTAGTAACTAGGAACAATAGGGTTTCTTCTTGTATATCTCCTGGTTCTAAATTTGGGTGTACCTCTTTTGGGTTATTTATGTCTGGTAAATTAATTTCTAATTGTTCTGTGTCTTCCAAAGTGTTCAGTAAATTATTTGAGTCTGGCTCAAGAAAAGAAGTAATTAAATTAGTAAGGTCAATAGTCTTAGTGGTATCATTATTATCACATAACCATACGCATTGTAGTATAATCCACAAAGTACTATTTTGAGCAGTGACATTTTGTTTTCATGTCTGAAAAAGGTATTGAAGCACTAATAAAGTTTGAGGTTGCAATGTAGGAGTGGTGATTTTGGGAAAACTTCCATAAAGGGGTAGTTGTATAAGTATATTTTAAGGTTTTACGAATTAAATTGTATGTTTCATCACCTAGTAGATCAAATTTCTTCTAGAAATTTTCAGAAGAATCAATCACAACTACTGGTTCCTATTTTTGTGCCTCATCATATTTAGCAAGATGATCACTATTATAATATTTTTGTAAAATTTTTCCTTCTATTGTCTGTAATTTATAAGCACCATTGTCTAATTTCTCATGGATAAGGAAAGGTCCAAATTTTTTGTTTTCAAATTTGGCTGAGCGAGAGGCTTCTAATTCCTTTCTTTGTATTCACACTTTATCACCAATTTCAAATGTTTCTATTTGAGTATTAGCATCAAAGTGAACCTTTTGTTTTTGCTATGACTGTTCAGTATTTTGTCTAGCCTGGTACTGATAGATTAGTAATTTTTCTATTAAGTCATAAGCTCGTTGAAGGATACTTTCTTGTAAGTCTATTTCATTATCTACTTCTGTAGGTTCTACCAGAAAAAGTGCTTTGATTGGTAAAATAGCATCTTTTCTATATAAAAGTTGAAAGAGAATATATCCTATAGTAGCATGTCTTTTTGTCTGGTATACTATAAGAACAGCAGGTATATATAAATCCCAATCATCATCTCCTTTCACTTTTGCAAGTGATTTACATAATGTTCTATTATATCTTTATACCATACTATTTGTCTGGGGTGGTAAAGAAAAAAGAATTTGTGTTTGATAAGAAACTTTTTACTGAGAATTCTAATTGTTTCGCTAATAAAATTGCAACCTTGGTCTAATAAGATAATTTTTGAAGTTTCATGTCTACAGATTTATTTATCTCTTCAAAGATAAACTAAACAAGTGTATTAGCACTAGCATCTAGAACAGCATAAGAGGACCCCAAAGAACTCCAATACAACTCAGATCTAAGTTTTATAACTTTAGCAGTATTTTAGCAAATAGATGTATAAAATAGAGCAAAATTTGAAACTTTACTATATAAAAATGCAATGTTTAATGAATTTCTATACAAAATTTTTTTTTTAGAATCATCTGAGTTGTATGAATTCTTCGAGGTCCTAGCACAAGCTTCTGGCCATTGTGTTAGGTATTCGGTAGCAACAATAATATATTGATTATTTTGTTTAGTTAGGCAAAGGGTTTACAAAATTAATTCCATATGTTCGAAAGCTTTTCCAATTTGTATAGGGTGTAAAGGTTCTTTTCTACGACCTTTTTGTCTTTATTGGCATTCTTCACAAGTTTTTATATATTCTTGAATGTCTCGATACATTTGATCCCAATAGTAACATTCTGATATTTTATAATACATAGTATCTATTTCCGAGTGTCTAGCAGTGGGTGCTTATGTATTATATATAATACTAGTTCAACTTCTGTCTATTTAATAACTTTAAGAAATCTGTCTGGGTTTCTTTTATTATTTTTATAAAGGAGGTGATATCTAATTTTGAAATATTTAGCCTGGGTCATAAGTTGTTTCCATTCTTGGTAAGTGAATCCTTTGGGAATTGGTCTGTGTTCAGATAGTAATAGAGATTATAATATTGGACAAGATTCATGGGTTCTATTTGGTGCAGTTGTCTGGGTCAGTAATCATGAGAAAGCATCGACATTTGAATAAATTCAGCCTGGTTTATGGATAATTTCATAATTGTATAGTTGGAGCTCAAAATCCATCTCCAATTCTTCCTTTGGATTCAGCAGTACATAACCATTTTAATGCTGAGTGGTCTGTAACTAGAATGAATTTTGTAACACCTAAAAATTTGTGAAAGTGTTCTATGGCCCATTCAACTATAGCATAGTTGCTGCACAATTCATTTCTTTTTTTCGCAAACTTTTATTGCCATAAGCGATAGAGTGTTCTTTTCTATTTCTATCTAGTTGGTTTAATGTGGCTCCAAAGCAATTATAGGAAGCATCAGTGGCAAGCAGTGCAGAAATTCAATTTTTAAATTAGTTGTAGGCTGCAACTAAATAAAAAAAATAGTTGCAAATTATAAGAATTTATAAAAATTTAGTTGCGCGCAAGCAATTAATTAAAATTTATAAGTAAAATTTGCAAATTTATGTGTGGAATTCTCATAAGCGCTTAAGATTTTGGTTGCAAAAAGTTAAAATTGTTGCAGTCCACAGGTTCTACAACCCAATTACAGACACTAGTGGCAAGTATAAATGTCTCTTTAAAGTTAGAGTAGGCAAATATAGGGGCAGTGATAAGTCTAGCTTTTAATTCTTCAAAAGCTTTTTGTTGTTTATTTTGTCAGTGATATAGTTCATCTTTTTGTAGAAAGGAATTTAAAGGGCGAGCAATTGATAGAAAATTTTATATAAATTGGCAGTAGTATCCTGCAAGGCCAAGAAAAGATCAAAGCCTATGAGGTTTTTGGAAGGTTGGATTCGTTAAACAGCTTCTACTTTTTGAGGGTCAAAGGCAATACCCTTAGCAGAAATGAGATATTCAAAAAATGGTAGTTGATGTATCCAAAAAGTATACTTCTCTATATTAAGTCTAAGTCCTGCTTGTTTAATTCTATTAAATACTCTTTTTAAATATGTTAAGTGTTCATTAAATGTTCTATAATAAACAATTGTATCATCAAAGTATACAATCACAAATTTTTATGCAATCCCATTGTATACACAATCCATTAGCCTTTGGAAAGTTGCAAGAGTATTGCAAAGTCCAAAGGCATTATATTAAATTTATAGATTCCATATCATATAGTAAATACAGTTTGAGAAGTGACAAAAATCAGGTGATTTTTTAGGGGGGAGGAGGTAAAAAATTTTGAATTTATATATAAGAACCTGACTATATATATAATAAAAATGAGGGGGGCAGGTCTCTGATAAAAAATAATCAGATGATTAATGACACAGCCCTTTTCTCTTTGTCCCATGGGTTCATGGCAACTTACAATATCTACTTGCAAGATCAAGAGTAGAGAACCAAGAGTATCCTGTAAGAGCATTAAGCATTTCATTAATGCGAAGTAAGAGATAAGTATCCTTTTTTGTAATAGTGTTTATTTTACTATAGTCTAAACAGAAACATAGTTTGCTATTTTTCTTTTGCATTAGCACAACGGAGAAGATCAAGGCTATCAGAGGGTTGAATGAGTTTGTGGTTCAACATTCTTTGGATTTTTCCTGTATTGCGGTTGTTTAGTCCCTGCTTAATCCGGTCAGTTAACCCGAAAACTTATACCTTCTATGTATAAATTCTTGTTCATTTGGCGGTACAGAATAAGGGCGAGAGTAAATAGGGTGTACATGTACTAGGGTTCCGCAATTTGATTTGATCTTCAAATATTTGAATCAAATATTTGATCAAATTCAAATTCAAATTTGACTATATTTGATTTGATCAAATTCAAATTTGGCCAAATTTGATTTGATTTGACAAATATTTGATTTGATTTGAAAATTACTATTAAAAATTCAAATTCAAATCAAATTCAAATCCAAATATTTGAATCAAATCAAATTCAAATCAGGGTCAATTTGATTTGATCAAATTCAAATTGACCCAATATTTGATTTGATTTGAATTTGAGGAACCCTAACATGTACATCCTTAGTATATATCTGGTGGGTTACTAGATTGGTTCATCCTAGCTCAGTTATATTAGTTGCAAAGAGGTCTGCAAATTCTTCTAATAATTTTCTAAAAGCTAGACCTTGTTCTTTGTTTAATGGTCCAATATTTAGAGAGGTTTGGGTTGATAGAGTATATTCTTCATGTTCTAGATTAATAATATTTATGCCTAGGTATAAGTATTTGGTCTGTATCAGCAGGTAGTTTATAATCCTGCCTAGAATTCTCTAAAAATTTTGACAGAGTATATCCAAGGCATTAGCTCGTTGGTGAGTATTTTGAGCTTCTTCTTGGAAAAAGCATAATAGAGCAGCATTGGTGGTCTTTAAGATTTCAATTTTTGCTTGTAATTGTTTTATTAATTGATCCTGTTGTTGAACTTGTTGTTGAAGCTAATAGAACGGCAAGTTATCATCTAATTCTTTAGTAGTTTTTTCAGTAGATGAAGAGTAAATTTCTGGGTCTGAAAGTTTATAGTCATTACAATTCTTGATTGGCATTCAACTTATTTTGGTGTTTAACATATAGGTATTTTTAGCAGAGATCAATAAGAACTATAAAGCTTTTTCATAGAATAGCAAGAGCATACTTCCAGTTATAGTTCAGGTGACTGGTATCAAAAGATTCATCCAAAATTGCTTGTAGGGGGTCAATGTCTTCTTTTGGTAATAAGTCTGATTCAGCTTGTAAAATAAGTTCATTTTATGATAGTTCAGGACCCGAACAATCTATGAAAGGTTATATTTGAGCATCATAGTAAAAAATATTTTTTGGTTAGCACTTTTGGTTTGGTATATATAAGCTATATTTCAAACATGAAATCGAACTTTTACCTATTTTTAATTTTTTTAAAATACAACGTCTCTAAAAAAAAAAAAAAAAAACAGAACATTCTCTAAAAACATACTGTTTTCTAACAAAAAAAAAAACAGACTGTTCTTTAAAAAAAAACATAACATTCTTTCTAAAAAAAACAG